>JBAMJR010000235.1:205000-397500 GCA_038501785.1 Myoxocephalus aenaeus | reverse complement strand
GAGTGGAACCGGCAGAAGGCCATAAACCAGCCTCCAATGATTCAAGGATTATAATTATATGTAAACTCATGCCTCTTATTCATAAACTACTTTATTACCTTCAATAAGTCAAGTAATACATGTTTTATAAAGAAACAAATATATTCTAAACTATTTGATTGATTTGGCTGCAAAATATTCACTCAAATTAAGATTTCGAAAGCATCAAATCCTTTTGGGGTATTTTGTCAAATCGACTTAGCGACGCGCAGGCCGTGATTACGTCATTTTTGGGTCTGAACTAAGCTGAACGCAGCCGATAACATTCTGTAATTAACGCGTAACAAGTTGCTTTATAGTGAAGCTTCAAACGTCACAATAGAAAGCTAATCTCAAAACCTTCGTCTGGGGTTTGGATTTATTTTGCAAAGAAATCTGCAAGGATTACAGTAAATTTGTCCATAAACTTGTGTAGGGTTTGACTCATAAGAGGTCATATTTCAAACTGAGCATGAATGAAATCTTGAGTTGTTTTCTTCGTGATGACCCTTGACCTTTGATGTGTTCCGTCCAGCATCCCGGCGGGAAGGTGTTGGACCGCTGGTCGATGGCGACCGCCGAGGACGAGCTGCTCACCCTCAAGCAGTTCCTTCGCTTTGGTGAGACGCGGCCGATCGTCGAGTTGATGACGCTCCAGTGCCTGGCGGCTGTCAATCACCTCTCCGACCTGGAGCTAAGCCCCGCCTCAAAGAGCTTCCGATCAAATGTCAGCGCGGTAGTCGAGCGGAACGGAGCGTTGAGGAACACCGGAGGAGATTCACGTTTCGTCTGCCGTTATCAGAAAAACAGTCCGGCCGACCACAAAGACACTGTCCGCCATTTTGAAAACGTTCCAGAGGGGCCGTCTTTGCTTCTGCCTTTCCACTTTCCAAGCTCCGCCTTGCACTGTTTGGTCCCGCCCACAAAGGTAATTACACTAAATGACTTTTAAAGTGTTCCACAACTGGAAACATTCACAGAGTTTACGATTCTTTAAGTCTGATCAGGAGGGTTTGTTATCTCCACTTAGTGTTGCCCTCCTCCTCTTTGTCTTTCTCATCCCAGGAGCTTATTCCTCCCAGTAAGCTAACCCAGTGCCTACGGAAGCTCAGTGGGACCAAACCGCCCGAGAGGCAGGAAGGAGGAGGAAGAGAGGAGGAGAACGATCCGATTGTGCAGCAATGTAAAGTTGAACCGGTTTTAAAAATCAAAGCAGACCCCGACAGACCAAATACGCCCTATTCCGCGTGGCATCAGGAACCCCGGTTCCTCTGCGACCAGGAGCTGGACCTTCACCGAGGCATGGCGCAACAGAACGCCTCCTCACTCTCTCCGACTTCTTCCTCACTCCATCTGCCCATTTCCTCCCCTTCCTCCTCTCCCTCGAAGATTTCCCAGAAGTTGCACAGCTCCTCTTCCTTCCCTTTCAAGTCACTCCCATCCTTCTCCTCCTCCTTCCTCTGCCCTCTTCCCAACTCGTCCTTTTCTTCCTCCCTCCCTCCACTCCCATCCTCATCTTCCTCCCTCTGTCCTCTCCCGTCTTCCCTCTGCTCCCTCCCTTCTCTGTCACCCGCCGGAGGTCGGAAGGGGAGGGTCTGCTGTGGCGTTTGTGGGAAAAGCTTCTATGATAAAGGTAGGACTATTGTGGTTTCTCCAAGTCTGCTTCACATCCAGCACTAAGATTGTAGGCTAAGTTCCTCAAGGTTCTGTTGTGGATCCCTACTTATTTGGGCTCTTGGTGTTCCACAGGGTTCAATTTGAGGTCCTCTGCTGATCTTGTGTCTTGGTGTTCCACAGGGTTCAATTCAAGGTCCTCTGCTGATCTTCTGTCTTTACATTACATTTAGCTGACGCTTTTATCCAAAGCGACTTACAATAAGTGCATTCAACCATGAGGACAAACTCAGAACAACAAGAATCAAGAAAGTACAATTTCTTCAATAAAGTTAAACCACAAAGTGCTATCAGTAAGTAACATCTAAGTGCTACTAAAGTGCTACTAGGTGCTACCTTCCTTATTCAAGGTGTAGTCGAAAAAGATGTGTTTTTAGTTTGCGACGGAAAATGTAGAGACTTCCTGCTGTCCTGATGTCAATGGAGAGCTCATTCCACCATTGAGGAGCCAGGACAGCAAACAGTCGTGACTGGTGTCTTGGTGTTCCACAGGGTTCAATTCGAGGTCCTCTGCTGATTTTGGGTCTTGGTGTTCCACAGGGTTCAATTTGAGGTCCTCTTCTGATCTTGTGTCTTCCAACCAAATGTTACATTTTTGTTTTTACTCTTTACCAGAGAAACAAGAGCTCTCGTGGTGCATGTCTGGATTGGCTCCTCCTGGTCGTCCAGGAACAGAACAGCTGTGACGTCGGTCAGTCTGCATCAAGTTAACGAGCGTCTCCCTTCTTGTTGGTGCAGGAACGCTGAAGATCCACTACAACGCTGTGCACTTGAAGATCAAACATCGCTGCACGGTGGCGGGCTGCACCATGGTCTTCAGCTCGCTGCGTAGCCGAAACCGACACAGCGCCAACCCGAACCCGCGGCTGCACACGGGCGCCGGCAGAGACGCCCACGCCCACAGGACCGCACACGCTGACCGACAAACAAGCGCACACTCCGAGCTGCAAATACGTAGAGACGCAGACGACGCTCACTCACGTACGTGCGAAGAAAAAGACATCGGCGACACGGTTTGGCGGCAGGAAGACGACGCACACGCCCTGACAAACGGGCTAAACAGTTGTACAAACGACCAACATGGTGGCCGAGACAACACGGCGCCTCAAGCCGCCTCCCCTTCTCCTCAGCCTCTACACCTAACCCTAACCCAGACCCCACCTCCTCCTCTTCCTCCACCTCCGTCTCTCGTCCCCCTGGTGGACAAACACACCAACTGCACTGCACTTGGCCCCGCCCCCGTCGCCATGGCAAGCTGCCAGCCCGCGTCACGTGACTATGATGTCGCGGAGGCTCGCGCCGGCCCGCCGACCGGTCGGCAGCGGCGGTGGGAGTCAGGTGACCTCTTGCCAAAGAAGAAGCCCAGGAAGTCGAGCATGCCGGTGAAAATAGCAAGAGAGAAGGTGGAGGGAGGGAGAGACGAGGAAGAGGAGGTGTGTTGAGGAAGAGGAGGTGAAGCCAGAGTCACTGAATCAAAGTTTTGACAATTCAAAAATGACTTTTCTTGAGCTTATTGAATGCTGACTGCAATAACAGCTTATTTATATTTTACCAGAACTTCACCCGACATATCAGACACACAGTAGATTTAGTCTTTGTTGTTTTGAAACGTTGCATGAAGAAGAATGTCTCAGATAAACGTGACTCATATTTACTCTTATTATTGATTCTATGATGGTGTTGGTTTGTGTTGTTTCTCTCTGCCGTGATAAATATTTACAGCCGGCCGCTCTGTCTCCCTCCTCTGTTTACTGTCGGTTATCACAATTATGAACTCCAACAAGATGAGACGAGATAGAACTTTATTATCTTGATTAATAAGGAAGTTCCTGTGCCAGAGTTTGATCAAAGATTACGACAGAAGAACAAAATAAAAGTGCAAAATTAAATAGAAATACAAGTAAGGTGAATAAATGAAGTACGAATTCAACTAAAATAGAAAAAGTTAATTACAGAAATAGAAAAGTAACATTGAGATATTGAAAAGTTAAAAAAGTAATTGTATTGCACAAAGTATGATAAAATAATATTGCACATGGTATTGTGGTTGTTGTTGTTTCAGCTTCCTGCAGAAGGGGAGGAGTTATGCAGTCTGGTGGCCGCAGGTAGACAAGACTTCCTGTGACGTCGTATTTAGCTGATGGAGAGACGTTGTAGTATTTATACTTTTACTTTAGTAAAAACATCCGAGTACTTCTTCCACTATGAGGACATGTGTCAGTATTGTTGGATTTTAAGAATTTGAGATTATTCTAACTCAATATTCAACAATTACACACAAACTATGTTTAGAGATAATAAAATATTTCGAATTCTCTTTAATTTATTTAAAAAATAAATTGTAATTGTATCCACATTTAATTATTGAATTGAATGAGAAGAAGAAGAAAGAGAAGAAGAAGAAGTAGAAGAAGTAGAAAAGAAGGAGAAGAAAATGAGAAAGAGAAGAATAAGGAGCAGGAGAAGAGGATGATGAAGAACAGGCTGAAGAAGAGGACGAAGAGAAAAAGAAAAAAGAGAAGAAGAAGAAGAAGAAGAAGAAGAAGAAGAAGAAGAAGAAAGAGAAAGAGGAGATGAAAAAGAAGGAGGAGGAGGAGAGGATGATGAAGAAGAGGCTGAAGAAGAGGCTGAAGAAGAAGAAGAAGAAGAAGAAGGAGAAGAAGAAAGAGAAAGAGGAGATGAAAAAGAAGGAGGAGGAGGAGGAGAGGATGATGAAGAAGAAGAAGAAGAAGAAGAAGAAGAAGAAGAAGAAGAAGAAGAAGAAGAAGAAGAAGAAGAAGAAGAAGAAGAAGAAAGAGGAACGCTCGGCTCAGGTCTCTGTTTCTACTCGGACGACATTCGCGCGCGCACCAGGAACCGGAAGCGCCGTTGCTCTCGTAAACAATGCTCCCCGACTCGTCCCTCCGTCACAACAGAGTGGAGCCGCGCGTGCAGTTGGACTAGAAACGCGTTTCCGGTCGCGCGGCATGTCGCGCGCGGAGCAGCTGCGGGGCTTCGTCACGCGCAGGCTGGCCGCGGCCTCGCGGGAGATCCTCGCGGTCGTGGAGAGGATCGTGTCCGGATACGAGGAGGAGGCGGCGGGCTTCAGGCGGGAGATCCAGCGGCTGCAGCACCAGAGCCTGCGCGCGCCAGGTCGGGACGAGGCTCCGGATATAATGAAGGAGCCGCTATTTAATCAAGGAGGTGTTCTTTAAGTGTAGCTGACGCATGCGCACTTCGTTTCTCTTTTTGAGGCGAAACACGTTCAGACTGGTGTGTAACCCTCAGAGTTACCATCAGATTTGTGACGTCATTGTAAACAAAAACTAATATTATTTGCGAGAGAGGGAGCACATGTGCTATTTATACAAGTTATACTCACGAATCAAGCTAAAGCAGAACACGATGGACAGAATACTACTAATTATGTTACAATATTATAATAATAATATATATGTATATAATAACTAATGTTTCAATGACCTTCAATAAACAATTTAACTTCCGCTTGTAATTTTCTAAATAAAATCACACAGTTTCCCATGAACTGGAAATATTAGATATTTCCCCTCTTGTCCAGGTGTGAGCGACAGAACTTCCTGTTCTCCTCACTTCCTGATCTTCTCACTTCCTGGTCTCCTCACTTCCTCTTCTCCTCACTTCCTGGTCTCCTCACTTCCTCTTCTCCTCACTTCCTGGTCTCCTCACTTCCTGGTCTCCTCACTTCCTCTTCTCCTCACTTCCTGGTCTCCTCACTTCCTGGTCTCCTCACTTCCTGGTCTCCTCACTTCCTGGTCTCCTCACTTCCTGTTCTCCTCACTTCCTGGTCTCACTTCCTGTTCTCCTCCCTTCCTGGTCTCCTCACTTCCTCTTCTCCTCACTTCCTGGTCTCCTCACTTCCTGTTCTCCTCACTTCCTGGTCTCCTCACTTCCTGGTCTCCTCACTTCCTGGTCTCCTCACTTCCTGTTCTCCTCACTTCCTGTTCTCCTCACTTCCTGGTCTCCTCACTTCCTGGTCTCCTCACTTCCTGGTCTCCTCACTTCCTCTTCTCCTCACTTCCTGGTCTCCTCACTTCCTGTTCTCCTCACTTCCTGGTCTCCTCACTTCCTGGTCTCCTCACTTCCTGGTCTCCTCACTTCCTCTTCTCCTCACTTCCTGTTCTCCTCACTTCCTGTTCTCCTCACTTCCTGGTCTCCTCACTTCCTGGTCTCCTCACTTCCTGTTCTCCTCACTTCCTGGTCTCCTCACTTCCTGGTCTCCTCACTTCCTGGTCTAAATATGAGATATTTCCCCTCTTGTCCAGGCGTGAGCGACAGCCTCTGCCCCGTTGAGGAAGAGGAGGGTGATGAAGAAGAGGAGCACCCGGAGGACCCAACAGATGAAACTCCATCGAGGTTCCTTTTGTATTTACGTTATTTACCTTCTGTGTGAGTCTTCAGTCACATGTGTATTCATCCTAAAAGCACTTCCTCCCACAATGCACCGCTCCAGGCGTCGGCGTGAGAACAGGAAGCCCGGCAGACCTCAGGCCAGCGGCACACGGACCCACGTGGACCTCAGGATCCGGGTCCTGGAGGACTCTCGGACCGACGTGCTCTCGAACAACGGTACGAGTTAAACCCCATCTGGTTGAGTTCTCATTTCCTGGTCTCCTCACTTCCTGGTCTCCTCACTTCCTGGTCTCCTCACTTCCTGTTTTCCTGTTCTCCTCACTTCCTGGTCTCCTCACTTCCTGGTCTCCTCACTTCCTGTTCTCCTAACTTCCTGTTCTCCTAACTTCCTGTTCTCCTCACTTCCTGGTCTCCTCACTTCCTGTTCTCACTTCCTGTTCTCACTTCCCGGTCTCCTTACTTCCTGTCACTTCCTGGTCTCCTCACTTCCTGGTCTCCTCACTTCCTGGTTTCCTCACTTCCTGGTCTCACTTCCTTGTCTCCTCACTTCCTTGTCTCCTCTCTCCCTGTTCTCACTTCCTGTCACTTCCTTGTCTCCTCACTTCCTGTTATTCTCACTTCCTGTTCTCACTTCCTGTCACTTCCTTGTCTCCTCCCTCCCTGTTCTCACTTCCCGGTCTCCTTACTTCCTGTCACTTCCTGGTCTCCTCACTTCCTTGTCTCCTCACTTCCTGGTCTCACTTCCTTGTCTCCTCACTTCCTTGTCTCCTCACTTCCTGGTCTCCCTTCCTTGTCTCCTCACTTCCTGTTATCCTCACTTCCTTGTCTCCTCACTTCCTGGTCTCCTCACTTCCTGTTCTCACTTCCTGGTCTCCTTACTTCCTGTCACTTCCTTGTCTCCTCACTGCCTTGTCTCCTCACTTCCTGGTCTCCCTTCCTTGTCTCCTCACTGCCTTGTCTCCTCACTTCCTGGTCTCCCTTCCTTGTCTCCTCCCCCCTCAGTCCTGAGGAGTCCGGTCCTGGCCCTGAGGGTTCCCCGGGGCCTCGGGGAGCCGGCCTTCGTGGCTCTGCTGCGGTGCCGCGTCCCTCAGCTGGCGGCGGGCGGCGGCTTCGACCTGCTGGCGGCGGACAAGAGGAGGAGCCTCAGAGCTCTGAGGCCGAGGACGCTGACGGCCGAGGAGATCCAGAGGAGCGCCGGCGGCTCGAGAGCCAAGTGGACGCTCTACGTCCGACTGCAGGTAAGAACCCGACGGAACCAGAACTCGTCTTTAGTGCCCTCTCCTCTCCTCTCCTCTCCTCTCTCCTCCTCTCTCCTCATCTCTCCTCATCTCCTCCCCTCCTCTCTCCTCCTCTCTGTTCCTCTCCTCTCATCTCTTCCTCTCCTCCTCTCTCCTCTCCTCCTCTCCTCCTCTCCTTCTTTCTCCTCTCTCCTCCCCATCCTCTCTTCTCTCTCCTCCTCTCTTCCTCTTCTCCTCTCCTCTCCACCTCCTCTCCTCTCCACCTCCTCTTCTCTTCCTCTCCTCTCTCTCCCCTCTCCTCTCCTCTCTCCTTCTTTCTCCTCATCTCCTCCCCATCCTCTCTTCTCTCTCCTCCTCTCTTCTCTCTCCTCCTCTCTTCCTCTTCTCCTCTCCTCTCCACCTCCTCTTCTCTTCTCCTCCTCTTCTCCTCTGTGGGAAGCGTTCGTCACACGTGATGTGTTCAAGGACCGTAGGAGAGATGACAACCTCACGATAATAACAGTTTTTACAGCTTCTGTCTGATAAACGTTTAGTTAGTTTTTGTGATTAAAAAAAAAAAAGAAACTTGCAGGTTTTGAGGTTCAGAGAGTTAAAGATAATTTTCCTGGCTGTTGGAAGGTTTTAAAAAGTTTGCATCACTTTGATCCGAATAACAGACGAAGAAGGAACCTCAAACCGGAGAGGAGGAGGAGGAGGAGGAGGAGGAGGAGGAGGAGGAAGAGGAGGAGGAGAATCCTCGACGGACAAACGACGCTGAAGAGTCTCTGCAGACGAGTGCTGAAGCCGGACTTCACGGCAGGTAAAGCAAGAGAAACGTCGCGTGAAGAGATGAAAGCTTTGTGGACTCAACGGGTTTCCAACCGTCTGAAGCCGGAAAAAAACATAATTTAAATAAAAAAAAACATAATAATTGATAAAGTGTTCTGATATCAGTGGAACGAGCCGATTGGTGTTCGAGTTTAAAGACGCTCCTCATGTCAGTTTATTAAGAATCTGTTCCGTTAGTGTTTTACGTTTCACCGCGTCGGAAATGCTGCTGAGACCCGCTGCATTCTGGGAAAATGTCCCGCAGAGAAACGTGTTCAAACGTGTAAAGATATATATATATATATATATATATATATATATATATATATATATAACACACACACACACATATGTAACGGTACCGGCCCTGACCTGGTCAGAATTTAGGGTAGCGCCTACTCCTTACACCAGCCGTGTAAGGAGGGCCCGTTTTAGAACCCTGAGGTTTTCCTCTCAGTTTGCTTTCGATTACAATTTATAGAGACAATGACGGATGTTAAAAACCCCATTTGTTAGTTTTTCTCCGTGGCCTACCTATTTCATTGAGCCACGTGATCCACCGAACTGTTTCTTCTAACAAGAAAGGAAGATGAGTCGTTTTACACACAGTGCAACCCAAACGATTACTTACATTTGTCTGGATCTGGAAACGAGGCGGGATCGTGCTGGATTGTGTTCCCTGGTCAATGGCCTCGGCCCGGTGTTACCTTCTTCGTCTCGAAAAACCTGTAAGTTATCTTATTCCATTAAACGGGACTCCCCATTGAGTATAGTTCTACACTCTTATTTTAGAGTATACATTTCATTTCAACAAGAGTTATTATACACACAGTACCATAACTGAGTCTTTTTCTTTACTTGGGGGTTTGTTTATTCCCCTCAGTACTAAGAGTCAGTTCGCCAGTATTATATGTTTAAAAAGTGTAAGTGTAAAAAGTCACATTTGTAATTCATCAACCGTTTCTTTTTTGTCTTGGATTCAATCCCCTCAGCGCTTAGAAGCAGTTACCAGTAATTACAATGTGGGAAAGTCTCTTATTTGATTTCTCAAATAAAAGTGGTTCCTTCTCAGGGACAGAGCTCAAGAGGAACTGAAGAAGTGCGCAGTTATCACAGTATATATAGGCAAGTGTGTGGGAAGATCTCTATCGAGACATAGTGGGAGTAACAGGTGTGTGTGTGTGTGTGATTACAATATCAGGGCTCCAGACTGCGACCAAATGGTCGCATTTTGCGCCTAAAATTAGACACAGTGCGACTAAATTTTTCATCTACTCGCGTATGCGCGACCAGTATATATATTTTTTTTTTATTAAATATTTTTGTTGCTGACAAACTTGTTCTACACTTCAGCCCACTATAGTTAGCGGCAGGCACGTGCACAGATAGACCCTAGTGGTGCTCAAGCACCTTCCCTTTTGCATTTATTTGAGTTATTGTGAGAATTTCGCCCCGACATGCTCCGCGGCGCTCACGAGCCCCCGCGCGCCCCTCCTCCTCCTCCCCCTCCTCCACGTAGTGCTCTTGCAGCGCTGAGCGCCAGACGGGTGCAGCTACTTCTTCTCTGACCCGCAGCATCAGACAAACGGGTAGTGACGGTGTTTGTGCAATCCCCCGACGTTGTTTGGTGATAAATTAACCACAACATTAACGCCGCTGAAAACATTACGTTGCAACTGGTCCGACGTGTTTATAAATGTCACGAGAATTCACAGCTAGAAAAAATTTACAAAAATGCGATCAACTTGGCATTCATTCTCTGCATGGAAATCGGCACCCAGCATGTGAAGTCACTGCTCTTCATCAAACGCTCTGCAACAAGAAAGCCTGGACCACTCCACAACCTCAAGCTAACTGATGGTGTAATTCACACAATAAGCATTGAGGTCTGAGGAGAAGTTCAGGAGATATTTCAAGGTGCGTCAGAGAAGCAGAGGCTCTCAACATTCCTTTACCTACTGTTGTGCCTCAGGAGAGGACACGGAAAGTTGCCTGTTATTCATTTATTTATTCAATTTGATGATTTTAGTTAGTTTGTTAACAAAAATAAATATATAAGTTGAAAATATCCTACTGTTTTTTATTTATTATTTTTAATTTCATAAATAATTTTGGCGATGGTTGCCCTTTTTTTGGGTTTGAGCACCTGCCCCCCAAAATGTTTGTGCACGTGCCTGGTTAGCGGTAATGCCTGGGGGGGCGAATGACCACTGTGATAGGCTAATGTGTGAAAAGAGGCGGGTCTTGGGGGTTATCGCGCAAATCCACAGATTTCACATAGCGGTGTCTCCTGTAGACAATAGAGAAGCGGACTATCAGTTCGTACTTTCTTCCTAAACCTAATGATCTAGAGAAGACAAATCCCGAGAATGAGTCCGACTCAGATTGTGAGGAAACGGTCGTGGCAGGAAATTCAGCTTTCGCGATGAGTGGCTGCGCGAGTTCACCTAAGATTGTAGTGTATGCATTTATTGTCAAAGTATTTATCAGTAATACAGTGAAAATGATAGGAAAACTTTGCAAGTCGATTTATAGTGTGCGCCCCTAAATTTTCTGCTTGCGCCCCTAAAATTTTAAGTTAGGGGCCACTGTGCTCCTAGTAAAAAACGTTAGTCTGGAGCCCTGGATATGCTGACCTTGATCACACGCTCAATAGCGCGTTTGTGGTTACAGCTGCAAAAGCTACTCAAGGTCAGCCAATTAAACAGCAGGACCATATTTAGACCTGCTTCCGTCTACAACAAGATATCATCTACTATGACCATATATAAATGTCATAAAAAAACAGGAATGTACTACAGCGTATTAAGCGTGATAGAAGACTATTTCACTCAAAACAATTCGCATAATGCATCGTGATAAAAGATCATTTCACTCAAAACAATTTAGTTGTAATGCATATGTTTGTAGTTATAATGCATAAAGAGAAAATTAAAAGAACTTAGAAAAGAAAAGAATAAAGTAAGAACTCGTATTTTACATAACCCAATCCTCAACACATACACGAGCCGAACAGCATCCCGTCATGCGCATATTTATGTATACAATACCAGAGACAGCAGGCCTAGGTAGGAAATGCATATATATATATATATATATTATTTATATAATATTATACTGTATCCTCATTACTGCAGATAATTAAAGTGTTTTATTATATACGGCAAAGTTTAAGACCATAAACTCCTCTCTTCTGAATATTTACTCCTGGTTTCCTTGTTCCTCGACAGTTCCGTTCAGGAGGTGGAAGGTCACGGAGGAGACGAGTCCATCGGCTCGACGTCAAAACATCAAGACATGGAAACAGAGGAAGCTGATGATGATGATGAGGAAGGTGGGACACCAGAGCCATCCGAGAGTACAGGACATGGTGACGTTGATAACGTTGAAAAGGTGGAAGAAGAGGCGAGTCACAGTGACTCCGAACTGCAGTCGGAGTCGACGAGGGAAAAGAACGGCGGATGTTCTAGCGTCAAGAGGACCGAGAAGAGCGGAGATGTTCGGTCCTGCAAAGTCTGCGGCGCGGCGCTCGAGTCAGAGGCAGCGTTGGTCGAACACGCCTGGAGTCACGCCGCTGATGCAGGAGGCGTCTGCGGCGTGTGCGGAGAGCTCTCCTCCTCTGGCGATGCGCTCAGAGATCATCTGCGGAGTCGCCACGGAGCCGAGTCTTTCCTCCTCGACGAGCCCGCGGCCGCCTGCTCGCGGGAGAAACCGCACGAGTGCGACATTTGTTGCGACGCTTTTGTGTCGAAGGCGTCTCTAGAGGATCACCAGAAGCGCCACAAGGCGGGGAAGCAGAACCGGTGTCACACTTCCCTCAAAGCGTTCCCGCGGAGAGACCCGTTAACTGCTCGCCGCGGGACGCGCGCCAGCAAGAAGACACACCTCTGCGGCGTGTGCGGCAAAGCCCTCAGCGACTACTGGTCCCTGACCCGCCACAAGATGACCCACTCCGGGGAGAGACCCCACGGCTGTCAGGTGTGCGGGCGGCGCTTCAAACTCCCCGGGACGCTGAGGCAGCACGAGAAGATCCACGCGGACCGAGAGCGCTCGTACCTCTGCGACGTCTGCTGCAAGATGTTCCTGACCAGCAAGCAGCTGCAGATCCACCTGCGCACGCACAGCGACGAGAAGCCGTACCACTGCGGCGAGTGCGGCAGGGGCTTCACCACCAAAGGGCCCCTGACCATTCACATGCGGGTCCACACGGGGGAGACACCGTACCGCTGCCCCGACTGCGGCTGGGCCTTCAAACGCAAGATCAACCTGGACAACCACGTGACGATCCACTCGGGCCTCAAGCCGTTCGTCTGTGGGATCTGTGGCAAAGCGTGCGCCCGAAAGTCCTACCTGACGGTGCACATGAGGACGCACAACGGGGAGAGACCGTACAAGTGTTCGCTCTGCGACAAGGCCTTCACACAGAGCCACTGCCTGAAGACGCACATGAAGAGCCACCCGGTGGCCGAGGCCGCCACGTGACAACGGACCGAAGTAATTTTTAAGATTTCCTCCTGCGATAATGTGAATTCTTTATGTTTACCTCTTATTTAAATTCAAGTTATGTATAGTTCTCTGGGCACTGTGTTGCATGGTAACGCCAATAAAAATCGGTACAAGAGGACTCGAAAGTGACTTGAGCGAGCTCCCCAAGTTATGGAAATATAATTTGTTGGCGTATGATTGGCGCATCTGTCAGACAAAGTCTCAGCAAGATATTCCAAAAACTACATTCCAAAAACTGAAATATGACTTAATTATGGATGAAACGATACTTTATTGGTATGTTTTGGTACATCTGTGTGAGCAGAGCCCCTCTGTTGTGGAACCAGAGGCGTTCAAGGTCCAGGAAGAAAGTTAGGGGATTTTTTTCTCCCTCAGCGGACCTAAACCTACGGTACACGAAATGTGCATTAAATTAATTAAATATATTTTTTTAATTCACTTAATCAAAGTCAAACTTTGCAGAGATACTGATAACACATAGTTCTATTTTATAGTAGAAAAAAAAGTGATGATATGCATCTTTAAAAAGAGGAAATACATCCTGGACGTTTTCTTTTTTCTTTCCTGTGTTCTATCATCAACCAATAAACCAGTAACACATATACTGCTATATGCACCTCTTAACTAGTCTCACAAGTGATTTTTGTATATTATACCTTTTGAAATTATTCAAATAGCCCTTGTGGTTGAGGAGATATTCCGTATTTGGTATGGGGATGCAAACCATTCGCAATTCTTTTGAACAATGGCTGGGGCTCAACTGGGGTTAAAAAGGTTGTTAATACACGTCTGTGATTGATTCTAAGCACCGGTGTGTGTGTGTGTGTGTGTGTGTGTGTGTGTGTTTTTAACATGCAAATCATATATAATGATTTATAATATGGTACATGACAACAGGCAAATGTTTCCCACGATTGCGTCATCGGAGGTTTGTCATCAGTGCTGCAGGAACACACACACAAAGTCATTATGAAATGTATTTATTTAAATACAGTCACGTTGCACATCGCCATACGTAACATCACTAGATAGATAGATATTAATTTGCTACAGAAAACTAGCAATGACACAATATATACAAAAATAGAATAGAAAATTGTTAAATTAACTAACAAAACAAATCAAACAAAACAGTAGTGCAAAGATGTCAGCCAACCAAACAAACACACAACAACTTCACTGATTAGTGCTCATAAATTAACTCCTAAACAAGGAAAACAGAATTTTCTATCAACAGCTGAATTTTCTTTGATGAATCGGTTGCTTGAAGATGAACATCTGACAGGATTCAAATTTTAAACAAAGAGCTGTGTGTATTCAAATAAAATCCTGTCCCGTCGCCGAGCACACCCATCTTTCTGCGTGAGCAGGGCTGTGTTTCAGTTGCATCACACATGTCTCATTATTTCATAATTTGCTTTTAAACCTACAGGCGTTCCCATCAGACTCGATTGTACTGTTTGTTCACTGCAAATCAGGAAGTATTAGCATGTTAACAGGAAGTATTAGCATGCTAACACGCTAAATGCTGCTGTTGATGCCACTGAATGAAGACCTCACACAGGAATACTGTATATATTATATAATCTTATATATATACTTTAGTCTATTACCTTTTACATGCAACAGAAATGACGTTCTTTCAAATCAGTGCAACGACGTACGTTTTTATGCAGACGACATGATTATATATATATATATATATACATATAAATCCATGGTTCCAAACTAGTAAGTGCCGTTTTCTACACTCTTGAGGCTCTCACCATACGGTTATTAAAGATAACTAAGATAATTCAAGATTTAAATGAAACACACTTGATTATTGCTCACACATAGGAATACGATTCTAATAAAACATTTTAAACAACTACTAAATTGAAATGATTTTTAAATATTTGCGCTCCGGCCTCACGCTGTCAGGAGCTCCGCCTCCTCATCCTGATTCCGGGCTTCGTTGGCAGCGCTGCAGTTTTCCGGCCCGGTGCAGAAACAGCAGAGAGGACATGAGGTTGCTGGGCAGACTGAACCACAGCGTCGACATCAGCACCACACACACCTCACTAGTCACGGGTAAATTGAACATCACAATGCACACTAGATTCCCCCCAAACCTCAACACCAACACTCCCATGACAGCCAGGATGATGCGGAAAGCCCTCTGCTTTGATTGGTCGACCAGCTTCCCTTTCCCGCCCACTTTCCCCGGCCTCGGACGCACGAGAGCGCAGAGAACAAAGATGCTGCAAAAAGAGAGGACGCCAAAGAAGAAGACGATCAGGGAGCAAAAAAAGATGAGGTTGGACTCCGAGTCAAGTTTGTACGTCGCGGCGCCGCACAAGAAGCACAGCAGCCAGACGCACACGATGCTGACGTTCCTGATCCTGGCCCCGCCCCTCTGCCTCAGCCCCAGGTAGGTGACGGGGTGAACCACAGCCAGGTAGCGCTCCACACAGGCGAGGAGGTGCAGTATGCCCTGTCCGAGGGAGTTGATGGTCAAGACGTAGATGGCCAACAACCGCAGATCCTGGAGGCCGATGTAGCCGGCGCAAAAGAAGGCAATGAACCCCAAAAACTCATTCAGCTGCATGGCAACAGAGTGATAGGTGAACATGTCAGAGTGGCTTGTGGCGGCCATGAGAAGGGAGCCCTGTTTCCTCCATCGTTGGTAACCCAGGTAGATGACGATGAGGAGGAGCGGGAGGAGGAGGAGGATGTAGGTGAAGGAGACGGAAGAGAAGACGGAGACGCTCATTGTGGACCTGAAACATTTGCTCATTGCAAGGTGGGAGGTGGAGTTGGAGGGGAGGGGAGGAGCAAGAAGAGGGAGGTGATCGAGGGAAGAGGAGTTGGCTGACATGTTTGTATACATGGAGGCCTGAAGAGGAGAAGGGGGAGGAAGAGAGAACGAGAGGGGGAGGAAGAGTGACCGAGAGGGGGAGGAAGAGAGAACGTTAACATCAAAAGGAGATGATGTGTCTCATAAATATATATTGTTGAGTGATCGAGGAAAAATATGAAAGTAAAAACGTCTAACTTATATAAACGTATAATCATTTTCTTTTTCTGTATAACCATTGAACATATATACTGTTTGGTTTTTATTTCAATTATAGTTTGTGATTAGACCACATGAAATGCATAGGATGCTATAAGTTGCTATGTTTTATAATATGTTCTATATTATGGGTATTGTAAAAAGCTCTCCTGTGTAATAGGATACAGCAGCCAGTGTTACCATATTAGGCAACACACCCTCAGTGGTTGACCTTAGAGACAGGATCTAGGATTGACCCTTGAAGAAAAGGAGGAGGGGTTAAGTGTGTCCGTGGTACAAGAGCTGATGCACATGAGAGAAAAAAAAAAGGATTTTCACCAGATCTCAGTCTGAATAGGGATTGCACCAGATTCTGAGAAAACTGGAATTAATATGCATCTTTACTAGAAAAGGAGAAAAATCTGATTGGACCTGTCCCAGCCCTTAAGGGTTGGGACAGGTCTCCAGCTTTAGAGTCTGGAAGAAACTTCTACTATCAGGAGGGGGGTGCCTGGCAATTCTGTGCAGGAGGACAGAAGAGAGAAGAGGTGTTTATTCACCAGCTCTAAAAACGTAACCCTTTCTCTTAGTTACTTGTGACTTTTAAACTGTTTGATTGAATTGAATTTTTTGTATGTAAGATGAACTTTGAATAAAACTCGGCCTTACCATTTGTAAGGGATTGAAACCAAACCAAGGATTCTGGTTCTTTAAAACAATTTAAACCCTCTTTCCCTGTCCATCCACCGTGAGATACAGAAGTACCGACTGAATCTACCAAAGAAACTTAAGGTAAGTATCTTTGGGTGAAGACTTTTGCAGTGTTTGTCATAATGATGAGATGGTGTCAAAATAGGTAGAGAGAAGGTATAGACGATATACGTACTCATCTTGATAAGGGTTGAGAGGAGTTACAGCCCACCGCAGGGGACCTAAGAGCGCAAGCTCTAAAACACCCTCGACAAAACCTATAACTTATTTTGAAAATAACACAAAAACCTAACGATTTAGCACGGGGCGAGATAAAAGACCGAAGGCGTTATACCAATATCGGATGAGGATTATTATTTCCTCCGGGATCACTAGGATAATTAGCCGACGGAGTGCCACCGAGTTAGGTGCGAGGTCTTGCCTTTCCTAACCAACCCCCCCCTCCCCTCCTCTTCCCCTGGCAAGACCACCGTTCACGCTACAATATATATATATATAACTGTCAAGTTGCACGGTAATTCAAATTAATTTGTTTCAATGATTTTTTCAAGTGATACTAATTTAACGAAGACTGATTATGCATTTAAATGCGGGAGAACCTTGAATCACAAATGTTTAACACGTTTACAGCAAACAAATTATCAACAATATCAATAAAACATCACTCTGGAAATTAAGTTGAACACAAAGATTCAGTTTATACATTATCCGTTTCCTCTCCAGTGAAAACACATGAACAACTGAAGGTCTAAAGACTAAAAGTTAAAACACCGACCTCAGCAGAGTTTCTCTCGGATCGTTCTTCTTCTGCGTCTCCAAACTCCACGACTGCTGCTCGCTGGAATCTGATCCAAATATATCTTAACACAGGATTAAGGTGCGTTAAAAACACGTGAGAGGAGGACTGTGTTTTTTATGCAAAGAAATGTATTATTTGTAATGCTACATTACAACAGGCAAATGTATTTTCACGTGATTGTGCTGCTGGGAGGTGAGAGCCCAGAAACAGCAGCACTGTGATTTGAATATTATAACAATCATCATCAGTTTGTCATCTGTGCTAAATGATCTGTAGATTGTTCAACAGAAACACACACAGTGAATTATTGTGACATGTATTCCTTTATTTAAATACAGGGTGCACTACATCCTCATATCATTATTATGCTACATCAAATTGTATCATAATTAGAAGTTTAGTGCACAGGGAAACCTTTCAAAGTGTCTGTAATGCAGCCTAATTAGATCACTCTCTGTACTTTTACTTCTACTAATACTAGTGATGTCACAGCTACTACTAACACAAGGGCTATTTGAATAATTTCAAAAGGTATAATATACATAAAACCCTCGTGAGGCCTGTTAAGAGGTGTATATAGCAGAATATGTGTTACTGGTTTATTGGTTGATGATAGAACACAGGAAAGAAAAACAAGAAAAGAAAATTCCGAAAAAAAGAAAACTTCCAAAATGTATTTCCTCTTTTTAATTATGCATATCATCGCTTTTAGCACTACGTGTTAACAGTATCTCTGCAAAGTTTGACTTTGATTAAGTGAAGGTAAATATTTTTAGTAATTAATTTAGTGCAGATTTCGTGTACCGTAGGTTTAGGTCCGCTGAGAGAGACAAAATGCCCTAACTTTCTTCCTGGACCTTGGACGCCTCTGGTTCCACAACAGAGGGGCTTTGCTTAAGCAGATGCACCAATACATACCAAGCAAGTATCGTTTATCCATGAGTAAGTCATATTTCAGTTATTTTTGGCTGAAAAAAAAGCAATGTGGTTGATATCTTGCTGAGGTCACAGTGGTTTTGGCGCATTTGGCGGATTCCGTAGGTCGTAAGCTTTCCGGAAAGGTGAGTCATATTTGTGGTTTATGTGAATATTTATGCTTGAATTGTGTTATAAACATGTAAAATGGACTTATATGGTCTTGTAAGGCCAGGCTCTGCTTTTTTTTTGCTATGTCACATCAGTGGCTCTGGCATTGATTCATGGGAGTACGAGGACTTTGAGAGTGAGGAAGAGCTCCTTAAGAATAAACCTGGGGTTTACCCAAACAACAATCTTTCCCTCAACCTTCTGTTGCCTAAACCTGACCAAGTAAATACAAACTAAGCGACCCTACCGACGTTATGTATATAAAGAGTAGAAACTGTACATTTGGACAACACAGAAGACATTTTGAAAATACATTATGCACGTAAAGAGCTTAAAGTGACACAACATCTCTTGAGTTCACCCGAATATAATCCTAGCAACCACTTCACCACCAGCAACACCTTTTCCATGCTCCATTTCCATTTTGACTAATTAAATCAACAAGGTGCTCCCAGTGGGTTATAGTCCACTTCATTGTTAAATTAGCTTTATATAAATACTTTAAATGTACAAATTAACAAATGGCATCCCAATTATTTTGTTGTGTAGCACACAATAATAACAACAAATATGTGATTGATACATGACTATATATAATATTCTGAATGTCTTGTATATCATCAAAACTATCTCATACGACCACAACACACTGTATGATATGACAAACTGCCCATGGAGTCCAATACACTCTTAATGCTCCTGTCAAATTAACTTTCTTCAAATGTGGTCCAATACTTATCTTTAGCCACTTTTATGAGAGCAACATGATAGTTCACCACCCCTGTGTAGAAACATCAGAGGTAACACCAAACTGCTGGGCAGATTAAAGCAGATCATAGAAGTATCTATCCCACAGAGGGCCTTGGGGCTCAGCGGCAGCAAGGACTTCAGAGTAACGCAGACAAGGACCCCGATGAGCCAAAACCACAGCACGCCTGTTATGGCCATGACCGTGTGGAAAGCTCTCTGCTTTGACTGGTCGACTCGCCCCTTGTTCCCGCCCACTTCCCCTGGCCCCGGACGAATCAGAACACGGAGAACAGAAAAGCTGCAGAAAGTTACGATAAGTATATTTACGGGCAACATAATTAAAAGTGAGACATTGATTGAAGAAGGAAAGAGCAGAGCGGTGACAACACTCCATCCAAAGCACAGCAGCCAAACACATCCAATGCTGATGTTTCTGATCCTGATCCCCGGACCCTTTCTTAACCCCAGGTAGGTGACGGGGTGAACCACAGCCAGGTATCGCTCCACACAGGTGAGGATGTGAAAGAGGCCCTGTCCCGGGTAAATCATGGTTTGAAGCCAGTACCCTATCACCTCCATCTCTGGGAGATCGGTGAAGAAGCCGCAATAGAAGGAGACACAGCCGAAGCACCAGATCAGCTCGGCGGCAGCCATGTGGTAGACGAAGATGTCGGAGTCGCTCTTCGTAGCGGACGATCGATGGCGACCCAGATACAGGACGAGGATGGAGAGCGGGAGGAGGAGGACGACTCTGGTGACGCTGAAGGCAGCACGTATTGAAATACTAACTGTGGATTGGTCGCACTGAAAAAGCTCTGAATCAAGGGAGGAGTTGGAGGCAGAAGAGGAGTTGACCGACATATCTAGTGTATGTGGAGGCCTGAGGAGAAGAAAGAAAAGGAACTGTGCTGTAAAACAACTTCTGAAGATGGCAATCAAACAAAACCAGTGACACAATGCCTCTTTTGATTGTTGGACCCTTCTAATGAATTGAAAAGTTATTATGAACCACCCTGAGGGAAACGAGAACGTCTCTAGCGAATTTGGCGACAATCCATCCGACGGTTGTTAAGACATTTCAATAAAGAACAAAAATGTCAACCTTAAGGATAACCAAAATCGGTAGGATTCGTCCTCTGGGGACCTTGAATGTTTCTACGCAATTTCAAGAAATCCATCCAACAGAAGAGCCCTTACATAATGGCTAAAAATATGAACTGAAATTTGGCTGCAAAATACGAATGTTGGGCATTGCTACTCAACATAGCGATATCATCAAACAGTGCTAACAGTGCAAAATACACTAAACAAATCTTTCTTTATTTTATGTTGTATATCAAAACAATATACCATAAAATATAGTCTTAATAATTTGCTGTTATACTAATGCTCTGAATGTTGTATACTACTTTTTTAAGATATCAATGAACACCCACCTTGTCAGCGGTGTTTGTTTGAGATCGTCCTGCTCCTGTGTCTCCAACTCACTGACTGGATCCTGGTCAACGTATATGAGAGCATGTCATGGAGTGGGTTATTAGTTATGTTCATGTGTCAGAGGGGACGGATGGAGGCAGCAGGTGTTTTACATGTTTGACAACTAATATATTCTGAATCTAGCCTGTCAATCAAAGTAGGCAAATTTTTCTCTCAAGATTTTTCCAGCGAGCAGCACTGCTGGTGAGCTGGTGTGTTTGGTCACTTGTTAAGTCACCGGTCTGCTCTCCACTCTTCTCAATCCCAACAAAAGACCAGTACACGGAATAAACAATATTCGGGAGAGCGGGAATCTGGAGATGTCCAGGACGCCAACGGGGAGCGGGACACCTGCCGACTCCAGCCCCCCACTCCCTGTTGGCGTCCTGGACATCTCCAGATTCCCGTTCCCCGTCGTCGCCCCGGCCGACTCCAGCCTCCCGCTCACCCCCCCAGTCCCAGCAGTAATATTATTGTTAGTAATATTGTGGTTGGTTCATACTGTTAGAGCCCTGTAATAAAGTGGACAAAAAGGGCAACGGGGTTGGACCCAAATGCAGAGGGAGACGAAGGAGCCGAGGAACGATGTAAAAGTTATTTAATGAACAGCGAACTCACTGACCTTGTGCCCATTCCATTGGTTAATATCTCCTATTATAACACCTTTGCAGTAATCAACTTGTTCATTGGGCCTGCAGCTTCAGGGGCGGAGCTATTCTTTTTCATCTTTTACTTCCTCTTCTTCAGAAAGGGTTGATTCTGTCATCTCAAAAGTCAATGTTCAGCTCCGCCACCTCAGGCGAACAAGAGAACTACAATTCCTCAAAGTGACAGTTCACTGGCTCTGAGCAACATGCAACTTTGTCTAACATCCATCCACACATTAATCATTATACAGTAATAAAAACAGTGACCTTAATATGCATACAATTACAAATCCTTCATAATAATATCCCATATTAATTATCAAATTTCTTGTGCATTATAATGTACACAAACAATTTCTTTCTTTTACACTGTGCAAGTCTAAATTTGACCAACTAAGCTTAAAAAACACTACAATTCCCTCTCTTTTGATACTACACCATAGTATCAAAATAACTCTTTATTATCACCCATAGTGCAAAACATCTTAATACATTCTTGTGTCATAAATCTGTGGAAGAAAAAATTACCTCCCTCTCTAGACCGTATAATATACACGGTCTCAATAATGCAATATATATCAGCGTGGTTTTATTCATCACACAGGTTCTTTAAATCAGGAACGGTTATGTGTATTCTATGTCTGCATATCTGTCTACATGTATGTGTGTCTCTAATGTTCTTGGGGGTGCTGGTGAGTGTCTCACTGTGCATGTCGTGTAAACCCTGATACCCTGCTCCTCTAGGCATCTCCAACTCTCAGCCTCTCCTCATACTCATTCCCCTCGCACTTCTCCATCTCCTCCCGATCTCTGTCTCCTCGTTCATCTGACTCCATTTTCCTTGTTTCACCATCTCCATCTCCAGCAGCCTCCAATCTTATCTCGAAAAAAAGATCAGAACAGGCTCCAAGCATGATGGAGGTCGGTGATGAAGTGACAAGTGCCACTAAAATTAGTGGCCTTTTTTTCCTGTGGTAAAGGTTAAGTTTGAATACATCAATGGTCGCCTTTCTCCCTCTCTTTTCTGAAACAATACTGTGGATCTTATCCCATTTGATTCAGAAAAACATCCCGGTGGAAGGGCTTGGTTGACGGGTCGAGAGCTTTGATCTCATCGTTCTTGTGGTTTCCTGCACCTATAGGTCATTCTTCCTCTTGCTCCCAGACTCTGGCTGGCAGCTGATGGCGCAGGATGTCGGGTCTTCATCGTCCTCCTCGAGGTGCACTGCGGCAGTCTTTAGCCCAGTGCCCACATTTGCCACAGTTATGACAGGTTTGCCGGTCATCCCTATCTCTGACCTCTGTAGTTTCACGTCCTCCTGACCCACTTCTTTCTTGGCAGCGAGCGCCCTCTCTTTCACCTTCTCGTTACCTCTTGACTGGTTTTGGAGAGGGTCTCTACTTGTGCTGTGAGGATGGCCATAGCACAATTAGTCCGTGCGACATGATCGTCTAGCATGTGTTCCACATCCAGTACTTGTTCCTGTATCTGGGGTCGATAGGGTGGGGGTAATTCAATGCTAGCATGGATGGAAGGGGTGTGACCAGGGACCGCTGGCCGTGGTTGTTCTATATTTGGGTGTGTTACTCTTTCCAGCAGGGCCTCTGTGCACCTCTGGATGTTGCTCGCCTCCACTAGCGCCATGCCATGGAGCAGTAATCGTGCCTCTACGATGGCTTCATCTGTCCTGTCGATGTCCACTGAGGAGAATGTGAACCATCCTTTTCCCTTCTGCTTCTCTCTCGCTGTACTGTGTCTCAGCTTGAGTACTCTCATCAGCACCATCTTCTGCTCCTTGGTGGGCCCCTCCTGGGTTGTGAAATCAAGTAAACCCTCAGCATGCCATTTTTTTATGTGTTTTCTCAGTCTCCTGTCTGCTTTTCGCAATGATTCTCCTGGGACTGTCATGTCCAGGGCTGCGTCAGAGGCTGCATCAACCCATGACAGTGGGGTCTTCGTTGGCCCAGACATCTTGAAAGAATCAGGTGCTGACTTTGGCTTATATAAGGAAATGTGAATGTAGAAATAAAATAATAAACAATATGTGTCTAACGTGCAAGTGTGGTGTAATTGGAAGAATACAATTGGTTAAGGTTACTGCAATCGACCTGGACAAGGGGAATACAATCTCACACTGCAATTGAATGATTATGCATGCAAGTATGATGAAGTTATAAAACTACAATTCTGTTAAAAATGAAAAAAATATTAATTTGCCAAAATGGTATTAATATACAATTATCATTAATATTCTTTATCAATGGTATAATGTGAAAAATGTTTTAATCTCACTATCTATGCTGTGTTTAAAAGTGTGTGTGAGCTGTGAAAATAATTAGTCAGTTCTTATTATTGTAGTATGCCTTCTAACCTCTGTGTCCAACTGTGGCAGTACCCTAACTTTCCTCAGTGACTAACTGTGGCAGTACCCTAACTTTCCTCAGTGACTAACTGTGGCAGTACCCTAACTTTCCTCAGTGACTAACTGTGGCAGTACCCTAACTTTCCTCAGTGACTAACTGTGGCAGTACCCTAACTTTCCTCAGTGACTAATTGTGGCAGTACCCTAACTTTCCTCTCCTACTTCCTTTGACTCAAAAACACACGTGGTGCCACGTTTTTTCTTCCCCCACTGCTTCTAACTTTCTATTCCTTTAAAAAAATCATTAATACATCAACAACTGAACTTATGTGGTAGTGTGTTTGGTTATTATTCGTTATAATTTCGTTATCTAGCTCCTCTTGCTGTAGTCCTCTCGCTCAGGCGTCGTCTTATTAATTTTTAATTTAGTTATCTAGCTCTGAAAAGCCCTGCTTCAACATTTCTTGTTCTCCTTTGCGAACACAATTAAACAAATATGTCTGCTCCAAAAAACTGTGTGATCTGCAATATTCCTGGCGCACAACACAGTTAGCAAACCCTAAAATAAGTACTTGAGTTCACCAGACCTGCTGACTCGCTTCAAAACTAAGCTCCTGGCTCCGTCCCTTTCGCGGAACTGGGTTCTGCTATTCTAAAGATGTGCGCGCAAAAACGTAGCAAAGTGTGAATAATGTGCTCTCTGTGTTCTCTGTCCACTCTAGCAGGGTGATCATGTGTCGTGTTATTCAGATTTATAATTTATGGTGCATATGTTCAGATCTTAAGGGTTATTCTCGGGAGTATCAGAGACTATGAAGTGCTCGCCAGCTCTAAACATAATTCCTTACTTGTCCGTATCACTAACCCTCACTGTAAAAATACAGGCCTCTCCGGGCCTTTAGTTCTAAACAATTCTGGCACCTACTGCAAATATGCAAACTATACACCCACTATGTATAACAATTGCGGATATACAGTATATCTCTAAGAATCAATTGTGTGCTTTAATATAAAAAAAACTCCATTCAAGAACGCGTCGCCGCCATTGTTACAAAGCACGTGGTCTCTTCATGTTCCTCAGTCACACACGGTCTAAAAATACACACACGGTACCTCATTCAACATAAAACTACTACAAAACGCACGGATTACACATTCAGTCTTAAGTGCATTCAATCTTACATACTACTTAAGAGTACACGTTAGTTTACATTTTGGTAATTCTTCATCATGTCCTGCTGCTTTAATCTCTAGCAGTTCCTGTTTGCACTGCAACCATGAAAAAGACAACAACCAGCTGCATTACTTTGATTCTGAAGAAAAAGTCAAACTGAGATGACTTCAGGATAAGATCCAAAGTTATATTGAGCATTATGCACCTCTACAATTTGCTAGTTTGCTTATCGTGTCAAGAAGTTGATCTTGCTGAAAAAATATCCCTCTGATGCAGTGCCCTTGAGCCAAACACTGAATCTGTACCAGTAAGAACTGACCCTGCACTTGCGCCATGAAGAGAATTTGCCTGCTGTGATTTATCACCCGCAGTCAAACAAAGTCAGCAGTTTGGTTTCTGATATGCAAATAAATTCTACAGTCCTGCTGACACTTTAATGCACACACACACACACACACACACACACACACACACACACACACACACACACACACACACACACACACACACACACAGTGAACCAGATAGCATTTAAAAGCTGTCAATGATTTCGGACACACCAAAGGACAACAAGAACTCCTACGAGGTGGGTGTTTTCATTAATCGATTTGATTTGATTAGATTAGATTTGAGAAAGTAGCCAAATTCACATTGTAGAGTATAATACTGTCTTTTGTTCCAGCAGCAGTTAGATATTTGAATGAACACCTTTAGTTGTGTTTTTTAGATTTAGCATCTTTCTGATGTCGGTCATGTGTCTTGTTTTTTATGGCATTTTCTGGTGTTTGTTCTTTGTAATGTGTTTCTTGTCTGCTGTGCACTGTGAACTTTGTCTGTATGAGTCTATTGTTGTCTGTATGACTTTTGGTGACAAATGAGTTTCCCCATTGGGGATTAATAAAGTTTTCTAATCTAATAATCTAATGTCTTCATATGTTGTTGGTTTCATTAGATGAGATCGGATGTCGACAGTCAGAGAGGAAATTACTGATCTGAGGGCGTCTCGGTTTGAGTGAATTGTATTCATGAAGGGGTCATGTCCAAGATAAATATTGTCCCACATATATTTCCTGAATCTCATATTGACGATGTCATTCTTTCTCTCTCTTCTCCGTCCACACAATTAGACATGTCGGTCAACTCATCCCTCAACTCCTCCCGCTATCCCTCAACTGCTGATTGCCGCAACGACATTTTCATATTCTCGTCCTTCTTCGTCGCCTACATCCTGCTCCTCCTTGTCCTCATTCTCGTCCTGCACGTAGGCTTCCAACGCTGGAGGAAACGGCGCTCTGTTCCCGTGATGACGAGCCACTCCGACGTCTTCACCTTCCACATGGCCGCCCTGGAGGTGGTCAATGTCTTGGCGGCTCCTTTAATCTGTTACGGGAGCTACACAAAACATCCGTTGATAAAGGAAGTGGGGGATCAGCTCAGCTTCAGCGTCTGGCCCGCACTGACACTGTTCCACGTCCTCACCTGTGTGGAGCGCTACCTGGCTGTGGTTCACCCCGTCACCTACCTGGGGCTGAGACAGGCGGGCGGGGTCAGGATCAGGAACATCAGCATTGGGTGCATTTGGGCAGCTTGCGTTGTAATATTCGGTATATATTTCATATCAAAGTGTGTTTGGTTTGCCATCATCTCAAACGTCTTGTTGTTGGTCTTCTCTTTATCTGTCGTGTCTTTCTGCAGCCTTTCTGTTCTCCGTGTTCTGATTCGTCCAGGGCCGGGGGAAGTGGGTGGGGACAGGGTGCGGGTTGACCAATCAAAGCAGAGGGCTTTCTTCACGATCACGGCCATAATGGTAGCTCTGATGTTGAGGTTCTTGAGCGCCCTGATTCTCACCGGGATCTACTTTTCACCAGTGGTTAACCTATGTGAGAGTTATCTGCTTCTGGCTGCGGCCTGGTGCTCGCTGCCCAGCAGTCTGGTGTTACCTCTGCTGTTTCTGCACAGAGCAGGACAACTACCAGGCTGTTAACACAACACAGACATCCTTAGAAAGCCTTAAATGTTGAATTACAACCGTTAGCAGCATTTCAATGTTCGGCCATCAAAATCGACTCAAGTTCTACAGAATTCCCCGAATCACGACCGTTTTAGAGCAACAGGTGTTTCAGTTTAACCAGTGACCGTGTTAACTGGTGACTCAGCATAAAGTGTCCGTGGTTGCTCGTAGTAACTTGGGTGAATTATTGTAGATAATAAACACAGATGAGTCTTTATTTAAAACAACCAGATGTTGGCTGCCGTCACTACGAGCAACCACGGCTCTGTTTTTTTTAACAACTTCATTTGTCTTTTAACAACAATATATTTCTTCCAATATACAAAATAATTGTCACAGCAGCTGCTATGAAGACTGAGAGAACACACAGGTGTTCTGGGTCACATGTCTGATTTGAATATGCAGCAGTTTTAGCTCACAGGTCATTTGAATCCTGTCAAGTATCCAGTTTAATGGACGGATGAATCGGTGAATGTGAGCACCAGAGCTGCTTCACATGCTGGCTAACCCAAGGGAACTTTGATTGGGGTTATTTATTTTCCACTTATGGACTAGATACAGTTTCTACTGTAGATGTATGGATCCTGCAGCTAATATAGAGATATTTATTACATGTTGTGATATGAACTGGAAAATAATATGCTTGAAAGCATCAAATTAACTGAACCTTTTTTTTATATAGCTAATGTTAGCAAAATGTTAGCCAGGGGTTTCCACCTACGAGCTAAGCTAGGCTAAATGTTGGAAGGTCAGCAAAAGAGAGAATTTAGCAAAATGTTAAAGTTGTAAAATAAAAGTGATATCACACCGATGTTTGTCATGTCTATTATCTTGGTTTAGCTAAACTAGGGTGACCAGATTTGAGTTTGTGAAAAAGAGGACACTTCGTCTCGGGGGGGGGGGGGGAGAGAGAGAGAGAGAGAGAGAGGAGGAGGACACTTCGTCGCGGGGGGGGGGGGGGGGGGGGGTAGCAGTAGTGTGTAGCATGCCGTGAACTTACATACTTACATTTACGTTGAGATCGGTCGACCAATGACAGTTCTCTCTACAGTCAGAGCTTGCGCAAGAAGGTGGAACGTGAGGGAGATACCATTTCCAAAACTTGTAAGGGGGTAATAACTATTTTCTCGAACGTAGCAAAATCTCGGACGTTTTTGGAATCTCTGCCGGACGCTTTTTTTAGGTCTCGAAAAGAGGACATGTCCGGGGAAAAGAGGACATGTCCGGGAAAAAGAGGACGTCTGGTCACCCTAGCTAAACTAGCTCAGCTAAAGGCTGATCATTACTTTCATATCTTAATAAAATAATGTAATTTCAATTATGGAAGGACCGACTGTAGTCTTACAAAACCATTTTAACCGAATTGTAAAAAAACAGTAGAGTTGTGGGCCATAAAACCCAAACTATGAGTTGAAGGTTTTCTGAGAATTTGACCGAAGACTGCCCGCATAGTGACAGATGCTGACATAAAGTGAAAAGCCTTCTATGATTTAGGAGCTCAGGTCCGAGACTTGTCTTTTGTTTAACTTTAGTTTTTTCGATTCGTGGATTTTTGTGGGTTGTTTGGTTCATGGCTCATCTCTGAAGCTTTCAATAAACTTGTCATTATATTCCGTTTACTGGTCTTTTGGTGGGAGTGAGAAGAGTGGAGAGCAGACCGGTGACATAACAAGTGACCTTGGAAAACACACCATTTCACCAGCAGTGCTGCTCGCTGGAAGAATCTCGAGAGGAACATTTGCCTACTTTGATTGATGGAATACATTTGTTGTAAAACATGCAAAATACCTGTTGCCTCCATTCGTCCCTCTGACACGTCAACATAACTAATAACCCACTCCATGGCATGCACTCATATACGTTGACCAGGATCCAGTCAGTGAGTTGGAGACACAGGAGCAGGACGATCTCAAACAAGGTGGGTATTGAAGTGGAATTCTCCTCGCCGGGATATTCCTCGAGTGTTCAAGAATTGACAGAACAGGTTATATTACAATCAAGGTTATTTATTTTAGTAATTACACACATACATGAAATGCATACCTAATACAAGATCTTGGACTCCGCTCCCCTGTCTGTCTGCCCTTCACACGGTCAGCACGCCTCAGGATGAGTGAGCCCCGAACTCAGAAAGTAAAGGATTCTTATTCTCTCTCTTTCTGACTTTCTCTTTCATCTGACTCCCAAATACTCCCAGTGAAACATTCAACCCAGGTTCCCAAACAATTAATTTTGAAATACTGCTGCTTTCTCCTCAAGGCCGGATACAGGACGAGGGTGCATAGATAAGTTTGCACCTGTCGATAAATTTAATGAATATTTGGAACAAGAACATAAGATCAGTGTGTGAGGAGACTTTTTTTTGTCTGTTCATTAGAAAGATCAAACTACAATTCTCAACTCTTCTGCCTCTGCCCCAGTGACCAAGAGATAACCTTTCCACCACACATGAAACTGTGACCCCCAGACATTTGTGAGGAAAGAGAAACCTAGTCTTTTAGACAGAAACCAGACTATTCAGCTAATGCTATATAAATCATAAACAGACTATTCAGCTAATGCTATATAAATCATAAACAGACTATTCAGCTAATGCTATATAAATCATAAATTCTCTTCAGTCCCCCTTTTGACCTCGGTTTCCCCCCGAGGTCAACTCTACAGCCTAACACAATGATTTCTACAGCGCTACATCTTGAAGCAATAAAGGAGTTGACGTATAGTGCTCATCAAATTGACTCATTTGATAAGCGGGAGGGGCTAGTGGCATCTTCCCTTCAATGGCTGTAACGATGATGCGGTTACACAGTGAGCGGAGGCAGGGAATACAGCAACATCCACAGAGTACCAGCAGGGCGGCGAATATTGCAATGGACACGAGGACTGACTTGACTAGCTCTGAATATTTACCGAATGCTCCTGCGAAAGGGTCCCACGTGGAGGTGTCTACGCCTGAATGGGATTTTATCTCATTAGATAATGCGCGCAATTTGTTTAACGTCAGGGTGAGGGTGCCATCAGGTGCGGTATTATTTGGAATAAACGTGCAACATGTATCTCCGAACATTGAACACACCCCCCCACGCTCAGCCCAATCCATGTCTATCGCCATTCGATTTTGTACAGTCATGAGAGAGTCAGCGGCCATTTGCTGATGCACGGCCTCTATGGCATCACGAGTATAATTTGCTAGTCGCTGCTGATTATAATGCAAATAATTAATGCGGTCCACGTTTTTATTCTGAGTAATGGGGAAAATGGCCGATATCAATGGGAGGTTTTCGAACCCTGCTGCGACCTGGTTCACAAGTTTATATTCATCCGGCACTCCACGTGGAACACCGATAGAATCAATGTAAACCGGAGAGTTTGCATACGGGGAACTTACATCAGGAACGGACCTGCGAGACCGCGTCTGTTCATAAGGCAAAGAAAGATCTTCCTGAGGCAAAACAGCGACAGGCAAAATCAGGTCGGCAATAAGGCACGTTCCTGTCCAATGTCTGGGAAGCCAGCCGTAAAGGCTACGACCTCCACAGTACCACCACACATCTGCACGAGATATACGCAGGAGCCCAGATCGTTTATCGCTTGTCAGATCAGTAATAGATCCACAGAGAGTCAGGGGAAGGCTATTCAAGACAAATGCTCCTTTGGTTGAGTCTTTATTGCTGAAGCAGGAGAAGTTACCACTCACTTGAGTATCAAAAATGGGAGGAGTGGCGTTCATGGGCGCAATAGGATATACACGGTCCGCCCATGCACAATCAGGACGCACGTTATCTTGAGACATCAATGAAAGGAAACACTCAGTGTTATTAGTTGCAACGGTAGGCACAAGTCGTGCCACAGGCCGGGCGGCAGCACATACATAACAGTTATTTTTAACATGTCGTGCCACTTCCTGAATCATGCCCAGCCAGCTATTATGCTGACTGTCGGTGCCTGTTTCTACAGAGAAAACACTGTCTAGGGCAAAAGCCTGGGGGTTCACTATGGCTAACCCCTCAGTGGCATCAGGGTGAATTTTAACTATGTCGGCCACATACGCAGTGTTGTAAACAGTGGCTTGCCGCTCCTCCTCTGATTGACAGATGGAGAAGCAAACATGCGGATCTTTGCCATTCTTAACATATTCATACAAAGTAACGAGGATGCATAGTGAAGCTGGGCTGCCTGTTATCTCAGATGCAGAGTATTTAGTCATGTCTACTGTAATCAGCACGGAATGTTTGGCCATGGATGTCCCGGCCTTGGACAGGGAGATCACTTCCTTTGCCCTCTTTCCGTCTGCAGTGGCAGGTGCTGGAGACCAATCACTTCCTGTGTAGGCAAACGTTGATCCCCAGTCTCGGGCCGGCCCCCCAGCCGCCAAATAATAGTGAGACTGCTGTGCACCAGGGCACTTAAAATAGGAGCAGAGGTGTATTGTCAGAACAACTTTTGATTTTCCTACGATACATATGGGATAGTTTTGCCATCCCATAGCCCTTCCTCTTTCCTCAAGGTTTTTACTACACGTGCTCCAGTGGTCTCCAGGCAAATCAGCTACACGTCGCGGTTGGCTCCGTTTACGGAGATTACGAGTAGAATTCAAGCGGTCGGTTAAAACGTATGGCCAGGGGGTTAGAGTGTCCTCTGTAGGAAACTGTGCTTCGCTAGTCATTACCGTGGAATTAGCAGATGGTTTAGGGGAGTATTTTTGACGGACATTGATGATTATCCATGGCAGTAATATTAATAGGGATACCCAAAACGCCCCTATGATAAATGCACGTAAATCAAGGGGTTTTAGACGAGTTAGGCCTAGGCGCCGCCACCCTCTTGCGTGCAACCAGTCGCTTCGCATCATTTTTCTTTTTGCTTGCTAATCTTCCTCGGGCGTTGTACCAGCTTAGCAGTCCTCTAGCCCAACGTTCCGTTGATTGATCTCTGGGAGGGTACTTGGGGCGGTTGCTATATAGAACGTCTTTTCTCAAAAGGACCTCCTGATATAATTTAAAACCGCGATAAGTGGGCGAAGCACAAATGTGATTAGAACGACCTCCTTGACACGTCACGCAGTCTATGCCAGCTACTAAGGTTAGCGGACCCACTTGGAGCTTGTATGTTACGTTATTCAAAAGAGCGAAATCTTCTACTCCGTTGGGGTTTGGCCAGTTGTATTCTGCTCTGTAAAACCCTTGATCGTCTCCGCGCACAGTGCATAAATTTATGTCCCAGAGTACGTTTAACCTTTGTATGGCTTGGTATGGGGCCTGGAGCGTAAAATACGGATATTTGGCTATGCGAGTTAACACTTCTTCATACGGTCGCCACCATATGGTATGTAGACCACCTTTGAAATCTTCTGCCCCCTCACACTCTGGATCTTTCAACCAACCTTGATCGCTATAAGTTACTGGCAATTTAACAGGGTGCACAAATTCTGTTGGGCGCCAACCGGGCGTGAACATGAATAAAAAACCTTTACAAAACCTGGGTCTTACACCCTAACAGTTTCTTGCTGTTGATGAGTTGCGGATTGGCACTCCGTTGTTGGAGGGGAGAATCGTCCCTCTCCCACCCCCTTTGGTCCTCTTCTTTCTTTCGTGACTCAGGGTAGACTGCCTGAGTCACGATGGACACTGGTGCGAGGATTATTCTGCCTCTTTAGCACCCAGTGTCTGACACAGGGGAGAATCGTCCCTCTCCTTTCTTCTGTGACTCAGGGTAGACTGCCTGAGTCACGATGGACACTGGTGCGAGGATTATTCTGCCTCTTTAGCACCCAGTGTCTGAAACGCAGGGCCCCTTCTGGTGGCAGGCGCTGGGGCACACTGAGAGAGGTGGTACCACACTTCTCCTTTTCCTTTGAGCCGCACGGCGTGTGAGGTCCTCTCGGTGACCTCGAATGGTCCCGTCCACCGCGGCTCCGTCCACTTCCGCTTGAGCACCTTGAGGAGGACGTGAGTGGTTGGGGCGGTCTCAGGCGTCGATTCTTGCTCCTCCGGCGGACTCTTTGTTTGTCTGTCAAATCTGGAACGCATACAGTTTACCAATGCATAATAGTTTTTTTGTGGGAGGTGTGTCATACTCACTTCTTCCATGCATGGCTGCCCTGGTCCTGGAAACGGAGTACCTGTGCGTAGCTCAAACGGGGTGTAACCAGTGAATGAGTTAACCGACATGCGCACTGACATGAGGGCTATCGGCAGTGCCGCCACCCAGGTCAGCTTTCTGTCCCTGCACATCTTTCCCAGTTTTGATTTCAAAGTCCTGTTCATTCTTTCTACCTTTCCCTGCGATTGTGGATGGTACACAGACCCAAATCGGTGCTTCAGGCCCAACATTTGCTCCACCAGTTGGAGATCTTTGTTCTTAAAATGGGTCCCATTATCTGATCGGATTTTCCTAGGGAACCCATGTGTTGGAATGTAATGGTTCACCAATGCTTTAATAACTGAGGACGCATCCTCCCGGCGACAGGGGTACGCTTCAGGCCAGCCGGTGTATGCATCCACCAGTACCAGCAAGTAACGCTGCCCCCCCACACTTTCCAACATGTCAGTATAATCCATTACTACTTCCTGTCCAGGAAGTTTTGGCATTCTTTGTTTACCGCTGCCCACTCGCACTGTGGGTCTTACATTGAACAACATGCATGTCTCGCATTCTCCTAACGCGTCTTGTATAGTCTCTGTCATAAATGGATGCCACCATGATGAAAGAAGTCGCTTAACTTCTTTCTGAGCAACATGTCCTGGTCCATGTGCTTCTAAAATCAAGTCTCTTAGTAACTTGGCTGGTGGGATGGGCAGTCCCTCAGGGGACTGCCACAGACCTTCTTCCGTTTTTGTGCCCCCCGCCCCCTTCCAGGCTGACCTTTCCTCAGGCGAAGCCTGTTTCTGGTGATTTATGATCACGTCTCTTCCCAGCAAAACCATTTCTGTAGGAGTCTCATCTACTCTTTGCACCATCATGGTAATCTGATATCCTCCTGCCTTCTTTGCTGCTTGATCTGCGCAATCATTTCCATGTGATACAAACGTGTCTCCCTTGTCATGTCCTTTACATTTCATCACTGCCACTCTCGAGGGGGCTTCTAATGCTTCAATAAGTTCCATGACTAGCTTCTGATGTTTGATTTCTGTGCCTGCTGTGGTTTTAAATCCAGCTCTCATCCACTCGGCTAAGTGGAAGTTCACAGCACTGTGTACATATGCTGAGTCCGTGTATATGTTTACTGTCTTCCCTTTGCTTAGTTTCAAAGCCTCTATCACTGCTTTTAGCTCGGCTGCTTGCGCTGAAGGTTTATTTTGCAATTTCTCTGCTCGCAAGACGTTTGTTTGTTTTGTGGTGGGATCGCAACTTATTACCGCGTAAGAAGCTACGAGGCCATCTTCAGGGTGTTTGTAGCAACAGCCATCTGTGAATAATGTCAATTCGGGATCTTTTAAAACCTCTGACTCTAATTTTTCTGACGCTTTTATTTCTGTAGCTACTCTTTTCTCACAGCAATGTGGAGAGCCCTCTCCCATACCTTCCGCAGCGTTCACTCCCTCATGAGTGTATGTGATGTTGGCCTGTGTGAGTATCTGTTCAATTCGGTTCTGTCGTGTGGATGTTAGCGTGAAAGACTTTCCTGTAACATACGCCACTGTGCTGTGTGATGTTAGAATGGTCAGTGGATGTCTCAGCACTAAGTGTGAGGTCTTTAAAATGACCTTTGCAAGTCCTGCGGCGTATTGAGTGCATGATGGGTGCCTTTTTTCAATGGGTTCCAATAAAATGGAAGTGTACAACAAAATGTGTCTCTCTCCCCCCTTTTTCTGAAAAAGCACACCTGAAACAGAACCCGCTTTCTCAGAAACATCCAGATAGAAGGGAATGGAATAGTCTGGGACACAAAGGTCCACTGCACTAGACAGTAGTTGCTTGAGGATGATAAACGAGGTGTCAGCAGCATACGTCCAATCAAGAGGGGCCATTAAATTACGCAAACCCGCTGCCTTCAGCATCTCACGCAAGGGAGCTGTATGTTCAGCAAAATCAGGTACAAAATGGCGGCTGTAATTGGTCAAGCCAATAAACGCCAACATCTGCTTAACCGTCTGAGGTTTGGGATGATGGAGAATGGAGTCTCGATGGTTAGAGGAGACGCCAGTTCCATTGGCAGAAACACGACGCCCAAGGAAAGTAACTTCAGAGCGCGCGCACTGCACCTTGGAGCGGGAGACTTTAAATCCGCAAGCAGACAGGTGCAGTAACAGGTCTCGCGTAACCTGTAACGCCACCTCTGCAGATGGGGCTGCTATTAGTATATCGTCAACATACTGAATGATGCACGTGTCAGTGGGAACCACAAACGGGTCCAACATTTGTCTCAGGGCGGCGTTGAACAGACCTGGCGAGAGTACAAACCCTTGGGGTAGACGGTTGTAAGTGTATTTCTGGCCCATAAAAGAAAACGCAAAAATTTCCTGCATCGTGGGGTCCAATGGGATGCAGAAAAATGCATTGGCCAGATCAATGCAAGTGAAATGGGTGTGTATAGGTGACAATTGAGACAGAGCAGAATGAGGGTTTGGAACTGGAACGGTGGCTGTGGACACAATGTCATTAATAGCCCGGAGGTCATGAACCATCCTGTATTTACCCGTACCTTTCTTCTCCTTTGGCAATATAGGTGTGTTCCAACGAGAGGACGATATTTTGCGTAAAACACCTGCAGTTATAAGACCAGAGATGGTGTCAGAAATACCCTCCTCCCCCTGTGGGGAAATGGGGTACTGGGGACGCCAAATCGGATTTAGTGAAGTAGTAGAGAAAACTACAGGTGGAGCAGCGGCGCAAAAACCCACATCCGTGGGTCCCGTGGACCACACTTCAGGTGGGAGAGAATCCAGCATTTGAGCTGCACATTCGTGATCCTCTCGTTCGCAACCATGTGTTCGGGAAACTATACAATGTTGTAACTCGGATACAGCAATAGATGCGAACGCAATCCGGAAAATGCATGTCAAAGGAGACCATTCAACACCAGGAAACGGCGAAGGTTGCCAGTCTGTGGCGTCTACGGCCGTTTTAGTCATTGGGCCTAAGTCTTTGGCTTGGTATGAGGCAGCGATGGCAAGGGTGACATGCGGAAAAGAACTCTCAGAGCAATACTGTTCCTTCTGGGACGGGTCTAAATTTACAGAGAAAACCACACCCTCTGGCCCTGCATACAGATGAGACAGGGGGAGGGACCAACACTGGCCCTCCAGATGTTCAGTAAACCACTCCTGGTAAATCAAGTCACCTGTCCTATCATAATTAAGGGTACAGTGGAAAGGGTCAATTGGCGGGGTGTAGGGGTGGAGGGTTTTGAGCCAGGGCAACCACTGTTGAAACAAATGCATCCCTGAGGCAAAACCCAGGTCATCATTGAGTATTTTAGCCCAATAAATGTCCGCCACTGTATCCAACGGCTGACTGATCGGTTGTGCTCCAACTGCGAGCTGCGCCATTATCATGTCCATCACAGGACATTGTGAGTCTTGATCCGAAAAGCAGTGGTACGTCTGCCCATCAGGAAATGTCAATATTAACCCATCAGGGGAACAGTGTATGAGAGACGACGACTGAATGAGTAAGTCTCGGCCCAAAAGATTTATAGGGCAGCTCGGTGCATAAATGAGTCTGTGTTCGTGGATCTGGCTAGAGAGTTGAATGAGAACAGGCTTGGTAAATGACAGGCTAGTAGAAGTCCCAGAGAAACCGGACAGGGCGACACTGTCTTCAGACAGCTCGACCCCTGGTGGCAGATGAGTGATAGATGAATATCGTGCTCCAGTATCAACCATAAAGTCAACTCTGGTGTCATTCACCAACACACTGAGGCACGGTGCAGCCAGTCCCGGTGCCTCCCGTTTTCCCAGGCCTCCTCATTGTTGTGGCGGCCACGGCGGCCAGGCCGGATACTGGGTAGCTGGTGCGGGTGGGGGAGCAATGGGGACCGGCATAGGGACAGGTGCTGCAGCGGCAGGAGGCGGAGCCATCATGACGTATTGCACCTGCGGGGCAGTTTGCTGAGGTGCCCATGGTTGTTGTGGATGGGGGCAATCTCGTTTGAAATGACCGGGCTGGCCACAGGAAAAACACTTGTACTCACGGCTTGGCCCTTTGCGCTGTTGCCCTCGACCTCTACCCCCCCCAAATTTGTTTTTCTTATTTTGCTGATAGTCGGAAGGTTGCTCAGCTGGGGGATTGGGAGCCGCAGTCACCGGTGCCATGACAGGTAAATTTTTCTTTTCTTTTTTGTTATCAGAGGCCTTTTGCTGTGCCTCTGCCAGCTGTAATTTTACCAAGCGCAGTGCTATATCAGCTGAATCATCTTTGGCTATTCTCTCCTTCTCGTCCTCAGCATGCTGACGCATATGGGCGCAGACATGAGAGGTCCAGCGGAGGTGGTCAGCCCCATGCATGTCCGGGTTGCGCTCCATAGCACTACGCACCGAATCAGGACAGCCACGCAGAACTCCGCTGCGGAAGGCGTGGCTATGGAGAGGGGAAGAGGACGGGTCTTCTCCTACTACGCGAACAAATTCAGCTCTACACCTGGATACAAACGCCATTGGGGTCTCATCGGCCTTGATCGCATATGTCAATTGATGCAAATGAGACGTGGGAGTTGGGAACGTATTCCGTATAACGCGTCCTATAGTAGTGGCCAAAGGTGTGTCAATTGGTGTGTCTACTGGGCGTGTGGTCAGATGCAGCTGAGAGTTTACAGTGTTCCAGTCTGCTGTGGACATTGAGTGACTTAAGATACTGACAATATCACCAGTGGTGACGATGGTGCCAGACGTTAAACGCAGCAGCTCCATCATAAATCCATTTCCTCCTTCTGTTATTGAGGGGAGAGCACTAGTGACGCAGGACAGATCAGACATGGAGTATGGTTTGTATTGTAAGGCCCCGGTGGAGGTTGGGAGTAAAGGCGCCATCATTGGGAGTTGTGTTCTATTAGGCGCTTGACGAGGAGTGACATCGATAATGTGCATGTCATCCCAATCAACTTCGTCAGCCTCAGTCTCTGTGTCTGGCTGGCCTGCAATATGCCTTCTCCGTTTTTCTATCTCTTGACTCAGTTCATCTACAAAGGAGGGGGCCCTGCAGCCTGGCCTCTGTTTAGGGGCGTGGTGTTTAGGGGCGTGGGTAGCGGCTCTAGCTGTCACAGCAGGAGGAGTCTGATGACGCGTGCTTGTTACAGGCATGGCGCATGGGGAAGTGGCTGAGACACTGTGGTCCCAGTCATGAAACGCGTGTCTATTTTTAGAGTTCCCTCCCCCTCGTCCTCCTCCTCCGTGTCTGTACACACCCTCTTTCTCTACCCTCTCTCTCTCTTCCTCCATCTCTCTCATGAACAATTTCTGCTGTCTGTCACGACGTAGCGCCTCCCACCCAGACGCAAGATCCGCTATTTCTGACTCTGGGGCTTTAACAGGGCGAGTAAAAGGGTTGTTAGGGTTGTCAAAAGTGACAGATGGTCCCAGTGGGCCCATTTCGTCATCCTCCCAAAAACATTCAAGCGCGCCGCTTGTAACCTGCAGTACGGGCATCTGTAAATTGGGCTCGTGCTTTTTCTCGTGTAGTTCTTGAACATACGGGGGAGGGGCTGTGGGCAGAGAAGGATATAACCCCCTATTGGGTTCGACCTCAACTAATTCTTTCCCTGCCTCCTTTATGTTTTTGTCTCGCATGGCCCGGCTCTGAAGTCGGAGAGATGCACCTAGAGCTAGGCCCCGAACTGCTGACCTCACTTCTCTACAGTTTGCAGCTCTCCCTACTTGTCGGCGTCTCGCCGGACTGAGTGGCAATGTCTTTTCCTCTTCAATCTGACTGAGCCGTGTTACTATCGCACGCTCCGCGTGACCACATGCATCAAACAAACACTTCATCTCCTCATTCTCGGGGAATAATCCCTGAGCCTGCAATCTTGTTACTACACTCAGCAACTTCTCTCTCAACTTTCCTTTTTTCTTTTCATCGCTTTCTCCTTCCACATGTGCATTTAAAGAAGTTGACACTTGTGTGCCAAAGTCCTGTTCAGACTCTCTTATGATGTTTAAGTCAAACCATTCTTCTTCCCTGCTGAATTCTCCTTCCATCTTTATCACTGATTTTTACAAAACTATGTCAACTCGAAGTTTTTTTTTTTTTTTTTTTTTAAATTATGACAACTTGAAGCTTACAAAATTATGACAATTCGCAGTTTACAAAATTATGACAATTCGCAGTTTACAAAATTATGACAATTCGCAGTTTATAAAATTATGACAATTCTCAAATAGTACGGGGCCGGTATTTAACTGATCCGGGCGTGAACACTCAGCAGGTATGGAATTCACCCGAGTTGCTGAGCTGAACACCCTCTCAGTACACAACCAGCTAAGTTTGTTTTACGGAAAATTCTCAAATAGTACGGGGCAGGTATTTGACTGACCGGGCGTGAACACTCAGCAGGTATGGAATTCACCCGAGTTGCTGAGCTGAACACCCTCTCAGTACACAACCAGCCGTATCTATTCAACAATTTCTCCTTTTTCAAACTTTTATTACCGACAAAATTACAACAGTGAAATGTTTTATTAATTTATAGCCTAATAGAATGACAATTGATCTACTTCAACAGGCGACAACCTTGTGTTTTCACCGTTAGGTTTCCAGTTGTCCGCTGATTCAATCAATTTCAATCTCAAACACACACATTCAGTCACACTGCATCATGCATATAAAAACCACACTGCAATTAAGCACATAAAAACCACACTGCAATTAAGCACATAAAAACTATACTGCAATTAAGCACATAAGAACTATACTGCAATTAAGCACATAAGAACTACACTGCAATTAATAATATGAGGACACGTGCGCTTACGTTCCTTTACCAATACTGTTTAAATGACCGCGTGTCAATCTTGTTCAAGATTATAAACAGGGAAGTTTCAACGACAACCGCTGTCGTGGGGTTTCACCGACCCACCCAGGGAGCTTTCACCGACACTGCTTTGTCGGGGGGTTCCCAAGACCCTTCCCGGAGTTTTCACCGACAACCGCTGTCGTGGGATCACACCGAACCCAAACCAGAGAGCTTTCACCGACACTGCTTGTCGGGGGGTTCCCAAGACCCAACCAGAGAGCTTTCACCGACACTGCCTGTCGGGGGGTTCCCAAGACCCTCCCCGGAGTTTTTACCGACAACCGCTGTCGTGGGATCACACCGAACCCAAACCGGAAGCAATATATATATCAAATTACAACAACTCGTATGCACTTCATGTATTTATCAATATTATAAATTTAGAAAATGGCGAATTTCAAAATCTCTCCGACAAATAAACTGAAGCTCAATTGACTTCTTACCCTTTTTAGAAGGGCTGGGTACCCGTTTGGTTTCCCGGAGAGTTGAAGAAATCCGCCTCGGTAACTCGTTCGTCAATCACGTCGGAAGGTCACCATTTGAAGTGGAATTCTCCTCGCCGGGATATTCCTCGAGTGTTCAAGAATTGACAGAACAGGTTATATTACAATCAAGGTTATTTATTTTAGTAATTACACACATACATGAAATGCATACCTAATACAAGATCTTGGACTCTGCTCCCCTGTCTGTCTGCCCTTCACACGGTCAGCACGCCTCAGGATGAGTGAGCCCCGAACTCAGAAAGTAAAGGATTCTTATTCTCTCTCTTTCTGACTTTCTCTTTCATCTGACTCCCAAATACTCCCAGTGAAACATTCAACCCAGGTTCCCAAACAATTAATTTTGAAATACTGCTGCTTTCTCCTCAAGGCCGGATACAGGACGAGGGTGCATAGATAAGTTTGCACCTGTCGATAAATTTAATGAATATTTGGAACAAGAACATAAGATCAGTGTGTGAGGAGACTTTTTTTTGTCTGTTCATTAGAAAGATCAAACTACAATTCTCAACTCTTCTGCCTCTGCCCCAGTGACCAAGAGATAACCTTTCCACCACACATGAAACTGTGACCCCCAGACATTTGTGAGGAAAGAGAAACCTAGTCTTTTAGACAGAAACCAGACTATTCAGCTAATGCTATATAAATCATAAACAGACTATTCAGCTAATGCTATATAAATCATAAACAGACTATTCAGCTAATGCTATATAAATCATAAATTCTCTTCAGTATTCATTGTTATTTAAAAGAGTAGTATACGACATTCAGAGCATTAGTATAGTAGACAAGTATTATTACTATATTATAAGCTATATTGTTTTTGTTTAAAAAATGTAATAAAGAAAGCTCTGTTTACTGTATTTTGCACTGTTTCCTGAAATCTCCGAGTTGAGTAGCAATACCCAACATTTGTATTTTGCAGCTGAATTGTCAATATTTTTAGCCATTCTGTCTGTCTACCACTTTGGTCCTGATTGAACTATTTCAACAACCGTATTGGATGGATTACCATGAAATTGTCGAACCTAACCCTGGTTTTGTTTTATTGCAATCTCCAGAAGTTGCTTTACAGCAGTTCCTTTTCTTTCTTCTCCTCAGGCCTCCACATGCAGTAGATATGTCGGTCAACTCCTCTTCTGCCTCCAACTCCTCCCTTGATTCAGAGCTTTTTCAGTGCGACCAATACACAGTTAGTATTTCAATCAGCGCTGCCTGCAACGCCACTAGATTCGTCCTCCTCCTCCCGCTCTCCATCCTCGTCCTGTATCTGGGTCGCCAGCGATCGTCCGCTACGAAGAGCGACTCCGACATCTTCGTCTACCACATGGCTGCCGCCGAGCTGATCTGGTGCTTCGGCTGTGTCTCCTTCTATTGCGGCTTCTTCACCGATCTCCCAGAGATGGAGGTGATAGGGTACTGGCTTCAAACCATGATTTACCCGGAACAGGGCCTCTTTCACATCCTCACCTGTGTGGAGCGATACCTGGCTGTGGTTCACCCCGTCACCTACCTGGGGTTAAGAAAGGGTCCGGGGATCAGGATCAGAAACATCAGCATTGGATGTGTCTGGCTGCTGTGCTTTGGATGGATTGTTGTCACCGCTCTGCTCTTTCCTTCTTCAATCAATGTCTCACTTTTCTTTATGTTGCCCTTCAGTTTACTCATCGTAACTTTCTGCAGCCTTTCTGTTCGCCGTGTTCTGATTCGTCCAGGGCCAGGGGAAGTGGACGGGAACCATGGCCGAGTCGACCAGTCAAAGCAGAGGGCTTTCCACACGGTCATGGCCATAACAGGTGTGCTGTGGTTTTGGTTCATCGGGCTCCTTATCAACGCTGGTCTGAGCTTCTTACCGCTGACCCGCAAGGCCCTCTGTGTGATAAAGAGTTCTATGATCGGCCATAATCTGCCCGGCAGTTTGGTGTTACCTCTGATGTATCTACACAGGGGGGGGGAACTTTCATGTTACTCTCATAAAAGTGGCTGAAGATCATCTCTCTGTGTGCTACTTCAGTTGCTTTTACCGTCTACCAAAAACATGGATGGGTTTACATTGTAGTCCCTTGAAAGCCCAGTACGTCTCAAACAGACGCTAAAGGGTCGGAATCAGACCAAGAGGCGCGCTTACAAAGCGTCAATTGGGAATTGCTTTAATATTTTCCATCCACGGTGTTCACTATATTTGTAATTGGTAGGGTTTTCTGTTTCTAGTATGGCTGCAATTAATAATGACTTTCATTGTTGATTGCATCGTTTTGTCTTTTCAATGTCAGAAAATAGTGAAAGATTGTGGAATCTTCAAATGTCTTGTTTTGTCATGATGTGGGTTTATCTTGTTTCCTGTTTTATTTTGAAGTCCTGTCTCGTGTGTCCTCTGTGTCCCTGCACTTCCTGTCCCGCGATCGTCTGATGATTGTCAGCCCTGTCTGCTGATTGTGTCCTGCTGTGTCCAATCACCCGCACCTTCCCCTTGTATTTAAACCCTGTCTGTCTCCTGTCCCCTTGTGGGTTGTACGTTTCCTGTTAAAGCCATGTTCTGTTTGTTTTCTGTTCGTTCCTCTGCCTGTTTTGTTGGAAGCCTGTCCTGTGTTTTTTGGGAGCAATACATTTACTTTAACAGTTGTCTGCATTTTGGGTCCTCACCTTTCAAGCCAATCCTGACATGTTTTGATCAACAGACCAAAACCCAAAGATATTCAGTTTGCTGCCATGTATTACAAAATAATAATAAATTATTAAAAACAAATTAGTCGTCAATTAATTTTCTGTCCATTGATTTACATTTTTTTGACTAATTGTTGCAGTTTTAGTTGATTTGGAGTATTCCCTGTTTGCAGCCGTCACAGAGGTAGTAATAAGTAGTGTTAGTATTAGCAGTGACTTCACAACACTGTGAAAACAAAATCCTAATTTTATGGAATATAACTCAAGATTTGTACAGTATTTCTTCTGTTTTTTTAATTATATACAAAACTCTGTAAAATTACAGACATCTGTAAATTAACAACCATACTGTTAATTGAAGTATGCTAAAAAAATTTACAGAATAATTACTGTTATTTATACAGTATTTTTACTGCTTTCTTAAATTACATAGAAATTCATGTAAAATAACAATAATTACCTGTAATTAAATATATAGCTCATTATATAAATGTGTATGTCCATACTAACAATTTAACGATTTTCTTTGTAATTTTAAGTTGAATCATATTAGTTTTATATTACTTTATATTACTTTTCCATTCAAACTCTGTAATTCTGGATCTCAATTTAGTTAACTTTTGTCATTACATCAAACATAATGCAGTACAAAGTAGAACGTTTTAAGTCCTTTAGAGGATAATGTTTGTAAAACATACATTTGATCACTGTTCAATGTAAGAACCACTGGGCTCATAACGGAAATATACTGGAAGATGCATGTAAATGCCAAGACTGTTATTTTTGCATTAATTATTTGTAAAAAATAAATGTTGTCACTGTTTCAACACAAACTAACATTTAACCAACAAACAATACGAAACAATACATTATAGTTACAAACTCTTCTTCTGATTCAAAGCAGTGGAGGGAAACCTTGCATATGGTGCCCCGTACATACGTTACATGTGGCAGGGACACAGATAGTTCTCCTGACAGTGTCAATGTCCCGTGAACTCAGAGAGAGAGAGAGACCAAAAGAGAAAGGCAGACAGACGAGAGAAGACAGTCAGACAAGAGAGACAGACAGGGAGAGATTTTTGTCTATATCTTTATTTCTAAATTACTTTTGTTTACTGTTTATCAAAAACATACAACAAAACAAAACTAAATCATGCAAAAAAACAAAAAACATCACAAGTTCAGAACCACTTGGGAACATGCCATCTCTTCTTGAGGTAAGAATACCAAAACATGTTTTAGTCAGAGAGTAAAAGCTTTCTTAAACGGTTGACGTTAGTGACACCTAAAGTTTTCAGGTGACGGTAGCGTAATCTTAACCTCTCCGGCAAGGGGTTGAGCTAACGTTACGTTAGCTAGCGGTTAGCTACATTTTAATTTGAGGCTTGATTCTCTGCAGTTCTGTGTCACCTTGGACGTCAAGAGTCAGTTAACTTAGCTATCCAATAGTTGAGTGTGTTTACTTTTCTTTAACGTAGGTTATTCTGTGTTGAACGTTAGCTAACATTTCTTTGCCAAAGGTTAGTGTAGGGTTTTTAGAACCTAGTTTGTCAAATTTGGACTTTGCACAATATAAAATGAGAAGTTGTTTGGGTGTACATTACAATGCATGAAATATGATAATTAATAAGGAATATTCTTATTAATGAATAATGTGTAATTGTATGCATATGAAGGTCACTGTTCTTATTAATGATTAATGTGTGAATGGATTTTAAAACAACGTTTGCATATTGCATGTGGATGCCGGTGGACTGTTTTATTAGACGGAAGTGTAGTTCTCTTGTTCGCCTGAGGTGGCGGAGCTGAAGATTGACGTTTGAGACTCTACCGGTCAGCAGAAGAAGAAGAAGAAGAAGAAGAAGAAGAAGAAGTGGACGAGGCTCCGTCACTTTAGTTGCGGGCAAATAGCGGGTTAAGCTGCAACCGGAGGTGTGTACGCCGGAAAGTTAATGAGAGGGAGGGCTCTAGGCTCCATGGATGATATAAAATTAACTGTATGAAGGGGGAGCGTTCTCTTCTTCCGGCTACGCGCGAGCGACTTGGACCTGCGTGCCCCTGGAGTTCGCGGGTGGAGAAAGAGGAGCTCGATCGAAAGCATAAGCTGTCTGTCTATCACTTTTTATTAAATATTCTTTTATCATAACTTCTTTGGACCCTGGACCTTATTTTCCTGCATCACCTCCCAGGATTTTTGAGCATTTCAACATTAGCTAAGGTAATGCTTAGCCATAGGTTAGGTTAATAACTGGCAGGTCGGTTAAGACACCAAGGGGTTACGTGCTACATACTTCATCTAATAACTATGTTTTTATTGAAGCGCTTTGAAGCCGGTTGCAAGCAGACGTGTTAGATATGGAGGATTGATGAGGGGAAAAAATAATTTAAACGATTTTAGCTTATAAGGTTGCAACATAACAAAATGTGAAAAAAGTGAAGAGGTCTGAATACTTTCTGAATGCACTATATGTGTAGCGGCAGTTTCTTTCTGAGTAATTGTTACATTTCCCTTTCCAACACTGATAATTGCTAATGATAAGAAACTTACATTTTTCAGATCAAGCATTGGAACAACGTTTACAGGGAGAACAGGCACCCAACAACACCCAAAGTCCATCACTCGTAAGTATCAACTGCAGTATATAAGACAAGATATTAGTCCATTTGAACCACTATTTCTAAACCTTACATTGTGATTAATACATGTAGTATTAAGTATGATTTCTTAAGTACTTTAATGATCTCAGCAAAGCACATTTGTAAGACATTTCCCCCACTGCCCATAGAAAAACTGAGGAACTTTTCCTTTTTCCTTCCTTCCTCTGAGTTGTACGGTGGCCCTGAGAGCTCAGCGCACTGCAACTTAAGAAAACAACTTCATCAAATTGACAACACATGTGCAGCATTTAGAAAACACGATGCAAATTCAGACAACACAGTACGGAAAAGTGCTGCAAATACAGAAAAAGAAAATGGAATTGTTTCCAGAGGACATTAACAGCATTTCAGACTGTTAAATAAATAGATTAAAACCCACTGTATTAAAATGTTATTTCGGCTACAGATGGATTTCACCACTTTATATATAGCAGACTATGATAACCTTAATTCATAATAATAAACTAATGAACATTACAAAATGAATCCTCATTGTTGTAACCTATTGACTCGGTTCCTCGCTCTGACTCAGACTCTTAAGATGCATGTGCTCAGTCCTTATTTAGCTGACATGCATAATATCTCTTCATCCACTGGATTAAACTGGAGGCTTTATATTTTATTTACCTGTTGCATGGTGAATCGTGGCATCTGAGCTCCTCTGATGACATTTTGCATTCACCACGCACAAGCTTCACAAACTCAGTTCTCCGTCTCAGGATTAGTCTTAAAACTTACAATGTCTGCATCAAATGAAAAGAACAATTGTACTGTTTGAAACCTAGTTTGGATGATTCACACATTGAGAAAGGTAACTGCATTCCTTTTTGAAGGCAAAGGAGTGTGTCAACAAAACATTTCCTCATACCAGTTTCATAGTTGATTGTCTGATATCAGTTAGCTGGAACAAGAGAAAGAGAGATAAAGAGAGAGAGAGAGAGAGAGAGAGAGAGTCTTTAAATCCTGTTGGAATTACCTTTCTGTCTTTGTGTGGAGAGACCAGCACATTCACTATGTCTCCGTCTCTGTTGCTGCTGCTGGTCAGCACCGCCCAGGCTGCTCATTTCTATGGGACGGTGATGACTTACTACCCAAAAGACCCCGACGCAGCTGGAACCATCGCGGTACGTACAGCTCCCCTCTCAGCCAGTGTTTACCGGTTAATGTGACGAGACAGAAGTCAAATAACAGTGAAGGGTTTTAAAAACACCTTTTCACGGGTTTTTCTGTGGATCCTGGACCATCTGAACACAGTTAGTCTAAAAAAAAAAGAAGCAACCGATAAAGACAATTTGGATATTTGATAAAAAAACAACATTTATTAGAATATTATTTTCTAAAACATTTTGAGTAATTCATCAGAAGGAAAGTCTTGTCACGTAACAAACGGCCATCTTTTCCTGAACCCAACGAAATATTTTAACATCTTTATTCAACCTAACTAAGTATTTCATCATCTATATTAAAACTAACTAAGTATTTCCCTCTGAAGACCATATTAATGTAACAAGCTGAAATTTACTCGTGTTGGACATTCGTAGGAAACCGCACAAAAAAATTTAGTTAGTTATCGTAAAATATATCCTACGAGCCGTCGTATGAGGATACACTGCACAGTTTTATAACACATTTGGTCCACAGACAACTACTTTCCTTGGATACTATAACACTGAAATATTACCTTAAAAATAAAAAAACGTAGTGATTTTCTGAAGTTTTAACATATTAGACGAGTGCAGGTCCAGAAAGCAAAGATTGACCTCCAGAGGACCAGAGATAACCGTGCACCAACCAACCTGGCCTCTGTCCCCGTGTCTGTCTTCACAGTACCATGTTTTCTTTGACTCGTCTTCCCTGTGACTCCGCAGGTGGTCTTCCGCTATAAGCTGAACTTCCACAGCTGCACAGATGTTGACTCGTGGACCTGCAGCGGGAATTGTGGGACTCTGAGTTCTCCAGTGCTGAACATCGTGGACCAGGAGAGCAGTGAACAGTGGTGTCAGAGAGAGGGAATCATGACTGGGAGGTTTCTCAGCAGCGCTCCATTGCAGCTGCAGTGAGTGCACCATGACCATGCAAAAAAAATATGAATCAATATGTTGAGGTCCTGGTAAGAAAATAAGCCTTTGCTGAAACATACATTGGTGATTCAGAACCCAAACACTGAGAGCTCAATGATCCAATGCAAGAATAATCTCACCAAAAAGCAGACGGGTATCAGGTAGCCAAGCTACATCCAGCAAAGAAGCAATTAAAGAAGAACCGACAACCAACAGACAAGAGACAGGACTATAAACACAGAAATGAATCAGACACAGACACAGGTGTGCAGACAGGAAACACAATCCTGCGTGTAATTTGCTTTGGGTATCAAACACTCGTTGAATGAGCACTGTGTCAGTTATGAGGAAACAAACAGATTTCCTCATGCGCTCTGTCTGTTTTTAATACTAAAAAATATGTCACCTCAAACTCTTCAAATAATAATAATATGTTGTTTTTCTTCTACTCTACGTAAAAAAAGTTTTTTTACATTTTGCTATGATAATTGTTTCCTTGGCGTCATCATGTGAAATAAGGATTTATTTGCAAACCTTATACTAGGAGTTAATAAGACACACACGTGCAACACCGTGCTAAAAAAGGACTTTTTCATCCACTGAAGGTTGAGCAGTTTTGCCTGGGTCAGTAACAAAAACTCCATCAGTAATTGGAAAGCTGTGACTTCGGTGGAGCTGAGGACGCGGTCGGACACCGGCCGAGTCAACGGGTCCCCCCAGACCACCATCCTGCCAGCTCTGAGGTAATCATACACCTTACACTGTTTGAATGTGTCACAACACATGTTTTATGATGCTAGAATCATGACCTCATCATATCTTAAAAAGAATAGAACAAAGAAAAAATATATGAATTTGGTATATTTGATTAGTTTTACTCAATTTAAACTTTTACTCAATTTGAACTTAAAAAAAATACTTTGATATCGGAAAAGAGCCTTAAAGGAGGAAATCTGCTGACTTGTGTTCAGCCTCAGATTCAAGCTTAAGTTCATAAAGACATCTGCAGTAAATTTCCTGGTTCAAATGTTGAGGGAGAAGTTATTCAGGTTACCTGCAGTATCTAATTCCAACAGAAAGACAGGAACTCGATTCACTTTTGCCATTTAGTAGGTACCTCTGTCTAGACACAACTGAATTACCAGCAGCGATTGGCTTCATGACTCAGGCTTTACATGGAAATTGCACAATGTTTCTCTCTGTCAGAGTTCCTTCAAACTGTCGGAGAGATTTCAACCTGTTGGCGTTCGACGCTGACGGTGACGACGTCAGATGCAGATATGGAAACACAGCAGCAGCAGAATGTGACCCATGCACACCGCCCTCCGTTCTCAGCCTCTCCTCAGTGAGTAAAAACAGAAACTGATGCTTTATAATCGCACCATTATAGTCTATTCATAATCCAGAATCAGATCCTTTACTGCAGTAAAAATACTACAAGTAAAAGCCCTGCTTCTAAAAATGTAATGACGGAAAAGTATGTCATCTGCAAAATGTACTTGAAGTAGTTCAATTAGGAGAGACTTGATTAGAATTTAACACTAATTCATGACAATTGCATAACATTTGAATAGTGCAAAGTCTTTGTTGATCAGATTCCATCCTGAAAATAGGAGAATCAAGGGGTAGTGATGCTGAGGTCGGATGAGGCAGAACTTGTGAGGGTGAGCCTGCATGATTTGATGTTAACCCAGAGCTAAAGGGGTCAAGGTAAACAAAGCAAAGGATAGAGGAAGGTCTCGATGGAGCGCAGAACAGGATATAGAGTCTATATAGACCGCAGAACCTGATTGAGATCTAGATATACCGCACTAAAGTATGGTAGGATCCTGACAGATCCCGGAATTGAGAGCGGGGGTCTCGACAGACAACAGGAAAGATAGGTCACGTTAGGCTACTTAGCTTATCAAATATGTGTATTGCTAATTAGCATTGCAACTCCAGTTAGATATACAATATAAGTAATTGCAATGAAATTTATAAATACATATTCTCTTGTGAAAATGAAAGAATATAACATTCATAAATACCATCCTCAATACCAGGCGGTATGTTCTGTGTGTACAACTTAGTGGCTCTCGCCCCAACTTAGTGGCTCTCGCCCCAACTTAGTGGCTCACATCCGTTTTTAATCTTTTATTTTATTGACATCCTTCCCCTGAATGTACTCCATTTAACGCTGAAGTTAAGTACTTTTTTGAAGATGCACATTTTCATTGAGAAAACTTCAGTTTATCACAAACATTCAACATCAACACATCTGTTAGGAAGGGGATGAACAACTGTCACCTGAGAAGAAACTAAAGCGGTCAGACAAATTAAGTAAAAAAACATTGGACAGATATAGACTCAGTATGGTAAAGTGTACAATATGTACCTGTGAGATGTAGTAAGGTAAAAATTACAATATGTACCTGTGAGATGTAGTGGAGTAAATAGTACAATATGTTATTGGAGGAGAAGAAGAAAGTAGAAGAAAGTTGAAATACTCAAATAAAATAGAGTTTGAGTAAATGTACATAGTTACATTCCACCACTGGTTTCGGCTCACGTTACTTGTTTTATGAGTTTGTGGTATTTTTGGTCAAATGAATAAAAATAACTTGAAAGCCAACATTTGGTTACAAATAAAGTAATAGAGTAATAACACAGTAGTTATTTTGACCTCATGTCCCTTTTTGTCCTCTTGCAGTCCTGCTCTCTGTCATTCAGCCCCACCAATAGCAGTGACGAAGGTTCATACGTTGTCCAGTTGGTGATGGAGGACTTTACCAGGCGGACTATCAACTTGACTCAAAACAACGGGATTAGTACGATCTTGACTACCAATGTCGCTATCAGCAAACTGCCGGTCCAGTTTGCATTTATTGGTAAGATTTCTTGTTTTGGCAGCCAGGACTTATGAGGTTTTATGGAAACTGGATAAATATACAATCAACATGGAAATTGGAAGCTTCCTCTGCTAGCTAACGCTAGTAACAATCATTAAAAAGCAAAAGCAGCATGTGTAGACATGTAGTATACCTTCCATAGCTAACGTAGCATAGAAGTGCTAACATTAGTTAATGGTGTACTAACGTAATCTGCTAATGTTAGCTCTAGAGATCGTTTCAGAAACGTATCACGATGACACAACACTTAAACACGACGAGCTCTAAATCCAGTAAACCAGCCTGAACATGAAGAACATCTGAACCCACTGATGAGGCTCTGAAGTATCTGCTTCCCTGTTAGACCCTGTTCAGAGCCGGTGTCTGAGTTTAAAGGCGAGATTTAGCAAAGCGTCAATTGCTATTTTGGTCTCTCAAACATTAAGCTCAATGTAAAGCTCCAGTTTGTTCCAATAGATATAGTAGATATCCATATTTCTCACAGTGTTAGTGAAACTCTTGACCTGCTGGTGGCAGTAGAGAAGAAGCCGACAATTCATTAACGTCATTAGGATTCATCCTCTGGGCACCATGAATGTCTGTAAAGCATTTAATGTCAATCAAACAGTTGCAGAGATATTCTCTTCCAAAGCAAAGTGGTGGACCGACTGATGGATGAACAAACCGACTGGTATTTCCATCCTTTTTCCAAGTCTTACTTGTCTTTATTGTTGCAGTGGATCCTGTGGTGCCGTCCTGCACAGAAGGACTCTATCTGCCCAAGTTCCTGCCTCCAACCCCAGGAAACAGAGCTCGGCTGTACACGCCTGTCAATCAGTCTCTGGAAATCAGCATCAATGCCGAGGCAAATATGTCCACGTAAGTAAAACAAAACAAAACATTTTTAACCATGTTAAGTGCCTTTATATTATGTATTATTATTATTATTATTATTATTATTATTATTATTATTATTAAGGTTAATGATGCAGAATGTTCTCTGGTGAGATAAGAAATGCTTAACCACATTAAGACATGAGTCAATGGTTTTCATTTGCTGGGGAATTCAGGTGCACAAGAAATGATGGAAAGAACAGGTTTGCAACAAGTTTAAAAAACAACCAACTGTATGAAATACATGTATACAGTATGCACCGGCTTAGAGTTTTAAAGTTGATCCCGGTTTAGATCCACTTAAATCCAACAAGTGTCATTCATCAAAAATCAAAAAAGGAGTCAGGTGCCAAGTGAGGATTTCCGTCATGGAAAACAGTTTGGCTTCATTTGTAGGTGGGTAGATTTAATAAAGGTTATCTTAACATGCCAAGCCTTTTCTTATTGTGTTTCTTAAAGGGTTTCCGAGCTGCTGTTCAGCGGGCCGCATAACATCATCAACACTACATCAGGAGCAGGACAGTACGTCCTGAGATGGACGCCGTCTGAAAACGAAGATGGAGAAAGCCATGCCATCTGTTTCGTCGTCCAGGCTGTTTCCCAGTCAGTCACTCGTCCCACGAACATTTCCCCAAAACAACACTGACTACGTTTAGATGAACACTCATATACCACTATTATTCACAATTTTCCAAATAGATATGGTTCATGTCAACATCATGATATTCTGAATTAGGTCTTATTCTGAAAGGAGAATTTTTACAACAAAGACGTGTGATATGTTGAGATGATTCTGGTTTTAGGAGCATTCTTTGGATACAGATCATTCACAACATGCTTCACTTTGCGACACACAGTCTCCTTCCTGTCTACCAGCAGCTCTGTGCGTTGAACACAAACCAACTAGCCAAGAGTTGTAGAGCTGAAGTAGAGATGCATGCCCAAAAGAAAAGAAGGAGAAACACACCTACTTTTAAACATTATGAATGATTTGAATAACAACAGGTTTTTGTACAAATATTTAACAAATATCTCAACGTCGATCTTTTCAAGAAGCTGGTTGAAGGAATGAAAGAGGGAGGCTGAGTTCACACGGTCCAACGAGTCCTCCACCACTGAAAAAAGAATGTGCCAAATAGCAGAAGCGTCTCCTGCCGTTCCACTTTTCCATATTTTAAAGTGATAAACAACAAGTTAGGGCATCAAACAGCAGATAGTGGCCTTGTCGTGGAATTTACTGGTGATGAAGATGCTGCATGGGGTCGTTTCATGTTAATCTGAATATGCATAGCTGCATGTAAACCCCAATAGAGATATTGTAATATCAATGTTCATGAGCCATGCAAACAGCTTATTAGAAATATTGTCCTTTTTTTAGTCTTACGACCACTCATAGTGCCTAAATACTACATGTTATCGTTCACCCGTTCACACATATTCATACATTAATCCAGTGGTTCTCAAACCTTTTCTGTCACGCCCTACTTTGGAGGACGAAAATTGTTCGGGCCCCAACAACATTTTAACAAAATTGTCCAACTTTTTGTGACTCCTCCATCCTGCTTTTTCAAATAATAGAATAAAGAAAATTGAAATCCCTTTCAAGTAAACCGGATCGCTCCATCAGACAAAAACTATGTGCAATCACTTTGTTAGAACAATGCAAATTAAGTTCTATCTGTGCAAAAAAATAACTAATATTTGGCAAAGAAATTATCTGTTGTGGCTGCAAATAACCTGTTTTACACTAAATATATTTTCAAGATAATAACAATAACGTTCAACCTGTGCAAAACAAAATGAGTGCAGATGTGTGAGCTATCACTTTGTATCAGTATTAGTGGCTGCAGTGAGCTGCTTTCCTCTCTGAATATTTTTTAAACCGGGTTGTAGATTTGAAACGGCTCTCAATTAATGCTCAATGTTGAGCTGAGATCTATATTCTTTTTTGAGCGACGCAACAGCAGAAAAGACCTCACGGAGACTTTTAGCAAAACACCAAGAATCGGCGAGTCGCGCATGTGCAGCGTAACTGTTAACGGCGTAACGTAAAAATGTCCATGAAAGCACAGGCATTTCGCCATGTATTTATTAATGAGGTTTTATGGCCGTGTCCTTTGTACTTTTGTACTATGTAAAGTTATCAGCCGGTTCTATCCCTGGTCTCCCAAATAGTTTCATGTTGAAGTGTCCTTGAGCAAGACACTGAAGCCCCAGAGCTTCACAGCAGCACGCTGCTCCTTAATTACTAAGGATGGGTAAAATGCAGAGAATAATTTCCCCACTGTGGGATTAATAAAGGATATATTTTCTTTTTTTTTTGAAGAAAAAAAAAAATAAGAATCTGCATCTCCCCCCACGCCCCCACCTGTAATACCTCCGTGCCCCACTAGAGGGTTGCGCCCCACAGTTTGAGAACCCTGCACTAATGGCAGTAGCTACCATGCAAGGTGCCACCTGACCATCAGAACCCAAAACTGATTCATAATTACACACAATCACACACCGAAGGTAAAGCCTTTGGGAGCAATTTGGGGTTCAGTGTTTTACCAAAAATCCCAGAGTAGCAGGGATAGTGCATGGGCTGAGTTTTAGAAGCAGCTCTCTCTATTCCTTTAAGGAGAGCTTTAGCAAGAAAGAGTATTCTTTTTAATATCAAAAATATTTTTAAATCTTTGATATAATTTTGTAAATGAGCTATTGTATTAATTTATCTCCACAGGTCAGTCAAGTATCACTCTGAGCTCCGATGTGTCATTGTGAGTGTTGGAAACGGTGAGTGGAACTACTTGTTGTTGTTTTTACATGTGATGAATTTCATTGCTGATTAATAAAATCAAGTTCATCCACATCATCTACTCCATCCACAACATCTACTCCATCCACAACATCTACTCCATCCACAGCCATCCCTACACCAACTACAACTGTTTCTTCTGCACCAACTACACCACCATTAACTACACCTCAAGACCCGACAGCTTACCCAACACCTGTAGCAAACGTCTCAAACACAAGTGAGTATGACAAATGGTGATGTTGTACATTATGTAATCATCTCTTAATACCCATATGTATAAATAAGGGTGGGAGCTGTCTCACAAGCAGGCCCTGGGCCCCACGGGCCCGGCCGGGCTCCTCCACCTGGCCACGGAGCCCGTCCTGCTAACTATTTTACCACCTCCATGGGAGGGTCATTGCGGAGGTATTGTATCTGATTTTGGACCACCGTCGTCGGATTGAAGTTAGGGAATTTTCCCCTGGGCCAGGACAGGACATGGGGAGGTATGCGGGGCAGCCCTCCCGCTTCACAGCCCCTGTCCCTGTCAAAGACAGTGTCTGAGTACCAGGGGCATGGGAGTTGAATAAAAGTTTAGGTTTTCAGACAGGAGGAGCATAGACAAGAGGCAGGTGTCCGCTTCGCACACATGTACATATTCCCTGTGTGCCATTTTGGTTCGGTATCACCAAACCACCTCTTGCACGATTTCGTAAACCTAGCTTTCAGAAAAAGGGCTTCCATAAGGAGTGTATGGCAACTCCATAAGCACGTTGCGGGGAAGAGTGTGGACTCTGACCGGACGTCATGCAATGTCACAAGTGAGAACAATAACAGACCATGCCTCTGTGCTGTATAACTCAGCTTCAGCACCCCCTTGCCTTGCATTGTAATGTTTGGACACTGTGCTTCTAGTTGTAGTTCTGAAAATGAGACTTTCGTCTTCATCTCCACTGTCTGAGGACGACATCAAGAGTACCGTCATACAACAGGTCAGCCTTTCCTTATCTCACCAGAAATCAAAGCATCAGATAACTGCACCCGCTGGGGCTTGTTGCAGGTTTACTTATATGTTACAGGTGTTACTATAAATACCTCTGATGATTCAGAAATACATTAAAACAATTGCAGATCTCCCTCTTTACTCTGAACCATCTGATAAGGAAGTGATCGTATCTCAGCACCACTGTTGCATTTTCTTCTCCAGATAAGAGATGAACTGGTGAGACAAGGGCTGCCATCAGACACGACTGTACGCCTCATCAGAAGTGTGTCATCAACATTTACAAACACAGCGACGCCTGTTGATTCAACGTGAAAATATATGAATCCCTGCAGGGACATTTTGGTATCAGTTGCCAGTCAGATTTACAGGTCAGCAACTTTACTTTTACTGTTAAACCAACATAATATATCATCTTCTTAGATTCATTTCATTTATCATTTTGTGGAAAAGGAAACATTGCACAGGGAATTAGCAGATTAGCCAGAAAATGCAGTCATTATATTTAAAATGTTTGCAATGTTTGAAGAGAATGGGGTTGATTTGATAACCTTATTGTGTTTCTCCTGCCTTTTGATTTTTTCTCTCATGTGTACTTGTTATTTGTCTCTAAATAATAAAGCCAACTGCAAAAAAAAGTTTCACTGTAACTAATCATCAGGCAATAAGTTGAACCATAGCAGGTTGGACTTAATATCATTGCATACAATAAAGGAAAAAGAAAATATCTATTTTCTGCAAAAAAGGGTTTATCATCTGCTGATACAGATATATCGTCTGCATATACATTCATACCTGCAAACTTGTCACCTTTCGGCGAAATTCGGCGTTTTGAAATCAAAATATGTCATCCATGTGAATCGTGTAGATCCGAAGAGTTTTTGTTTTTGGGAGGGGTCATCTGGCCGCCAGCGTTTCTGAGATCAGAGTGAGACACGGATAAAAGCGGAGGTCGTGATTTTCGCAAATAGAACATCTTTGATGTATCGAGTCTTAGCCAATCAGCGTTAAGATGTCTACAGCGGCTTAATTTCCCTCCCACCAGTTTTTTAATAGCGCTAACCCGTTAGCTAACGTTGTTGGGAGAGACAGCGAGTGAGATTACTGGCAGCGGCGAGTCCGTGGCAGCGTGTGGCGTCAGCCAGGAGAGCGGCGAGTCAGTTCTACCTGCCGACACCTGACTACATAGAAGGAGAGGACAATGGAGATTTTATCCAACTTGTATTTTAATTAAAAAACAAGTGGCCGAAATGAGTTTCCTCCGTAGGGTGGCCGGGCTCCTGTTTTTATTTAAGGGTTTAAGATCTACGTGTAGAAAAAAGTGTATCCTCCAGTCAATTATAATCTATATAGTTATGCTTATAGTTATATAGTATATATAGTATAGTTGTGTGGTTATAATCACTGTCACACAGAGAGAGGTGTACATGTTCAGGTTTACCTGGTGGAAAGATTATTCCAGTGTTCTACACTAATAGTGACGTCTCCTCAAACTAAAGTGGTATAACAATATGACATAATATGGTCAAATAAAATAAAAAGGCTGGTACATTATACATATTATGGCATATAAGTGTAATATTATGAAGTGAAATGTAGTAGTAGCAAAACAATATTCAGTATAGTACAGCAGTATTGCATATTGTAACTAAGTCTACAAAATACACGTGTGTGTATATATATATATATATATATATATATATATATATATACACCCACCCAGCTGGTGTCACCTTTTTCACCCCTCATGAGTTTGCAGGTCTGTACATTATATCATCTGCATACAGTATATTTTCTGCATATACAGTTATATCATCTGCATATACAGTTATACCATCTGCATACAAAGCAGTTTTATTGTTATCATTGTGGCCCCGAATTACTGGGGTTTGAAGTAGCTACCCTAAAGAAAATTTATGCAACTCACACAAAGAGGTTCCATTTGATTTTCAGTCATGCACACAAATTAGTAATATTGTACACTATTGAACAAGTGGGCAAAATGAATTCAACTACTAGGGTAAATGACTCATGCTCACAAATAATTTTTTGACGCATTTATTATCTTTACAGGATGTAAAAAATTATACAGTATTGTTTAAAATGTAAATTATTTAGTACAGCCATATCTAATGTAATTAAAACTCATTAAACATAATTAGCTCATTTAGATCAATTGCCTGACAACTTAAACTATGTTTGCACCCAACTAATAGCAACCAAAACTAGTCAATTTCTGTGCACTAATTAAGTAAATGATGAGGATAGACCGCTAATTTACAAGTCACTCATTTGAGAGGACATATCTGCAAAAACTCATACGAGAGCTCAAACCACAGATTTGAGGCTACCAAATATCATAAGCAAGCAGAAATTACAAATTTAGTGTACAAAGCCTAACAAATCAACCTGTTCAAAGTTACAAATTTGAGTGTTTCTTGTTAAATGAGCTGAGTTTTTTTTAATTTTTCTTATTTTACGGATCAGTTTCTAACACTCTGCTCTTTCTCTTTCTGGTTTTACTATTTAACAATGCTGTTCATTGTCATGGACCATTACTTTATCCAATCAACAAAATTGAAGATGTCTAAATGGGAGCCGATTGCTGTGGTTTGATTTTTGAAGATCATGTCTGTTGTTTTTTGTCTGTGTTTTGCGAGTCTTTGCATCCTGATTTGAATTACTTGTGAACATTTTCTTCTAAAGAGCCTCACTCCTGAAGATACAAAAACCAAGCAAAAGTGCAACACTTCTTTGTAATGTTTCTCATCTTTACTTTCTGAACGGCGTACATTTTACCAGAACATTTCATTACTGCTATTAATAAACAGATTTTGCCTAGAAAGTGGATTTAAAACCATCGACCTTGTCATGCTAATTTCCTGCTGATTCCCGGGAAATCTTGGTAGCAGCTCTGATTGCAGATTTCATGGATGTCTCGATCCAAGCGTGAGGGAAGGCCGTGTGTTCCCCAGCAAAGTGCACCCTGCCTTCACTCTTGAAGAGCTCTTCAGCGTACTCTACATGCTGGTGGGGCGTGAAGAGAGCGAAGGCGCCCAAGCTGTGAGGATCCTGGCTCCACTTCTTCACCACCACTCCTGTACAGAGAGACTTGATGCGCTCGCCATGGATCTTTGCCACATCTCTCAGAGCCATCTCTTTAAGATCTTCATCGCTCACTCCTAAGAAGAGGAGGGAGTCGTCAGACCAGGTGTAGGAAGCCAGGAGGACGCCGATGGTCTCATTTTTCAGGAAATTGTTGGTGGGGTAGTAGATGTAACGCGAGGGCCCATCAGTGATGCTCTTTCCCCCTTTGATGCCGTCCTTCTCCCAGAACCTCTCACTAAAGGTGAGGAGGATTTTAGTGGAGCTGTCGTAGTGGGCTGCCCTCAGTGCCTCCATCTTTTTAACGGGGAGAGGTGGAACAAAGTCCATGAAGAGGGCTGCTTTGGTTGTGGTTGTTACCAGAACTCTATCAGCTGAAATGTCTTTCAAAGAGGACAGTTGGCCTGCCTCATACGAAACAGTCACACCTTCCTCTGACTGCTTGATGCGTTTGACCTTGGAGTTGAGGAGAATAGTGGTCACATTTAAGTTCTTCCACAAAGTTGTGGGGAGAAGGTCCGACCCACCAGTCACTTCTGTGTAGCTAAAAAACAAAAAGACAAACAGATAGTTGTATTGAATACATTTTAGTAGAGGGACTTGCAGATTTGCAATATGTTCATGTGCTGTGTTTTAGCAACCACATTTATCATTCAATATTGAGATGATTATTAACTGTTTGAAATATGCAGACTGTTCTAGGTTGCCAACATCAGAATCAAGGTTTGATTTATATCTGGAAGCCATTGTCTATAATACAACAAATCAACAAGACAAATTAACAAACTAACATTAATGGAATTTAATTAGCCGAACCTCTATTTCAACAAAATAAAATCCCAAACATTTTTTTTCACAAAATTATTAAAAGCTCTGGTTGAAATTATGACCTTTGTGTTGTTAGGGTCGTTTTCGATCCAGTTATACAAATAAGATTTGCTTGATTGGTTGTTATTTGTTTGACCTTGCAAGTCTATTTTTTGTGTTATGACTTGTTCTGTTTTTCATTTTGTGTTTGTATTAAAGTTCTATTGCTTTCTTGAAGTAAATATATATGGGATTTTGACCCGTAACACCATAGATGTTACTATAGTTAATAATATTAAAATGAAACAATAAATAAAACTAATTCATTTAAGAGATGTGTTCTAATACCCCTCAGTAATAGTCAGGTAACACAACCTTTTATTTATTTATATGATTCTCTTGAGGTTCATTTTACCATTTTTTAAATTGAAATTGAGGTATCCTGACAAAGAAAAGGCCCACATCAAAAATATTAAAACATACAACAATATTTAATGGATAAGGAAGCCTAACAAGGTAACCAAGAGATGAGAAACAAATTGGATAATAAATTATTGTTTTTAGGGTATTTAACAGCTGATTTAAGACATGGGTCAAAACTGACCCGTTAACACAAGAGATGCTAACAGGAAGCTAACACAAGAGGAAGGAAGGAGATATATATATATATATATATATATATAGAGAGAGAGAGATATATAGAGAGAGATAATATTTAGTCATTGTACATTTTTACTGTTTTTACCGTTTATTATTTATGTCATTTTTTTTACTATGTCTCTTGTGTGCACTTCACTCTAGTTGCTGCTGTAATCCTGTAAATGTCCCCACTGCAGGACTAATAAAGGAATATCTTATCTTAACTATGTAAAAGCTGTTTGCCGAACACTGCAAGTGGTAAAAAGTCTAAATTTACTTTGATGCTACATGTAACACCATGGAATTACATTGACTTAGTTCAAAAGTTATTGGTTTCCTCATGAAATAAGTTAACAGCTGATGTACATATAATATATATAAGACTGCATATTGAGTAGTTGACAGTGTAGGATGTTGGGCCTCACTTCACGTCATCATTGACGTCAGCCTGGTCATAGATCATCTCGCTCAGCGCCGTGTACATGAGGCTCTGTTCATTCAGCAGGTCTCCAATCATCCTCACTGCTTCTGAACTCAGACCTTCTTCTACCAGATAGTCCTGTGAAATAAGCAAATGTCATGCAGTCAAAACAAAAAAGGCTTAAAATGTGTCAAAAAATATGTCTACTAAACGATTTTCTGTCGTGACGTTTTTACACATTAGTAATCATATATTTATGGTCACTTATGGAGATGGGGGCACGTTTCAGCAACCACTTATTACCCTTGCTTTCTCTCTACAGTTTGCTCAACCAGTTCTAATTGTTAAAGTTAATATTTTTTTAACACAAAGAGTTTTACTATATTAGGTCACAACATGTGACTGACCATAGTGAAACAACCTATTAAAACCCACCCAATTATTTTGTGCCCTCAAATCACACAGTATTTCCTTATGGATCCTAATTCTACACAACTTACATCATATCTTTGCCGTCCGAACTCCGATTTGAGTCTAAGACACTTCCTTTTAATCGTGAGAGCCTATTGGAGTTCTACATCATCCAAAGGTGATTGAGAGCACTTTTACCCACCCAGAATCTTCAAGTCTCCAAATTTAGTGACGCGTAGGATTTGATTCGTCAACAGTCGAAGCGACCACACAAACTCAAAACCTCCTGCGGACACGTCATAGAGCTGCGCCAGAAGTAGCTCGTTCTTTCGAGGATATATTCATTTTTATGTACAGTCGCTGGGAAAAATTGCTTTGTCTGGAGGACTTTATGCTGATGCTTTGTCTGAGAAGAGATTGGAAGGTAGCGTTTGCATCCTTAGTTTGTCGGGGTTACGCCAGCATTCTCCGTTAGCCTGCAGCTAACTGCTAGCGGATTTTAGAGTTTTAAACGTCTCGTACATTTGGTAATTTCTGGACATTTAAATCTATATAAATGTAGTTGTTTGGCTTTGGTTGTTTAGTTGTGTGTTTTGGGCATGTATAAATGGATTGCTTAGTCTTATAGCTAAGGCTGTTTAATCTGCTATATCGCATCACTATATTGTTCAATATATATTGAATATATATATTTTTCAAAAGGTCTGTACCCCTACATTAAAGGCCGTCCCCCATATGGGGTGAATGGGCAGAATAAGGAGAACCTGTTCTTCAAACACACACTGAAGCCACGTTTTTCTCCTAAACATTAGCTGCCTGTTTCAAACCTATAGTATGGCATTAAAATATCAGTCGTGATTCACACAAGTTGTTTACTCAGTTTTCTCATTTGACTACATTTCATGGCGTCACATTGTGTTTTACCTTCACAGAATAACGGTTGTATTTTGCCAGTGCATCCTCACAACTGTTTTCCACCACAAAATCTTTCACCTGCAAAAAAAGCAAAGTAAAAAGATCACTTGCATTGATGAAGTCAGTTGAATCATCTATTAAGCACAAAGTGAGCTTTGATTTCTATAATGAATCATAAATGTGTAACTCAACTATATGGCCAAGCCGGACACACACAAAGCAAACCAATGGAATCTTGGAGGTTGGGGTGTTACGTGGTGGTTGCAATTAGGACCCAAACGCCGACGACGATGAAAAGTAAATTTATTTCCCAAAAACAGACTTCCAAAAACACAGGAACTAGCATCAAAAACGGGGATAAAAAAAAGGGCACAGGAACAAACAGGGAACACACCGACTAACACTGTGATCTGTTTTCACTTGAGGGCCTGCATAGGTAATGAATTGAAGACAGCAGAGATATTACTGTTATCCATGAGACGCTCAGTTACAATACAGCTTCCCAGCACTTGGTGGCGGTAATGCGTCAGTCAGTTGTTTAACAAGCTTCAAATATGCAGAAGAAGAAACTCAGAACTCAGGGGCTGAACACCCCATCAAACGTCTAAATGTTTGTGCAAGGACTTCACGAAGTAGAGCTTTGTGAACGGAGGTAATGAGGCGGAGCCCTGAGCCTGTGTGGAGTGAGGGCTAACGCTAGCTAACGCTAGCCACGCTAGCTAACGCAGCACTGAAGGCTTCACAGCTAAAGCGATATCTAGAAACCAAACACCCAACGCTCGTGGGAAAGCCGGTGGGATTTTTCAAGCGAAAGGACGATGGGCTCCAGATGCAGAAAAGGTCTGTCTGTCACTAACTCCACATGTGCTGTGAAAGCCAGCTGTCACAGATATGAAGAGCAACTGCTGAAGAGCGACTGCTGAAGCATATCATTCACATCATAAGGCTATATTTTAAGTTGCACTTTATTTAAATGTTATTTACAGTTTATTTAATCAGAAAATTATTTTGAAGTGTGCACACTTGTCTGCACACTAATAGTTGCCCAATACTTGTGAACACACAGATATTCTGCTAAGAAAGTAAACCCTCACTTTTACTTTTTTAAATATTCAGGTTTATTAACATTTTGAATTGACCAAGAGCACTGTAGTTGTTCAATAATATTAATAAAATAAAACTACTTTCATAATAATTGTGCAGTGTATTTATTTTATTACCACATTATTTATCACATTTCTTATTTTAGTCTCCCTTGTTTTTGTTGAAAAATCAAATTATTATTTATTTTTGTGTTAATACACCTGATTTGAGCCTTTAAATTAGTTATCGTATTAGCTTGACTTGTTCCATGACTTGTCTGTGCAGGTTTACATACACATGATCAATAAATGTCTTTGTGATGATCACATTGCATCATGTCATTTATTTGACAAGGTGTTTGCGTGTTGAACTGTAAGTGCAGGAACACAGAGGACACACAAGACAAGGACTTCACAATAAAACAGGAAACCAGAAAAACCCAAACCGTGACATACACCCGCCCATCAAGGGGCGGATCCCAGACGACCCAAAGAAGAAAAGAAAAGGAGGGGGAGCTGGAGGAGGGCCCTGGGACACGACAGAAACAGTCCGGGGGCCTGGCCGGAGGGCGGCCACCAGACGGGCAGAAACAGTCCGGGGGCTGCTGGGGCTCCGGAGGGCGAGACGGGTGGGGAGACTGTGTCCCCTGGGAAGACCAGGACTCTGGACAGGATGGGGAGCAGGACTCAGATTGGGAAGAGAGACTCGGAACCAGTCGGGAAGCAAGACTCGGAACCAGTCGGGGAACAGGGAGGCGCCTCTGGGGAACAGTACAAGACAAGTCACGGCGCCGGTGGGGAACCCGGTGTCGGCTGCGGCTCGAAGGTGGCAGCTGGGACAGGGGATGGCTGCGAGGAGGCTGCAGGGACATGGAGGGCAACTGGAACTGTGGCTAGCAGCGGCACAGAGGCTGCGGCCGGGGCTGGGGGAGACCGGCCCGTTGTCGGGGAACCGGCATCTGGGTTTGGCCTGTGTGCCGACAGGGAACCGCCGTCCGGAGACCCTACCCCCCTCTCAAGGGACGGATCCAAGACGTCCCAGCAGGTGGGTGGAGGGGAGCCCCCGCAGAGCTTGACCTGGCAGGATTATCCTGTCGGAAGCCCGGTTCTGAGTCCATATAGTGGTTGTGGCCTCTCTTCCATCAAAAGGATTCGAAAAACGGTCAAAGGCTGGGTCCATCTTGGTCAGATCGTTCTGTTACGTGGTGGTTGCAATTAGGACCCAAACGACAACGAAAAGTAAATTTATTTCCCCCAAAACAGACTTCCGAAAACACAGGAACTAGCATCAAAAACGGGGATAAAAAAGGGCACAGGAACACACCGACTAACACACAGTACGATCTGACACTGGGACAGAAGACAGACAGGGTTTAAATACAAGAGGAAGGTAACGAGGCACAGGTGAAGGGAATACACAATCAGGGAACAGGGCAGACAGACAATCACGGCAATCACAGGGGAGGAAGTGCAGGAACACAGAGGACACACAAGACAAGGACTTCACAATAAAACAGGAAACCAGAAAAACCCAAACCGTGACATGGGGCCCACAACACCACAAACCAAATAATTAGGGCCGAGCACTGACGTAGTCAAAGTGGAGGACCTATTGAAATTAAAATGTTTATTAGGGCCTGATTAAACCGTAAGGTTTATTATTATTCTCGCTATTTGCCTCCTTTGCGCAGGGATTAGAGGTGCTTGGGCTACACCTAAATTTTAACACTAATCTGACTTGGTGAAAATTGCAATCTTAGTTGGGTGTTGAAAAGAAACAAAAATGATAGCGCCCCCTATAGTTGAACTTAGGTTTGACAGCACATACCCATCGCCCACTATGACCGATATACTTGATATTTTACACACATGTCCGGTTCCATCTCCTCTACAAAATATTGTCCTCCTGTTAAGCTCCGCCTACTTTTCCGCCATTTTGAATTTGGTAAAAAACACTTTATTTCCAACTTCTCCTAAACTCTGGGTCCATTTCTTACGAAACTTTCTGTGGCTCATCATTGGTTCAACGTGATCAAACGATACTTTCAACTTTGTTAATATGTCATTGCGTTTAGAAGTTATCAAAGGATTTTAAAAATATCGAACTATGTGAGCGCAGAGCAGCGCCAAAAAACACCTTTTTCCATGAAAATGGTGTTTGACTCTAATGGTGTTGACTCTAATTTTTAATTAGAGTCATAGCGCCACCTAATGGTAACAGAAAGTGAAAGTTGATATACTTTAGCTTGCTTCTCTTAGTAGCAGCGCTACGGTTGACCTACATGTATGACACTTTGTAGGAATATGTAACACATGTACAGTGAAAAGGAAGTCTCTTGGGACCATGCTCTAAACCGTACAGGAAGTCAGATAGCACCCCCTAAAAAACTTTTTTGACAACCCTTGACTTTTGGAACCCCACAGTTTCGGCCCCCTATGACCGATTGACCTGAAATTTGGCACACATGTCCGGGTGGTTCTAGTCTACAAAACACTCCAGGAGAACATTAAGCTACGCCTACTTAGATTTTCCGCCATTTTTAATATTATGAAGAAAAAAAATTCCCCAGATCATCCTAAACGCTGGGTTCGATTCTCACAAAATTCTCTGTGGATCATTATTCGTTCAATGTCATCAAAACCTATCAAAAGCTTGTTTATATCTCATTGTGTTCAGAAGAAACGGACCAATGAACATCTAAGGAGAAAATTCGACTAAATTCAACAAAGCAGCCCTCGCAGTACGTTCAACATAGATATACAACATTTGATAGGCGTATGTAACACATATAAACTTAAAAATAACTCTCTTGGGACCATGCTCTAAACCGTACCGGAAGTCAGCCAATTTCTTTCTATTTCTAGTTCAAATTGCCATAGTTTCCCAGTAGGTGGCGCTCTGACTATGAGTTAATATTGGCATGCAGAAGTCTTCAAGCCATGACTCTCATAAAGCATGTTAACTTTGGAACAGTTGTGAGAAAGTATACTTGAGTTACAACAGCTTGCTGTATGATCAAGAACCATATGAAATAGTCGTTACACCACTTCCACGCCGTTCCATGAAACCTCAAGCTTTTGATCACTTTTAATACATACTTTTATCTGTATATATATTTATATACATATTTCCAGATATATACATATTTCCAGATATATACATATAATATATATATATATATATATATATATATATATATATATATATATATATATATATATATATATATATATAAATTAAAGCTGCTCGCAGCTGTGACTGGGCCCTCGATCCAGCAGGGTCGCCGGCTCGTCCGGCCGAAAACGTTGGCCTGCCAGGCGGAGGTTCTCGGCCGGGAGAGCCGGCGACCCGACAACTGCCATTGTGTCCAATATTTTGGTCCAGAGTAAAATGTATTTTCATGAAATTCATACAGAAGTATTGCCACTCGACGGTTAACCTTAATCATAGGATAACGTAGCAATATTTTACTCTTTTTACAGTGTGTAAACAATAATGGTGGATGTAAGTGTGCGCATGCAGTCTGAAAAACAAAGGTAGGTAAAGTGCAATAGCTTTTCAAGCTATGCAAGGGCATTAATAACCAAAGATCAATGTGTGAACTCGTGCAACTTTCTTGTGTTGACAATTCAATTCATGTGTCCGAATGGCTAAAGCAGCAGGTTTGTTGTTTTCAGTGAAGACCGTTGGACTCCATCTCTCCTTCTTTCTCTTACGTACCGTCTTCAAAGCTTCTTCTAGCAGTTGGTCGGCTGATTTCCCTTTTTCCTCTACCGCCACGTTGTAATTGAGGATATCAGGATTGTTTTTCACTGTCTCCGTCTTCGCCAGCACCCCATTGACAAAGTAAAAGGTGTCGGGGTCAGCCATGATGAATTCATTCAGTTCGACCTTCAGAGTTGCAGCAATCCAGTGGACCATTCTGTTGACAGAGTTAGCTTTGAACTGAAAGGTCTCTTGTAACAAACAAGACAGCGACAACAGTCAGTCTCCACTGACCTCAACAAAGAAATATATCTAAGGCAAATTTAGGAGCAAATCTGATATACTTCTTTATGGGACTTAGCAGGAGTGTTTTATTCTATAAATAATGAAAAAATCCAGTGTACAACTGTTAGAATAGCTTAACTATTCATTTCAGGACCTTTGGATTCTATGAACTTTCACTTTGCTGTTTCCTTCTACACAATCATGTCAGTCTGAGAGGGTCAATGTTTGATTGGAGTTACATAAACTCACTTGTGGGAACTTGGGATCCTCATGGCTCCCAGTTCAGCATACCAGTTTTCTTCCTCATTCCTGTAGGTCTCCACTCGTCCTCCAACACGGCCGCTAGCCTCTAATATGGTCACCTTGTTCGAACAGATTCATACGAATAGATAAATACACGCAAGTCCATTATTGTAATGTTTCAAAGGTCATAGATGTACACATACATGAAATTTGGTATCTGCATTTAACCCATCCTTGGTGATTTAGGAGCAGTGGGCTGCTGTGAAGTGCCGGGGAACAACTGGGGGTTCAGTGTCTTGCCCAAGGACACTTCGACATGCGAACTATGGGGAGACCAGGGATCGAACCTGATACCTTCTGGTTGCAGACCAAAACGAACTAGCTGGAGTATCTTTTGATATTCACTGCCCATACTACATACACTAAATACATGTGAATGCAATGCAAACTCATTGCAAATGATGACAAACTAACCCGATCAAAGGGGTCGGAGGAGCTGAGTAGAGACCCTGCAGGTTAGTCAACTGGCCCGTACTCCAGAAATGTGTTCACAGGTGATGCTTTTCATTGTCCAGTGGTTTTATAATAACATGTGTAGCATATGAGCCTGATGCACGTACCCGGTGTCCTGCTTGTTCCAGGAGCCAAGCAGCCGTCAGTCCAGCCATGCCAGCTCCGACGATAACAACATGGTGGCATGTATCTATGGGAGGGAGGCCGTTCTCTAGAGTGTCCAGGAGCACTTGGTAGTCATCGTCCTTCAGACACTTAGCCAGATGTTCCTTTGGGCTGACACCAGCAGCATGGCTGGGGTACAGCGTGAGAAACAGCACACTGACAGCAACTGGAAACACATTGAGAGTGAAACACACAGAACTCCGTCATGAGTGATATTTCACCCTCTTTGAGGTTTGATTGAGCAGACTGGATCGTTATATTGCAGCATGGAGGGATTCTATGATACCGTCTTCATAGTTTGCTTGCTTTTTCATATGTTTGATATTTTGCACTTGATATTGTTATATTTACCACGATTATTCCATCTTTGAGACAACTAGAGGTTATTCAAAAGCTCTTCAAAGTAAAGCTCCTTTAAAACACCTTAACTGTGTTCTTACCAACAGACAAATAGTTCTCTATAGCTCACACTACAAATTAATAAAAATAATAAATTGGAAGTTAACCCTTTGACTACTGTTTTCATTTCCCCCTGCTATCAGTACCATATTACATAGGTTCTCTCTTTTTTCAAGGAAATATCTTAAAATTCATAATAAGATATTATTTAGAAATTACAGACTTGTTTTTCACCAAGCATAACAAATGATTTATTTATCACATTAAAAGGTCTACAAATTTACACAACTACTAAATAAATAAATCTTAATTAGGTATTATGAAATCCACAATGTGAAGAGCAATGGTGTCACTTTTCTATTTCGGACCACCTCGTTATACATTATTACAATAAGACCCAACAAGGTGAGTCAAGAATGAAGCTGATCTGATGTCCTTAGAGGAATAACATTTAAAAAACTAAATTAAATATTAATATTGTTTTTTGAGTTAATACTTCTGCTTGGCGACACAGTTTTCTTTAAGTTTAGTATAAGAGCTCAGGGTTCACAGGGGGTCAGGTCTTTATGCTGCATTGGACATTATCCTACTCAAACCACTTTCCAAAGAATCTGGGTTCGGCACATAGCGGTAACGTTGATTATTGATTTGTACATGAACACATATACGACACAAGAAATGTGTGTGTGTGTGTGTGTATTTGTGTGTCTGTGTGTGTGTGTGTAAGAAACACTGAATGATGGCAGAACAAACAGCTAGACGAGTGCAGCTGCAGACGTTGAAAGTAATGAGGCTTTATGACTAAAAAGGGGCTCTGGTGTCGATTGAGGTTAGCTAGTAATATGGGATGTATTTCAATCTACACAATAATACACAAATACAGTACATGTAGACACATTTTCCCTATACATATATACATTTATACACGCATATATATATATATATAGTATCGTAAGGAGAACAATTCAAGGAGCAGCAAATATAAATTAACAAATAATCAAAAGATATACAAATGAATTATTATTTAAATAAAGCATTATTGTGTATACATACGTGTGTGTACGGGGGTGGGGTTAAATCTTTTTTTGTATTTTATGTATTTTTAAATTATTTTATTTTGTTTTTTTTGTGTCAGGGTGGGGAGGGCAGACCATCTCAAGAATGGCCCAAAGCCCTGAAGAGCTGGAATCACAGACATTACGTCGCAGTATCTTCAAATAATGGTTTCAGATGAATTATTGACGAATGATACAAAATAATTCACATCAAATTCGAGAAACCGTCAAGCCTCCACCAGTCTGTATAATTTTATAAAAAAGAAAAAAAGAGACATGACTGCTAGCTTAGGTAAGATTTTAAATTTGCGTAAACATTTTTTAATGAGAAAAGATTTATTGAGACAACCTGTCAAAACAAAAGAGAACACAATATTGCTGCAACGTACTCACATAATTTCCAGTTCACCACACGTGGTTCCATCTCCGTTCGGAAGCGCGTCGTCTTTCTGTCGTTGGCGGCCGGAGGAAGAGGAACAGCAACAGCCTTCTGCTCGGTTTCCAGAGCTGCCGGGTTTTACTTAATGTTGGTCGATGCCTCTTGTTTGGATGGCAGGCCGACTCCAAAGCTTTGACTCACAAGATCTCCGTGGCTGCTTTTATGTTCGACGATCGCGTGTTGTCACATGGCTCCAATACCCAATAGTAGAGGATCTGTGGCGGTGGAAAACGATCTCCTGGCACATATATTTGTTTTTCTACTCGCACAAACTTGTCTCACTGGTTTACTGGTTTCGTGCAGTTTCTAAGGTTCAAGGTTCAAGGTTTTTTATTTGCCATTTGTGCATAGACCAACAGTCCAGACACATTGGAATTATTGTGCAGGGGAAAAACCTAGATATGAATTTCTTTAGTCTACCATAACATGCATTTTGAAACTTTGTTTTTCATGGGCTGATGTAGATAAATAGAGATGAGACAACTCTGCTGTTCAGGGTCATATTGACCCGCTCACTCAAAATCAAGCCAAATGAGTCATAAGGATTTGTATTGAAAGTATTTCAATTCATGAATTTATTTATTTATGTTTATTTATAGTGTTAATCTGAATTGACCTCAAGATGGTCTTCATCTTCAGACACTTGCTCCAGAGCCTCCAGGGCCGTCATCCCTTTGTTTCTGTTGCTCATGTTTCCTACAGGAAGCTGCTGAGTTGTATCTATCTGCAGTGTAAAGTTAGGAGGACTCCTAAGAAACCCTTGTGTATGTTTCCCCCTCTCCTGCTAAGTGTGGACAGAGTTTTCCCGCAGGAAAAAAAAAGGTTCCCGTCAAAATAGTATCAGTATTTCTCACACAGGTGGGGTAGTTAGAAAGAGAGAGTGTGCGTCTGAGATTGAGTGTGTCACTCTCAGTGAGTCAATCAGTCTATTAGAAATCCTAAAGTACCGTATTTATTAGGAGAGACATGAAAGTAACCCTTACTTTAGTGTTCCTGGTCCAATAAAGTGTATTTAGGGAGAAAGTGAGAAGATAAGCATTGTTTAGTCTGGTACGTGTGGTTCATGTGGGGTGACGGGCACATGAAGCAGGAAAGAGATGGTTCCCATAACAAACACCTGATTTTTTTGTTTGAAGTTTGAAATGTGTACAACTTTATAAATGGGGCGGTGAACAGGTGTGTGTGTGTGTGTGTGTGTGTGTGTGTGTGTGTGTGTGTGTGTGTGTGTGTGTGTGTGTGCATGCTTAGGGTGTGTATTTCACACTGGGAGTACCTGCAGTCAAACAGTCACACACACACACACACACACACACACACACACACACAGGGTGTGAATGAATCTTGTGTGTGTGTGTGTGTGTTAAAGTGAAACATAGGAGGGAGTAAAAAGGACTGTCTCACATTTTCAAAGAAAGAAATAGTCTAAATTTGACACTTCTGACCTCTTATAGTCTCCACTTTCACTACTAAGGAGCTAAATCCAGGTCATATGTTTTGTTCATTTGAACCTGAAAAATAAAATAATATAATTTTTCAGTTTCAACTTGTAATAATTTTTTAACAGTTTAAAAACTTTTTTTCAGATTCATATTTTTTTTTCAGGTTCAAAACCTTTTTTTCAGGTTCAGACTTTTGACCTGGATCTGGCGTGGGGGGCGTGGTTTCAAACTTTGAAATGGGTCAGTTTGACCTGCAACATAACAGCAGGGTTAAGTACTCACAGCAGCAGACAATTATGGGAATGGGACCTCAAAACTACAATTACTGATCACCAATGGAAAACAATCATGTTTAAAAGCAAAATAATATGTAGTAATTATAAACTACCCCATATTGCAGGAGCAAATATGACAAAGACTGTTCTGGTGTATGTTTAAGGTGTAAGCAGCATGTTGGTGTAGCAGTTGTGTTCTCTTCCTTGCGTTGTGTATTTTTCAGTCAAGCACACTTGGTATTGCATTGGCTCCAACCAGCTGTTTATTTAGGCAGCCAGCTCCGTAGTTTCGTGGCACGGAGATAACACGGAGACAACGTGCTGTAGACTGGGGTCATATAAACAAAAGGACATTTTAACTTAACATACCTGGCAAAGTAACAAACACACACATTAGCTTCCCATAGCCCACCTCATGGTAACAGCTCCGGTACTGACTAAGCAAACAAATAATCACTTTTAAACACAACCTATAATAATACAGTATATGAACAAATATACACTTATTTAGATAGCACAACAGAGCTTAACTTTTAGACCACTGAGGTCATTTTTAGTCGATTTTCTCGATTTGACATAATTTCTTAAATTCACCTTTTAAGGCACTTTCATACAAGATACATACCCATGTTTTGCATCATGAATTGCAGAACAATCTCAGCTCTCTATATAATGAGGCACCATTGTCATAAGGCAAAAGTGTAAAGAGAAAATATGACTAAAGCTGAAAAATGGAATCTCGATTTTTGGAAATTCTTCATATTTCGTGTTCAAGGTGGTAACTCGGTTGAGGTGATGGAAATTGGTTTACCAAAGGTTTTAGGTTCACAAAAGCAGTGAAATATATGGATAAAATGGTAGATACATGTACATAAATGTCTAAAGCTAAATATTTTATTATCATTTTTTTAGTAGAAATATGGTCTTTCCCACCTTTCACCAAAAGGATAAAATGGGACTGAGAAATGACTTCATACTGCAGATAAAGCTTCATGGGGTGTGTGCAAATGAAAAATGACCATCACAACAATTTTTTAAATGAAAATATGTATTACAAATCAAAAATATATTTACACAATATACATGTTCAGAAATAGAAAACAGACCCGGGCTGGTGGGGATGGCTGTGTTAGAGAGGCTGGTGGTGGTGCATCCTCTCTGTAAAATAAATGACTACTAGTAAGTACTAACTTCACACAGTTTGAACAGTTCAACAGGTGTACGTGTGCAGCTGAGCTGTGTACCTACGTTACCTGGTAAACAGTGTCCGGGTCGTCGTCAGGCTTCCACGACAGCGTAGGTCCTGGTGGCTGCAGCAAAGCTGCATGTTGTCCACTGCTGCAGATGTGAATCCTCTGTAAAATAAATGACTACTGGTCACTACTAAGTTCACTGAAAGAAAGTTACGATTGTACACCAAAACCCGTAACAGAGCTCCAGCAGGGACTATGATCAGAGCCTGAGCTAACTGTGCTAACTGCTAACGTAAACAGACTATGTGCATACCTGCGTTACGGGTCAAAGCCTGCAGGGTCATCTGCGTCTGCAAAATCGGCGCCACAGCTTCCTCTGTAGTAAAGTGTGTCCTTTGCTATAATATCTCTTGTTTATGAGTGAAAACGCCAGCGTGTTTTCAGACCTCAGGTGTGTAGTTACATGATTGTTGTTTGGGAGTTTCTTGAGTGTTCATGATTCGTTGATTTAACCAAATGTTGACGGATATATGATTCAACAAATTACAGAGAAGGATTTTGTGTGACGAGTACTTTTTTGGCACAGCGTCATATGACACGCCGATGTCCCTAACTCTTGCCTGATGGTGTTAAAAAGTTGCAGGGCGCAAGGCAGCGGAAGAAGGAAGTCTCCTCTCTCAGCCAGACGTAAAATCATATTTCTGCGATGTATTATCGCGACGTTATGAATATTTTAGAAACGTAGAGAAACGTGATGGCAAGTGGAATCATCAAGTCCGTTACATTTCATTTGGTTGTGTCCAGAAATTCATAACTTTTGGGTTGAAATTGGGAACCAAATATCTTCTATAATAATGTCCTATTGAGCTCAATCCTCTCCTATGTATCCTAGGCCTACCCGCTGCCTCACCTGTATTAAACAGAAATAAGAGAATCCTTAGTCTTCTATGGTACTGTGCTCGATTATCCATCCTACAGCTTTTGCTAGACAGCGCCAAACCAACTGTTGCTAGTTGGCTTCACAATGTTCTACAGCTTCTCCTATTGGAAAGACTCACAATGTTCTACAACTCCTCCCATTGGAAATACTCACAATGTTCTACAACTCCTCCCATTGGAAAGACTCACAATGTTCTACAATGTAGAACATTGTGAGTCTTTCCAATGGGAGGAGTTGTAGAATATTAATGATGATGATGAACACCATCCCCTGCATGGACGTCACCCACCGGCCCAACAGCTAAAGTTAAGAAGAAGCTTTCTCAGCCACGTCCAGCCCCGAACAAAGTCTCGGTAAGAAACCAGAATCCAACTCTGGAGGGAAAAGCTTGAGAATGACCCTCCTCCAACTGTCATGGAAATACCTCCGACTGAAAACCTTACCCTCTGGCCATGAAGCACCACAGGCTCAAATGAAAACATTAAACCGCCTCAGAACAAGAACAGGACGATCAAAAGTTGCTTTGTTCAGATGGGGCTACAAGACCGGCCCAACCACCTGTGAATGTGGAGAAGCAGACTAGACTATGGAGCACTGGCTTGTTTGCCCTCTAGTACCCAACCCCTGCAACTCAAACGACCTTGCAGTGTTGAGTAAAAATGCAAAGGACTGTATAAAGAAATGGGAAACTGTAATTTAACCACCACTCTTCAGTGAAACAAAAATAAGAAGAACAGGAACAGGAGAGGAAGCAAAGGCAGGAAGGAACAATGTGGCCAGGAGAAGGTGGAGGTGGGCTGGCATAAATACTGCGGGGGGTAATCGGGGAATGACGAACAAGTGAGCAGTTGGATGTCAGAGTCAGGTGACTGTAACCGGGTGGGAAAGTCTGAGGAGCCATCTAGTGGATGGATGGGGTATGGCAGGTCTGGAGAGTTCCTAAGAAATGCATGAACCTGGTGCAAGTGAGGGGTGTCTGGAGACCAAAGCGACCTTAAATTGTTCAATTATATGAACATAATATTGCACAATTAGCTACTTTGTGTCGTGTTAACAAGCATTCACTTGTTAATCAGTCCAAATGATCACATTTGGAACGTCATGGGGCATTCGTCATTAGAAATATAAATAAAGTACTGCATGTACCATTTGTCAATGTTAGCCATTTGTTTTATTTCTGTGAATCACAGCCACAATGTACCATGTGACTAACATACCAGTGTCCCCTAATTGATTACATACTTACAATACAAACGTTTTGGCGTAGAAAGATAATGAGGAAGAAAAAAATTGTAATAATTAACTGACACTTTAAAGCAAGAAGGACCAAACACAACGAGAACCGACCGACCGAGGTCGTCTGAAGCTCTGCCTCGGGCTCTCAGGTGGATCGATCAACGAGAATTGAAGAAGACGAAAGAAAAAGGCTACGGACGCGCTAGCTTGATTTAGACTGCGATACAATTGTAGGGTTTTTAGAACCTAGTTTGTCATAATTGGACTCTGTACAATGTAAAATGAGAAGCTGTTTGGGTGTACATTACAATGCATGGAATATGATAATTAATAAGGGATATTATTATGAATGGCATGCATATGTAGGTCACTGTTTTTATTAATGATTAATGTATGACTAGATAAGGAATTGTAGTTCTCTTGTTCGCCTGAGGGGCGGAGCTGGAGAACGGACTTTAAGGATCTACCAAAGAGGAAGAAGAAGAAGAGGAGGAAGAGGGGACGCGGCTCCGTCTCTCGTGGCGGACACGCCGGAATGTTAATGAGAGGGAGGGCTCTAGCTCGGAGGAGGAGATAAATTTGACTGTACCTGGGAGAACAGCCTGTTTTCTGGCCACCACCGAGGAAGGAGGAACTTCAGGCGAGAAGCGCCCGGGTGGATTGGAAAATAGCTCGATCGATCGAATGCATAACCTGTTCTGTCATTTCACTCTTTTTATTAAATATTCTTATATTATATCATCTTCGGACCCCGGGTCCTTATTCCGCGCCAACTCCCAGAGTTTCAAGAACTTAACACAATCAATATTTATTTCAACAAAAGATAGAAAAGGTGTACTAGATTACAAATGCACCTTCAAAAGTACTGTGGTGGAAAAGTTATCTCTTGGTCACTGGGGCAGAGGCAGAAGAGTTGAGAATTGTAATTTGAGCTTTCTAATGAACAGACAAAAAAAGTCTTCTGGAACACAAGTTGTAAAGAGTGATTCTTTAACCCTTCGTCCACGGAGCCCGCGGTTTCGCGTGGTGACACTTGAAACTTTTCTCTAAGTTTCTAAAATATTCACAGCACCCCGATAATACATCGCAAAAATATAATTTTACGTCTGGCGGAAAGAGACGGCTTCCTGCTTCCGGGTGCCTGCCCAGGCAGAGCCCAGCATAATTTTAACATCATCAGGCAAGCGAAAGGGCAGCAGTGTGTCATCTGACGCTGGAAAAAAAAAAAAAAATAATCCTTCTCTGTGATTAGTTGAGTCATATGCCCGTCGCCATTTCGTGAACTAAACAACCAATGTACACTCAGGAAAATCTCAAAAGGACAACCCACTTGTACAGCATGTACACACTACATTTTACAATCAACATCATGACGACAAAGAGATTCTGGAGAGCAGCGAGGAGGAGGACGACGCGTCGTCGTCAGAGCTCGAAGGCTTTAGTTCTTCTGAGGAAGATGGGTAAGTGTAGTTACTAAACTTTGTTACGTGTCTGTAAGGCTGCATGGTGCAAACTAGTAATGTGTACAAACTAGTAATGTGTACAAACTAGTAATGTGTACAAACTAGTAATGTGTACACTGCAGGAGAGCACGAGAGCCAGCCACGCGGTGCACACTGCTGTTCACGTTACTACGTCATGATCTAAGTAATGTTTATACACAGTCTGCTTTGTACAATACTCTGCTTCACGTTACTACCACTAATATTTATACATCCAATGCGGAGCACTATGCTAAAATTACTACCACAGTCATGATCTGAATAATATTTGCACATCCAATGTCATCTTTCTTACGTCATCTTTCTTTCAACTGACTAGTATTGATTTATTTTACAGAGAGGAGCACCATCCGCCCCGACCAGCCTGGCCAGCAAAGAGGCAGCGTGTTGGACGGCAACTACCACGACCAGCAAAGAGGCAGCGCGTTGACCGACGACTAAAAACACCATCTCCAGCAAACAGGGCGCGTGCTGCCCGGCGACTGCTTTCACCTCAGGCCAGATCAAGAAAGACAGCAGCACGTGCACCACCTGCACCTACGCTGTCCTGGAGGACGGATGAAGACCCGGACACTGCTCCCCCGTCATCAAGTTCCAGCCCGGACACCAGGTCCACATGTCAGTGCCACAGCAACACCCATTGAACTCTTCAAACTGTTCTTCCAACTAAGTCCACGGTGGGTCGCAGGGTTTGCGAGCTTTGCAGCATGAAGAAAGTGAGCAAAGACACGGCGTGGAAGTGCGAGGCGTGTAACGTTCCCCTCTGCCTGCAGCTGAGCAGAAACTGTTTCCATGACTGGCATGCCATGGCATGAGGATATGCCATTGAAGCATATATACTTGTATATTGTAAATGGTCTAGTCTTTGTTCTGTTTTATATTTCTGAATATATATTCTGTACATATTTTCTTTTTTTTTTATAATACATATTTTTATTTAAAAAAAAAAAAAATTGTTGTGATGGTCATTTTTCATTTGCACACACTCCCTGAAGCTTTATCTGCACTATGAAGTCATTTCTCAGTCCCATTTTTATCATTTTGGTGAAAGCTGTGAAAGACCATATTTCTACTCAAAAAACGATAATAAAAACTTTAGTTTTAGACATTTATTTACATGTATCTAACATTTTATTCATATATTTCACTGCTTTTGTGAACCAAAAACCTTTGGTAAACCAATTGCCATCACCTAAACAGAGTCACCACCTGAGTAAAGTTAGGTTTTTTCAAGCGATATGAAGAATTTCCAAAAATCGAGATTCCATTTTTCAGCTTTAGTGTCATATTATAAAGTTTTTTTCTTTACACTTTTGCCTTACGACAATGGTGCCTCATTATATAGATAGCTGAGATTGTTCTGCAATTTATGATGTAAAACATGGGTATATATCTTATATGCAAGTGCCTTAAAAGGTGAATCTAAGAAAATTATGTCAAATCGAGAAAATCGACTGAAAATGACCTCCAGTGTGCAGTGAGTTAATGCTTGCAAGCGGGGAGCAGTTTACACAGGCACGTATCACAGTGACAGTGGAAAGACTCACACGGACTTCTGTCCGTTCCTTGGTATTTAAAAGGTTCCTTCCCTGTCTGTCAGATGAAGTTTAAGACAACCAATGAAAATGAGCAGCACACTTAAAAGAAAACCATAATATGAGTCACACACACAAGTCTTATGTTCTTGTTCCAACTATTAATTAAATTTATCAGCAGGTGCAAACATATCTATTCACCCTCGTCCTGTATCCGGCCTTGGGGAGAAAGCAGCAGTATTTCAAAAATAATTGTCTGGGAACCTGGTTTGTGTTTTCACTGGGAGTATTTGGGCCTTACAGTCTTAAACTATGGCAAGATATATTTTACCATTACAGTACTTAGAAGGAAAACTGAGAAGATAGGAGAATAGAGGCTCTACTGAAAGTGCGGAGAAATAATTAACTCAATTACACCTACGTATTGCTATGACTCTTCACCTAACACGCGTAAAAGCATCTGACTAAACTACTGACTTTTGGTCATATATCTAACCTCTTGACCCCTTACAGAGGTGCTGAGGGAAATGGGCTTTCTCAAAGTCCCCACTTTTTCTGCTCCTTTGACTTCTCCTTTTTAACACCTCAGTTTCACAAGCCTCGTTCTCGCTCATCTTTAAAATCTTCATTCTTATTTAAAAACCACATGGTTTTACAGAAAATAAATGAACATTCAACATCATTTTAATACAAATGTATTTGAAGAAACCCAAGAGTTTTTAACCTTTCCGTTTACACATTAAAACTTGCCAAGCTTGATTATATGTCTAGAGTACTTTCTCAATACACTATACTCTTATGCAAGGTGGATCACGGTCTCTAGCCGACCCATTCTATTCCAACCTGAGCATCACTATATTATATTAAAGAAATAAACCACACATAACAAACTTTAACATAGCAGAACCCCCAACACCATTTGCTGCCTCTCCTTATCCTAATTTATGACCCTGGACCCTGAGAGAATCCTCCAAGTCTAGAATCTGGGGCCCCACCTGAGTGACGGAGAGATCTAATCTTGTTAAAACATCTTTACATTTTGCATCCTGCTGTCTGAACCTCACGATGTCGACAGGTCGGAACGGAACTAACGGGCATATACTATTTATGGCTCTTCCTCCTACAGAGTTCTGCTTTACGTTGATTGTGTCAGGCCAGGCGCTTGCTTAACAATAGGCTTCAAAAGTTAGTTACTTTGTCTTTTTGACTATATAAGGGATTTGGTTCTCTTTACATAGATTTTTTTTAAACTTTCTATGTTAAAGCTGCAGTAAAAGACCAGGGCCTTAGGGGATATTCACATGAAATTGCAGGTCGTCCAACAGCACAAACAGGTTTTGTTGATTCATATTCTATGACAGACACTGTCACTTATAGTACATTTCTGTGGCATTAGCTGGATATGTTGCACCTTTTTGCGCGTATTAATACCACAATACACAGTTGCTTCTACTCGGTCATCCAGAAACCTAGAGGTCATCTCGTGGTGGACTTTTAGCGGTTTTTGGTTCCAAACTTGCAAACTCTTTGTTAATATTCCTAGCAGCTCTGATTGCAGATTTCATAGCTGCCTCCATCCAAGCGTGAGGGAAGGCCGTGTGTTCCCCAGCAAAGTGCACCCTGCCTTCCTTCCTGAAGAGCTGTTTAGCAAACTCTACATGCTGGTAGGGCGTGAAGAGAGCGAAGGCGCCAAAGCTGTGAGGATCCTGGCTCCACTTCTTCACCACCACTCCTGTACAGAGAGACTTGACGTGCTCGCCATGGATCTTTGCCACATCTCTCAGAGCCATCTCTTTAAGATCTTCATCGCTCGCTCCCAAGAAGAGGAGGGAGTCGTCAGACCAGGTGTAGGAAGCCAGGATGACGAAGACGGTCTCAGTTGCTGGGTAAATGTTGCTGGGGTAGTAGATGAAACGCGTTGGCCCGTCAGTGATGCTCTTTCCCCCTTTGATGCCTTCCTTCTTCCAGAAATTCTCACTAAAGGTGAGGAGGATTTTTGTGGCGCTGTCATAGTGGGTTGCCCTCAGTGCCTCCATCTTATGAATGGAGAGAGGTGGATCAAAGTCCATGTAAAGGGCAGCTTTGGTTGTGGTTGTTACCAGAACTCTGTCGGCAGAAAGATGCCTCAAAGTGGGCGGTTGGCTTGTCTCATACGAAACAGTCACAAAGTCCTCTGACTGTTGGATGCGTTTGACCTTGGAGTTGAGGAGAATAGGGGTCACCTTGAGGTCATTACCAAGAGCTGTGGGGAGGAGGTCGAACCCATCAACCACTTCTGTGTAGCTAAAAAACAAAAAGACAAATAGATACTCTTATGTATATATATATATATATATATATATTTTAGTGCTGTCAAACGATTAAAATATTTAATCGTGATTAATCGCATTTATGTCATAGTTAACTCGCGATTAACCTCAATTTTTTTTGTCTTCATTTTAATGCTCTTATCAACATGAAAATGTGGATTGGCTTGCTTTATGCAAATGTTTTATTTTATTGAAAAACAACTGCCAAACAGGGCGGTACAAAATAAAATTATAAAGTGCACATTTCAGGTAAACAAGGGTTTACAAAATAAAATGTTAAAGTGCACATTTCAGGTAAACAAGGGCTTAAGAGAGAGAGAGAGAGAGAGAGAGAGAGAGAGAGAGAGAGAGAGAGAGCTGTGAACATAGCAGTCAGGCTCTCGAAGGCAATTCGTTGTGGTGTCCATGTGTTTCTGTCCGAAGTCATTCATTATTGTCTGCTATGACGAGGGGGCTCAGAGTTAGCATCAGCTGTGTGTTGGCCATCAAGTGGTATTTCAGACTGGATAGGCTACGATGATAGCTCAGTTCACAATGACTAATGGCACATACCACTTTGGTCTTGTCAAGGGAACCATCTGACAACTTTTTGAAAGTAAACTTTCCATTCATTAGCGTCTTATCAGGGTCTGAATAAGGCTAAACTAGAAGTTAACACTAATACAAACATTATTTTTGCAGAATGAGTGTGTTAGGGGAGAAGGATGCAGCCATTGTTAAACAGCTGGATTGAAATGCAGCTGGAACTGGTCGTGGCTAAAACTGGAAGGCAAGGTCTCAATAAAAGGGCAAGAGGTGTCCTTTCATCTAGGAGATGTATTCTCCAAAATCAAGAGGCAGGGATTCACCAGATGCATTCTCTGCATCAAAGATATAAATGATGCTAACAAAGGCAGCCATGCTCTCCCTTACCACATTGTGCCTCATATACTGTAAATGTTAGACCCAGTGACAGGCTGGCATGAAATGGCTTGCATAATACTTAGTAAGGAGGCCATAATCATGTTTGACTCATGGCTGAAGTTAAGTTTCTCCAGCTCTCCCCAGGTTGGCAAAAAAAGCATCTCAAAATGCATCAGATTGATGCTTTAAAATATGGAATATTTAAATGTTTCTTACGGGGGAGCATGCCCCCGGACCCTCCTAGAGGGGTAATATCCTTCTCACCTTTTTCACCCCTGACCCGTTTTCATGCCTGGTGCACTCTATAATTTTATTTTGTAAACCCTTGTTTACCTGAAATGTGCAGTGATTTTATTTTGTACCGCCCTGTTTGGCAGTTGTTTTTCAATAAAATAAAGCAAGCCAATCCACTTTTTCATGTTGATAAGAGCATTAAAATGCAAAAAAATAAAATTGCGATTAATCGGGAGTTAACTATGACATAAATGCGATTAATCGCGATTAAATATTTTAATCGTTTGACAGCACTAATGCAAACTAAACTAAAATGTTCTTATTTTTAATAAATTCTTATTAAGACATGAATTTACTGGTGTTTGTTGTTTTTCCCCCTGCAGACATGTTTTAGTTGTATTGTTTTAAGTGTTAGCTGGACATGGTAAAGTGAGAAAATGCAAAAGTTATTCTGTTGAAGAGTTAAAAAGGAGTCAATTGAAAATAAGTAAGTAAGTGTTCGATGAAAAGTACACTAATAGGGAGTAAATATTTTTTTAACAATGACAAGAGTCAGTTAAAACAACACTTAGTGTCAAGTAGGTCTAAAACACATTAGTGCTCATCCACACATTAATATTTGTTGGGTTGTGTTTCTGGCCACCCAACAAATACACATCTAATATTAATCTCTTTAGCTATGCTTTGGTTTTACACCAAATTATCCAGCTCTTCTGAAAAGTTTACCAAAACAGAACACTAAGACAACACTATGTCTGATGGAGACGTTAGTTTGTCTTAGATTTATCGTATTAGTCGTGTAAATCCAACTTGGCCTCTGATGTTGGAAGCCTTGAATTAATGTCTATAGACACAAATGCAGTTTGCTCTCCTAGTCTGCATCATAATCTACATATACACACTTAAAGTAAAATTGACAGTGCTAATGCAACACTTAAAGAGTAAAATGTAACACTAGGTCAGTGAACATATGGTCCCTATCTACATAGTGTTAAAGTTACACTGAACATAGTGTTAACATTTCAGAGTCAATTCAACTCTGGTAAGAGTTAATATTTTACACTACACTACACTGAGAAGTATTACTCAGATTTAGCACTAGGATGTAAATAGCACTTGTAGTGTTATTTACATTTGACAGTAAGACTCAACTATCACTCAGTGTTCATGACAACTGTTTGATTTTCGTCACTTTTGTTGGATAAGGATTTAATATGATTGAACTCTACTGTGAAAACAACGTGTTCACATTTTGAATATTTAACTGTATTGGATGTCGGTCCTCACTTCACGTGATCTCCGATCACAGCCGTTTCATAGATCCTCTCAGTCAGCGCCGTGTACATGAGGCTCTGTTCATTCAGCAGGTCTCCAATCATCCTCACTGCTTCTGAACTCAGACCTGCTCTTTCTATCAGAAAGTCCTGTGAAATAAACAAAGTTTCACATTGACGAGAAGGTTTACAATTCATTAATACCTACTCATTTGATCAAATGTGTTTGTCTTGTCAGATTTTCAAACATCAAGAATCACGCATTCATTTTATTTACACTTATTAAAGGTTTCAGCAACCGGTTTAAAGCCATTGATGCTATTAGTAATACACTAGGATAGTATTAATGATTCACATACTTCATATACCCAACAGTGTTCTAGTTTCACAAGATTTCTTGACATCACGTTGTGTTTTACCTTCACAGAATAACGACCGTATTGGATCAGCGTATCCTTGCAACCATTAAGCTTCACATAATCGTTCACCTACAAAAAAGTCAAAGAAAGAAGAAGAAAATCACTTGAATTGATGAAGTGAATTGAATCATCAATTGAGCGGTTGGAGTATCCATGAGTATTCACAAAGTTAACTTTTATTTCTATTTCTATTGTGAATGTGTAACTCAACTATATGGTGTTGAGAGATCGTGGAAAAGTATACCTATTATAACATGTAAACTTTTTCTTTTTAGTATAACCATTGAACATATATACTGTTTTAATTAAATTATAGTTTGTGATAAAAACATCTAAAATGCATAGGACACTATAAGTTAATATGTTGTATAATCCTTTCTATAAAATGGGTATTGTATAATCTCTCCTGTGTAAGAGGATTCATCGGCCATGTTACCATGAAAGGCAACAGACCTCCTGTGGCCGACTTTAGAGACAGAGTGAATAATGTAGGTTTTGGCACATGAAGAAGAAGGGGAGGGGTGAAGTTTGTCTGTGGAGTATATTAGCAGCCCGACCGAGGAGAGAGGAGGTGTTTTTTCACCAGCTCTGAATCTGGACAAGGAATCCACAAATCTTTTTAGACGACTGTACTTAGACAAGCTCCTTTTATTTTTAAGGATTAAAACTTGACTTAGGGACAGTTTATTTAGAAGAAAAATAAACTAAACCCGTAGACCGGTTTTCATGTGACACTTAAAGAAGCTCCTTTTTTCTTCTGAGGATTAAAGCTTGCTTTGGGGACCACGAAAACCCATAAACACTTAGAACTGTTTGTATTTGACACTGAAGCCACATTGAACTGAAATTGTTGTATAAAGTGAGAAAAACATTAATAAAACTCGGCTTTACCATTTGTGACTGAAAACCAAACAAAGTGTTCTGGTTCTTTAAAACAATTTAAACCCTCTTCACCTGTCCATCAACAGTGTGACACAGAAGTGACGACTGAATCTACCAGAGAGACTTAAGGTAAGTATCTTTGGGTGAAGACGTTGCAGTGTTTGTCATAAATGATGAGATGTTCACAATAGGTAGAGAGAAGGTATAGACGATATACAGTACGAACTTGCTTGATAAGTGTTGAGAGGAGTTTCAGCCCACCATAGGGGCCTAGAGGATTAGCTGTAAAAAGAAAACTTGAGAAAACCAATAACTCCTAAAATCCTAACGATTTAGCTACGGGGTGAGATACAAGCCTGAAGGCTTCCCCCGGGATCACTTGGATAGCCGACGGAGTTACGGCCGGTTAGGTGCGGTCCTTGTACGCGACTATGTTCCACCATGTTTTATACAACTCTTCTATGCCGATAATGAACTCCTCTATAAAAAAAGTATGGGAACCTATTGTCTGGTTAGTGATGCAGATATCATCAACCAACTACTTTCCAAGGATGTGTGAATTTTTATCTGACTCCATCACTCCTTCTTTTCCTCTTAAATACGTACCAACTTAAAAGCCAGTTTTACCAGGTCGGCGGCTGACTTCCCTTTCTCATTTTGGCTCACGTTGTAATTGAGGATGTCAGGGTTCTTTGTCACCTCGCTCGTCTTCTTCAGCATCCCGTTAACCAAGTAAAAGGTGTTGGGGTCATACATGACGAATTCACTCAGCCTGAGCTTCATCTTTTTTACAAACCAGTGGACGAGTCTGTCGACAGAAGAGGTGATAGTGTCAGAGTCTCTGCAAGGTGTTTTTATGATGTGCAGCAAAGACAATTAATGAATGAAGCTATAGCGTAAGTTCAGACAGGAAGACAACCCCCTCACACCAGGCGGGCCCTCACTCATACCGACCCTCACCAGCAGCACGCACGTCATACCGGATGTCCCTGTCAGGAGCGTCAGAAGTGTCAGACTCTACCAGCTGTTCAGCAGCCGGGTGCGCCCAGCCATTAGCGCAGAGTCACGCCCTCCTCGCTATCCTATCAGCTCTCTGCCATCTCCTTTAAATGTTCTCCTTCTCCGCCTCTAGCGTCCTGCTGCCGTCTCATGCGACCCGCCGCCTCCCCAGCACCATCCACCTTCTCAGATTCAGCACCCCATCGGCATCTCCAGCAACTCCAGCAGAACCTCAGCCACCACCACCAGTGTCTGGACTCCCCGGGGGGGATCTACAGATTGCTGCCGCTCAGGGCAAACACAGTGTGATCTCAATCTCCTCGCGGAGTTCATGCGCCAAATAAATTCTGTAACCATGGACTCATTATCGGCATAATAAACATTAACTAATAATCACCCACTGTCTCTCCTGATTGAAATACGGATCTCTCTGGAAGCCTTCACTGGCCCCGAAAATGAAATGTACATCTACTGCCAAGTCATATTTTAAAGCTCTAAACAGGAATGTTTTGTTCTAAGAAAAGAAACAACTTTGAGTAACTTGACTCATCTATTGAGTTCAGTGCCTTTGGATTCGATCAAGTTCTATTTTCTTCTTACCTTTCAGATTTATAAATAAAATAATTTGATAGTTTCCAGATCTGCATGGTATCCTTGTCAATCAACCCCATGAAAATCTGATAGCTCCTTTTTACAAAATCATGTTAGTCTGTGAGAGTTGCATTCACATGATTATATGTAAATGCTCAACTAAAAAATATAATCTTACAGATGGGAATCTGGGATCCTCATGGCTCCCAGTTCAGCATACCAGCCTCCTTCTTCATCCCTGTAGGTCTCCACTCGTCCCCCAACACGACCGCTGGACTCCAATATGGTCACCTTGTCAGAACAGATTAATACAACTTCAACTACCACGAGATTATATAAAAACTACTGTGAATTTAGCTACTGCTAGCAACATTGTTGCTAATATTTGTGAAGCTCTAAAGTGTCATCCTGATGCACGTACCCGGTGTCCTGCTTGTTCCAGGAGCCAAGCAGCCGTCAGTCCAGCTATGCCAGCTCCGACGATAACAACATGATGGGGTGTACTTATGGGAGGGAGGCCTTTCTCTAAAGTGTCCAGGAGCACATCGTAGTCATTGTCCTCCAGACAATCATACAGTGCGTCACTAAGATCATGGCAGTGACGCACTGGATACAGCGTGAGAAACAGCACACTGACAGCAACTAGAAACACATCGAGAGTAAAACACACAGAACTCCGTCATGAGCGATATTTCACCCTCTTTGAGGTTTGATTGAGCAGACTGGATCTTAGCACTAGATTTATAATAATTCAATATGCTTTACACTGTAAATAAGGAATGTATATGTGTAAAATACGATACTTAAGAATATAAACAATAAGGGGAAGTGAACCTTATGAAATTGTGTATTGTAACATGGAGAAAGTCACGTTAGTTTAGTTAGTGTGTTCACATAGGAGATGTTGTAGGTAGGCCAGGAATGTGAAATCCAGATCATAGTTCTTCTCAAAATGGGTGCCGTGCCAGGTACCACTCTACACAGAAAAACAACTCGCTCAGTTACACAGAGGGGTGGAGAGATGACGTCAATCACCTCTGTTAAACTTATAACCAATTGCACGCTGTATAGCTAAGCCAATGAGAGGCGACGACGCCCATTATATTGATCTATAATATCAAATGTTTTACACCGATCGGGGTGCATAGTTTGAACACTAGACAGTTAACTGCCGTCAGATATCCGGTGGTCTGTGGACGCTGTGTTTTTGTGCACCCTCGTATACACTGTACCATCAACTTTTTATTAAATCCGTTTCATTATAACTTACTGAATCCAGAACTATTTCTTCGAGTCTACCATCCAAAGATTTCAGAACATAACAGCACGGAGATATTATATGATACCGTATTCATAGTTTGCTTGCTTTTTGATATGTTTGACATTTTGCACTTGATATTGTTATATTTACCACGATTATTCCATCTTTGAGACAACTACAGATTTATTTAAGACTTTAACTTTACAGTTACTGAATTAATCAAAGCTCTTCAAAGTAAAGCTCCTTTAAAACACCTTAACTGTGTTCTTACCAGCAGACAAATAGTTCTCTATAGCTCACTCTACAAATTAATTAAGTTAATAAATTGGAAGTGAACCCTGACTATTATTTTTATTCCCCCCTGCTATCAGTACCATATTACATAGGTTCTCCCTTTTTTCAAAATAAAATAAAATATCTTAAAATTCATAATAGGATATTATTTAGAAATTACAGACATGTTAAAGAAACTGTTAACATGCATTTCACCAAGCAGAGCAAATTCTTTATTCATCACATAAAAGTTTACAAATTTACACAACTACTAAATAAATAAATAAAAAACATTATCTTAATTACGCATTATGAAATCCACAATGTGAAGTGCAATGGTGTCACTTTTCTATTTCGGACCACCTCGTTTTACATTATCACAATACGACCCAACAAGGTGTGTCAAGAATGAAGCGGTGAGAATCAAAAGAATGGCACAAGGGCAAATATTTTCATAGGAAAGTTTGGGCTTGCACTAACTTGTTGAGCTTTTGGGTGAAGTTTCACTGGAAATGTAGCAATATCTTAGTCGTTAAGAAACACTGAATGATAGCAGAACAAACATCTAGACGAGTGCAGCTGCAGACATTGAAACACAAATATCTCTATCCATATCGATGGCCAAAGTGCAAAACAATTTTTTTGGTATAATTTGGTATTATGTATTAGGTATCCTTAACAATAAGCATTCAGGAAGAAAACAAGTTTATTTATTTAAATTTTTCAGATAGGACGTTTTGCACTTCGGCCATCAATATGTACATTTATACACAAAAAAACAACATAATTCACATCAAATTCGAGAAACCAGTCTGTACAAAAAGAAACTAGGCAGACGGGGCAGCTGATAGCTTAGGTAAGATTTTGAATTTGCGTAAAACTTTTTGGAATGAGAAAAGATTTATTGAGACAACATGTCAAAACAAAAGAGAACACAATATTGCTGCAACGTACTCACATAATTTCCAGTTCACCACACGTGGTTCCATCTCCGTTCGGAAGCGCGTCGTCTTTCTGTCGTTGGCGGCCGGAGGAAGAGGAACAGCAACAGCCTTCTGCTCGGTTTCCAGAGCTGCCGGGTTTTACTTAATGTTGGTCGATGCCTCTTGTTTGGATGGCAGGCCGACTCCAAAGCTTTGACTCACAAGATCTCCGTGGCTGCTTTTATGTTCGACGATCGCGTGTTGTCACATGGCTCCAATACCCAATAATAGAGGATCTGTGGCGGTTCTTACACAAACTTGTTTTACTGGTTTCGTGCAGGTTCACTGGGCACAGATAGCACTTGATGATTACAATAAGGATTTTTATTTTGCAGCTCTTCATAGGAAAGTTTGGGCTTGCACTAACTTGTTGAGCTGTTGGGTGAAGTTTCACTGGAAATTGAGCAATATCTTAGTTCTCAAGAAACACTGAACCATCATTATACTTGAGACATTTGGGACACATTGGATAATGTACTTTGGAGTTACAACAACTTCTTCTTCCACAAACTTGTTTTACTGGTTTCGTTCAGTTTCTCTGGGCACGCACAGCACTTGATGATTACGATAAGGATTTCTATTGGCATTAACTTGTTAAGCTGTTAGGTGAAGTTTCACTGGAAATTGAGCAATATCTTAGTTCTCAAGAAACACTAAATGATTGCAAAACAAATATCTAGATGAGTGCAGCTGCAGACGTTGAAAGTAATGAGACTTTGGGACTAAAAAGGGTGGTTGGGTTTTCCTCCCATCTCACCACCAAAACATAAGATGTTGGTGGAGGAAAAGCTCCCAGACGTGTGATGGACACCAAACAGCAGGCTTCTAGTCTGCACGGCAACATGTAAGTTGAATAAACACCAGCCGTTGTTTGCAGGTCATTTGAATCATGTCAAAGTTGAGAAATAATTAATGATAGGAAATACAGAGAAATTCCAAAGGAAGTGAATCATGCAGAACGCCTTGGTGTCCCATTAACAGTCTAACCTGCATTCATCCAGGGTTTCTCCATGAACCTGAAGACATATAAAGACATTCACATCTTAACTGACATCTCCAAAATAGTACTAGTTCAATGTTTTGAGAGTTCTCATTAAAAATCCCTAAAACAAAAAAGGTGAAGGAGACTCCATTGAGAAGGTAGTTTGCAATTATACAAAATCTCTATAAAAATGTGTGTGGCTATGGGTAATAAGGCTAATGAACACAAAACATGTTACCATTGTCGCATTACAACCATTGAGTGGAGTAAATGTGTAAATACAGTGTCTTACATCACACATCCAGATTATGTCGGAGGAATCCTCTGAAAGACAGTAGCATGAAGACCAAGCAGGGCAGCTGTTCTTTGGTTCTGGTTTGTATCCTACAAAAATAGACAGTGGATGAATGCAATACCAAAGGTATTTGAGTACAGAGAAGGCCTAAACACCGCCGATGATGTCCATGATGCTGTTTACAATGATGGATTATTCTTCATGGTCTATTAGAGGAGAATGCACGAAACTTACATTTCCACATCACGTACTGGACAGTCTTGATGACATCTGTAAACAGAAAAAGAAAAAGAAAATGAATTGCACGATAGGTTAAAATTTGTGTTTCAGAAAAATAAAACTCACATATAATATTTCATATATATATATAACATGCGTTTACTTATCAATCTTTTACATTTCTAAATAGTTAAAACAAAAACAGGGATCAAGCGATTTTGAAGCAAAAATCCTCTAGTTTACAAAAAAACAAACATGCACCCACACAGTAGAGGGGAGTGGGAGGGGGGATCAATCCAGTCTGTGCTCAGTGCGCAGCTGCGTCCCTACAGCATGACTTGCATTAATATAAGTCATTACTGGCATACAAACTAAACATCAACACATTAATACATACATGTTGCCTACTGTCAGGTCAAAATAAAATACAACGAGCAAGCAAAGCATGGGCAGTAACTCAGCCGGTCAATGTGAATCCCTCAGCCGTATGACTATACATTCAGATTGCTTAAAGTTTGTGTTAGCTAGCTAGTTGGAGGGGGGAGGGGTGTTGAGTGAAAAACGTAACTTAAATGAAGCATGAAATAATGAAGGAAAATTGTGGTCACTTTAAAAAATAAACCAATAGCTTATACTTCTACATTAATTACGTTTTATCAACTGCAGGACAGATAAAATAGGTCAACCATTTGTCTTAGAAGAAGTTCTAGCTAAACATTAAAGCCGCAAAGTATCTAAGCCTTTCCAGACCATTGACAAGCACGAGCTACATAACTGTGTTTCATTACTAACGTTACACATGCTATTAGTTAAGAAAAATACTTAAAGTCATAATTTAAACTCACCTTCATGTGCCCAAGCAAAGCGAAAAGACTCCTCAGCGCGCTCTGCTCAGTCGCTCTACTTGTTGCAGGTGAAAAGTAACGGTGAATTGCTCCACCTCGATTCACTGCAGGTTGTCAGGTTAATAGAATCCCTGCGCCGGTGGAAATAGTCCTTTCTAGTTTATCCACAAAATGCCTATATTTTCATTGGAATTTAAGTATATGACTGCAGTGTTTAACCAGTAGATTATGGCCAGGCTTCAACTTGGCCATGGTTTAAAAAAGACAGTTTACCTAAAACACAAACATGACAGCATTCTTGTTTTTAAATCCTCACTCCCGCCTTTTCCAGTCTTTTTTTTTTTTTACTGATAACTTAAAGAGCCAAGTTCAAATAACACTAACAAATCTCAAAAAGTCAACACAAGGCATTATTGTAAGTTTAACTAAGTTTTAACTGAACAGTTAAGTTAAAATCTAAAACTTGTCAGAGCTCTTTGAGTTGAAGAGAAGAAGTAAGTGGACATAACTAAACAGGGCTGTGATGTTTTACAGTGTACAAAGGACCTAGGATAACCTACACACCTGAGGTTTATATATACATGCTGTAGTTTACAGTCAGACAGAAGCTAGAGATCATGGAGAGAACACAGTTCACAACAGAGGAAGCAGTTGCAGCGATTTTGGCCAGCAGCGATGAGGACGGAGGAGCGTCAGACAGGCCCTGAAGGCTTCGACTCCTGCGAGAGGATTATGCAGAGAGAAAGGATCCACTGGAAGATGGGTACTGTATTTACTAACTCAACTTTGTGTTAGCATATTTACGCTAGCACAGTGAGCACATTTAGCTGGTCCCGATCCCTTCGGTGGTTTCCCCCGGTGCCCGAGTCTGATTCTGAGACGGGGCTGGCTGTTGGGGAGCTAGCAGGGAGCTAGCAGGGAGCTAGCGCTAGCTCCGCGAGCTAACGGGAGATAGCTTGCTACAGCGGGGACACCACTGCAGGTAGTATCAGCTTATAACCCGACTGCATCGTCAATATCACTTAATCCCAACTAGTGCTGATCTTCGTTACGTGTTTGTAAGACTTAACGCTAACTATCGGTATGTTTGTTTACATTAGCAACGTGCTAACGTTGCTAACATAACGTTTAGCTTGTGCCCGGAGCTCTGTTACTGTTTTGGTGTGTAATCGTAACTTTCTTTCATTGAACTTAGTACTGACTGGTAGTCATTTATTTTACAGAGAGGACTCACAGCTGTCAGGGTCCAGTGGACAACATGCAGCTTCGCTACAGCCACCTGCACCTATGCTATCGACGTGGAAGACTGAGAAGGCCTGGACACTGTTTACCAGGTAGGTACAATTCAATTCAATTCAGTTTATTTTACATAGCCCAACATCACAAATACAAGTTTGCCTCGGAGGGCTTTACAATCTGTACACATAACATCCCTGTCTGGGGACCTCACATCGGATCAGGAAAAACTCCCCTAAAAAGATAGTAAAAACCCTTCCACAGGGAAAAAAGGGAAGAAACCTGAGGGAGAGCAACAGAGGAGGATCCCTCTCCCCGGATGGACAGAAGCAATAGATGTCATGTGGCCAGAATGAATAGCAAAGTTACAGCACATTCAATGAATATGACAGAAATTATTCATATAATGAGTAGTAGGCATGGTCCATGATCCAGATAATCCACGAACCATGAAGCAGAAGGCGGTAGAGAGGAGGGGTAGGGGGGGGGGGGGGGGGGGGGGGGGGGTCGTGTTCGCTTAATAATACGCGTGAGACAGACTGTGTACTGAAGCTGACATGTTTATTTCGATCTCACCCCGTCTCCGACTGTCCCGCCCACACATTCACTCCCTCGTCTTATTGGTCCACAGCCCCCCCCACCTGGGCATCCTATTGGTTAAACATACATGTCAATCAACGGTCATGAATAACATTGAACAGTGCCACATCTTCCCTTTTAAGATAATAAGAATAAACTGTTGTTCCCATCAGACCATTCGAACCCTGTACGGAAAACAATGTTAGGCACTTTGGTGAGCATTGGAACTAGTATGAAACAAGTGTATTAATTAAACAACTGTAGTTCCCTAAATTCTCCCATTGTAACATTAAGTGCTTTAACTAACCTTAATAGCTTCAACTAAGCTTTCACATAACCATGACACCATAACCCAACAATAACTCAACATATATTTCAAAGATTTTTCATTTCCTATCAGTTCACAAGTTAAGCCTATCGGGCTTAATGATGGCTCTCCCAGACCTAGTTCTGAGAGTGGGAGACTCTGCAGGTAACACTGGAGGTGTCCCAGCAGGTGACACGGAAGCCTGCTCTGACATGTGCTGCTGTGGTGATGTCCTCTCTTGTGTAGGCTCCTGTAGAGGTATCAGATGCAGATGGTTGTGTCTCACCACCCCCTGAGGTAAATCCACCAAATAAGATCTTGGAGAAGAGTGTTTCTGGATCACAGTTCCAGATGTCTTAGCGTTGGTGACCCATACATGCTCCCCTGGTGACAAGACGCTGTGCATTTTGGCACGGTGACGCCTGTTGTAATGTGCAGCATCTGACATCCTCTTCTCCTTTTCCTTCCGAGTCAGTGCGCAGCTGTCAGGCAGTGCAGGGTCCAGATGAGAGGGAACCGTTGGCACCGTGGTGCGTAAACGTCGGCCCATGAGAATCTGAGCCGGGCTGTATCCATTCTGAAGAGGAGTGGCTCTATAAGCGAGTAGAGCCAGGTAGGGGTCATCTGCCTTCTTTAGAAGGTTTTTCACCGTCTGGACTGCCCGTTCTGCTTCGCCGTTACTTTGCGGGAACCTCGGGCTGCTGGTGACATGTGTGAATCCGTATGCAGCTGCAAACAAGGCGAAGGCCTGTCCAGAAAACTGAGGTCCGTTATCCGACATCATTACCTCCGGGATGCCATGGCGAGCGAAGATTGACTTGAGATGAGTGACGACGTCGGTGGACCTGGCGTGAGATAAGAGTGCAATCTCAATATATCTCGAGAAGTAGTCGACGACAAGTAAGTACGTCTTACCAAACAGTTCAAAGAGGTCCGCCCCCAACCACTGCCATGGTCGGTCAGGGTGCTCTGAGGGCATGAGCGGCTCATTGTGATTAAGTCTCTCTTGTATGCATGTTCTGCATTTGAGTACCATGTCATTTATCTGCTGACCAAGTCCCGGCCACCATACAGACTGGCGTGCGCGCGCTTTACATTTCACGACACCTTGGTGTCCTTCATGCAGCTTTGCCAGCACATCGTTCCGCAGCGTTGCAGGTATTACCAGCCGTGAGTCTTTTAGGAGCAAACCGTCTTCCACTGTGAGTGTGGCTCGCTCTAGCCAATAGCTTTTCAGCACTGATTCCTGTTTATCATGCGCTGGCCATCCTTCTCTGCACAGCATCATGACCCGTGAGCAGACATTGTCAGCTTTGAGCTGCTCTTTCAGATTTTCTATGTAAGAGGGGCTGGCAGGCAGATTTTCAATGATAAAGTCCACATATATGTTAGTGCTCTCCATCAGTTCGTTTTCATCTGGGGACATGCTCGCTGTCACAGGCGAGCGTGACAGTGTGTCTGCTGTCCAGAGTGACTTCCCTGGCGCATGTATAATTGTATACGAGTAGCGCATGAGCCTCATTCTGAAGCGCTGGATCCTTGGCGGCAGCAGATCGAGTGCTTGGGCTCCAAGAAGACTGAGAAGAGGCTTATGGTCGGTCTCCAGGATGAAATGCTTTCCCAGGAGGAAATCCCGGAATCGTTCACAGGCCCATGTGAGGCCCAGAGCCTCCTTTTCAACTTGTGCATAGCGTTGTTCAGTTGGAGAGAGTGACCGCGATGCATAAGCCACAGGACCCCATTCACCGTTTACCTTCTGGAGAATAACGCCTCCCAAGCCATACGAAGATGCATCGGCTGATACTTTAGTGTCCGTCTCTCACTTTTGTGTATACCTGCTGGTCTGCATCACTTAGTTTCAAGCCCCTCAAGACGTCATCTGCGTCGTCTCCCATGCAGTATATCAAGGTATTCACCTGGTTGACTTCGGAGCTTGCCGATAGGTTGCTTGCCTGACGGAATCTCTCAAATCTCCGAATCCATTTTGTCCAGTCGTTCGGCTTGGAAAAATCAAAGGGCTCCGGCGGCTGGATGTTAAACGTAGCGCTGGGAGCATTAGCCGCCATGCTAACGTTAGCTGCTTCCCCGTCCTGCTCGTTGTCACTCATCTAACTTCACCGAACACTTCTTCCGAACTTTTACCTACGTCCCTACAGTAGTACCTTGTACATATCCTGCTTTAGCTACACAGCACTTCTGACACCATGTCGTGTTCGCTTAATAATACGCGTGAGACAGACTGTGTACTGAAGCTGACATGTTTATTTCGAGCTCACCCCGTCTCCGACTGTCCCGCCCACACATTCACTCCCTCGTCTTATTGGTCCACAGCCCCCCCCACCTGGGTATCCTATTGGTTAAACATACATGTCAATCAACGGTCATGAATAACATTGAACAGTGCCACAGGGGGCATCAGCAGGGCCATGGTAGCAGGCAGGACCGGTTCCAGGCCGGTTCCATCAGCAGGGCCATGGAAGCAGGCAGGACCGGTTCCAGGCAGCCATGAATCCATGGCAGGGGGCAGGACCGGGGGCAGGACCCGGGGCAGGACCGGTTCCAGGCAGCCATGAATCCATGGAAAAAGAAAGTAGAGTTAGTAATGTGCATTGAAGAGACAATAGTTTATCTAGATGGAGAGAATGAAGAGGAGAGGAGGAGTGAAAGAGGAAGAGAAGAGGAGCGAAAGAGGAAGAGAAGAGGAGCTCAGTGTATCCTAAGATGTCCCCCAGCATTCTAGGCCTATAACAGCATATCTAGGGGCTGGACCAGGGCAAACCTGAGCCAGCCCTAACTATAAGCCTGAAACAGCCCTAACTATAAGCGCTATCAAAGAGGAAAGTCTTAAGTCTACTCTTAAATGAGGTGACTGTGTCTGCCCCCCGGACTGAAAGTGGAAGCTGATTCCACAGAAGAGGAGCCCGATAACTGAAAGCTCTAGCCCCCAACCTACTTTTTAAGACTCTGGGAACCACAAGTAACCCTGCATTCAGTGAGCGTAACGCTCTAGTGGGGTAATATAGCAATATAAGCTCTTTAAGATATGATGGTGCATCACCAGTTAAGGCTTTATAGGTGAGGAGAAGGATTTTAAATATGATTCTCGATCTTACAGGAAGCCAGTGAAGAGCAGCTAGTACAGGAGTAATGTGATCTCTCTTCCGAGTCCTTGTTAGTACACGAGCTGCAGCATTCTGGATCAGCTGGAGAGACCCAAGGGACTTTCCAGAGCAGCCTGATAATACAGAGTTACAGTAATCCAGTCTTGAAGTAACAAATGCGTGGATCAATGTTTCTGCATCGCTTTGAGACAGGATGTGCCGGATCTTTGAGATGTTCCGTAGGTGAAAAAAGGCAGTCCTTGAGATCTGTTTCACGTGGGAGCCAAAGGATAGGTCCTGGTCCTTACGGTGGTACACAGCTCAGCTACACACGTACACCTGTTGAACTGTTCAAACTACTAACTAGTAGTCATTAATTTTACAGAGAGAATGCACCACCACCATCCCCTCTAGCACAGCTATCCCTGTGTCTGTGTCTATCCCTGTCTGTTTTCTATTTCTGAATAATACATATCTTATTTGAAAACAAAACATGTTGTGATGGTAATTTTTCATTTGCACACACCCCATGAAGCTTTATCTGCACTATGAAGTCATTTCTCAGTCCCATTTCTATCATTTTGGTGAAAGGTGTGACAGACCACATTTCTGCTAAAAAAACGATAATATTTTTGTTGTTTCAGACATTTATTTACATGTAACTACCATTTTATTTATATATTTCACTGCTTTTGTGGACCTAATACCTTTGGTAAACCAACTTCTAGCACCAAACTGTTTCGTCAACATGAGTAAAGGTATGTTTTCACAAGATATATGAAGATTTTTTTTTAATCAAACTTTAATTTTTCAGCTTTAGATTCATATTATCACTTTACACCTTTGCCTTATGACAATTGTGCCTCATTATATAGATAGCTGAGATTGTTCTGCAATTGTAGATGTAACACATGGGTATGTATCTTATATGCAACTGCCTTAACCCTTCGTCCACTGAGCCCGCGGTTTCGCGTGGTGACACTTGAAACGTTTCTCTAAGTTTCTAAAATATTCACAGCACCCCGATAATACATTGCAGAAATATAATTTTACGTCTGGCGGAAAGAGACGGCTTCCTGCTTCCGGGTGCCTGCCCAGGCAGAGCCCAGCATAATTTTAACATCATCAAGCAAGCGAAAGGGCAGCAGTGTCATCTGACGCTGGTAAAAAGAAAAAGAAAATCCTTCTCTGTGATTTGTTGAGTCATATGTCCGTCGCCATTTCGTGAACTAAACAACCAATGTACACTCAGGAAAATCTCAAAGGACTACCCACTTGAGCATGTACACACGCTACAGTTTTCAGTCAGAGAAAAGCGACATCATGACGACAAAGAGATTCAACACGGAGGAAGCAAAACGCATGATTCTGGAGACCAGCGAGGAGGAGGACGACACCGCGTCGTCAGAGCTCGAAGGCTTTAGTTCTTCTGAGGAAGATGGGTAAGTGTAGTGATAATATAAATCCTTATATTCTGTAGATATTCTTCATTGTATTACTCTTCATGTCTATTAAAGTTCAGGTTAGCGAGGTCAATATAACACAGCTATGCAGCTGTTGTGTCTATGAAATGTCCAGTTCTCAAGGGAAGTTAGTCACACGTCTGCGCACTTCAACACCCACAACTGTTTATCAGTATATTGACACTATGGAAGCAGACTGGTCGTTGCACGTTCCAGTCTTGTGAGAAAAGATGAGAACACGGGATTCGCTTTATCCTGTCAAGAACAGGATAAAGCGAATCAGATGTTAGGACGAGGGGAGACGAACCTGTGACGATAAACTGTGTATGAAAGGCCCCACTTCCGTGGTGGGGGAGTTGTTCTTTGCCCAACCTGCGTGTTGGCTGTACCACTCACTGCTTTTGCAATTGAAGCGCTTACTACTTCGCTTGTGATCATTTAGTAAATAAATATAGAGAACGAGAGAAGTTGTTGAACTGAGTTCTTCCAGGCATCCAATAATTGACACACGCTATCAGTGGTTACTAAACTTTGTTATGTGTCTGTAAGACTGCATGGTGCAAACTAGTAATGTGTACAATGTGCACGAGAGCCCGCCACGCGGTGCACACTGCTGTTCACGTTATACAGTCATGATCTGAGTAATATTTATACACAGTCTGCTTTGTACAATACTCTGTCCACGTTACTACCACAGTTATGATCTGAGTAATATTTATACACAGTCTGCTTTGTACAACACTCTGTTCACGTTACTACCACAGTCATGATCTGAGTAATATTTATACACAGTCTGCTTTGTACAATACTCTGTTCACGTTACTACCACAGTCATGATCTGAATAATATTTACACATCGCATGCGGAGCACTCTGATCAAATTACTACCACAGTCATGATCTGAGTAATATTTACACATCGAATGCGGAGCACTCTGATCAATCGTTACGTCATCTTTCTTTCAACTTACTAGTATTGATTTTTTTTACAGAGAGGAGCACCAGCCGCCCCGACCAGCCTGGCCAGCAAAGAGGCAGCGCGTTTCCTGACGACTAAAGACACCATCGCCGGCAAACAGGGCGCGTGCTGCCCGGCGACTACTTTCACCACAGGCCAGGTCGAGAAAGATGGCAGCGTGTGCACCACCTGCACCTACGCTGTCCTGGAGGACGGATGAAGACCCGGACACTGCTCCCCCCGTCATCAAGTTCCAGCCAGCCCGGACACCAGGTCCACACCGGCACCTGCAGGTCATGGTCCTGTGTCTGTCTCTGCTGCTGTTGCAGCCTGCCCCAAAACAAAGTCAACGGCGGGTTGCAGGGTTTGCGAGATTTGCAGCATGAAGAAAGTGCGAAAAGACACGGCATGAAAGTGCGAGGCGTGTAACGTTCCCCTCTGCCTGCAGCTGAACAGAAACTGTTTCCGGGAATGGCATGCCATGGCATGAGGATATGCCATTGAAGCAAAGCAACCCATACTTGTATATTGTAAATAGTCTGACTAGTTTTTGTTCTGTTTTATATTTCTCAATATATATTCTGTAATTTAAAAAAATATATAATACATATTTTTATTTAAAAAAAAAAAAGTGTTGTGATGGTAATTTTTCATTTGCACACACTCCATGAAGCTTTATCTGCACTATGAAGTCATTTCTCAGTCCCATTTTTATCATTTTGGTGAAAGGCGTGAAAGACCATATTTCTACTCAAAAAACGATAATAAAAAATGTAGTTTTAGACATTTATTTACATGTATCTACCATTTTATTCATATATTTCACTGCTTTTGTGAACCTAAAACCTTTGGTAAACCAATTGCCATCACCTAAACAGAGTCACCACCTGAGTAAAGTTAGGTTTTTTCAAGCGATATGAAGAATTTCCAAAAATCGAGATTCCATTTTTCAGCTTTAGTGTCATATTATAAAGTTTTTCTCTTTACACTTTTGCCTTATGACAATGGTGCCTCATTATATAGATAGCTGAGATTGTTCTGCAATTTATGATGTAAAACATGGGTATATATCTTATATGCAAGTGCCTTAAAAGGAGAATTTAAGAAATTATGTAAAATCGAGAAAAAGGCTTAAGACTCTATAGGGTTAAGGGAGTTGAACATCTCCTTTAAGACAGATTCAAATTGAAGGGCAATCAGCTCCAAATGCAACTCCTGCGGTGCTGTTTCATAGTCTTATGATAGCCCAGGTAGCCAAAATGACACGGCGCAGATCTGGCTCGGCACGCCGGAAGAAACACGTTGGGCCGAGTCCAGTTGCCGATTCGGCTGAGACTCGGGATGAATGATGTCCCAAAATCGGGCTGAATATACTGGCCCGATTCTGGCGTCAATAACCAGCATTGGCCCTAACCCAGCACACCAGAAGAAACGCGTCGGCCCGAGTCCGTTTGCCGACTCGAGTCTGGTTGCCGAATCGGGTCCGGTTGCCGACTTGGCTGAGACTCGGGATGAACGATGCCCCAGAATCGGGCCGAATAATTTCTATTATGCCAGATTCGACCTAGATCCGGCAGCCATCAACGGGCCAGAACTGTTATGGTGTGGTGTGTGCACGGACCCAAATGGCTGTTGTGTGCGTACTCAATCCAGGCCAGGTGACGACTCCAGGAGGAGGGATTGGCCGCCGTTAAACAATGGAGCATGGCTTCTAGCTCCTGGTTAAGCCTCTCAGTTTGCCCATTGGTTTGAGGATGAAAGCCGGAGGAGAGGCTAGCTGTGGCGCCGAGGCTGCGGCAGAACGCCCTCCATACTTGAGAGGTGAACTGGGGGCCCCTATCAGAAACAATGTCCACCGGGATGCCGTGGAGCCTAAACACATGCTGGACCAACAAGTCTGCGGTCTCGCGTGCAGACGGGAGCTTCGGAAGGGGAATGAAGTGAGCCGCCTTGGAAAACCGGTCCACGATAGTCAGGATAACCGTATTGTTCTCGGAGGGGGGAAAGCCAGTGACGAAGTCCAAGGCCATATGTGACCAAGGTCTGTGGGGGATAGGCAGAGGCCGCAACAGACCGACGGGGGCTCTGTGCGAGGCCTTGTTACGCGCACAAGTGGTACAGGCTAGGACGTAGGCTCGGGTGTCATTGTCCAGAGAGCGCCGGAGCCAGTTAATAGTACGTTTTATTCCTGGGTGGCCAGAGAGTCGGGAGTCGCGGGCCCACTGCAGAACACGGGAACGGGCGGAAAAGGGAACAAACAGGCGACCAGGAGGACCACCTCCAGGATCCGGCTGGGCCTGCTGAGCCTCCCGTACTGTGGACTCAATCTCCCAGGTGAGGACCCCTAGGACACAGGCGGGTGGCACAATCGTGTCAGGGGTTGGGTCTACCTCGTCCCCGGAAAACTGACGAGACAGGGCGTCGGGCTTGACTTCCTGGGCGGTAGGTGATAGAGAAATTAAAACGGGCAAAAAACAGAGCCCAACGGGCTTGGCGGGAGTTGAGTCGCCGGGCAGAATGGATGTACTCAAGATTCCGGTGGTCGGTCCATACGATGAACGGGTGGACTGACCCCTCTAACCAATGTCTCCACTCCTCCAGAGCCAGTTTGACGGCTAGTAACTCCCGGTTGCCGACATCATAGTTCCGCTCAGCCGGGGAAAGGCGGCGGGAGAAAAAGGCGCACGGACGAAGCCTAGAGTCAGTGGCTGAGCGTTGGGACAACACTGCTCCAATTCCAGTGTCGGAGGTGTCCACCTCGACCACGAACTGGCGGGTCTCGTCTGGTTGGGCAAGTATGGGGGCTGAAGTGAACAGTTCCTTGAGAGTGTTAAACGCACGGTTGGCCTCGGGGGACCAGGAAAAATTCACCTTAGAGGAAGTGAGTCTGGTTAGAGGTGACGCCGTCTGGCTGAAGTTCCGAATGAACCGACGGTAAAAATTTGCAAAACCGAGGAACTGCTGGAGCTTCTTCCGGTTATGGGGCACCGGCCGCTCGGCGACCGCTCTAACCTTCTCCGGGTCCTTGCGAATCTGACCCTCCTCAATGATAAACCCAAGGAACTGCACGGAGGTCACATGAAATTCACACTTCTCGGCCTTGAGGAAGAGCTGGTTCTCCAGAAGACGCTGAAGAACCTGACGGACGTGGAGCCGATGTTCCTGAAGAGTCGAGGAGTATATCAGAATATCGTCGATGTAGACAAACACAAACCGGTTGAGGAAGTCCCTGAGCACATCATTCACTAAAGCCTGGAAAACGGCAGGGGCGTTGGTAAGACCGAATGGCATGACTAGGTACTCAAAATGCCCCAGGGGAGTGTTGAACGCCGTCTTCCACTCGTCCCCCTCTCGTATGCGAACCAGGTGGTAAGCATTACGGAGGTCCAGTTTGGTAAAGACCGTGGCCCCGGGTAGGGATTCAAAAGCTGAGTCGAGCAGGGGCAGAGGGTACTTGTTCCGGGTTGTGATCTGGTTTAACCCTCGGTAGTCAATGCACGGACGAAGACTCTTGTCCTTTTTGGCCACGAAGAAGAACCCCGCTCCTACCGGGGAGGATGACGGGCGGATGATTCCGGCAGCGAGGGAGTCGGTGATATAGGTCTCCATTGCCACGCGTTCCGGACGGGAAAGGTTGTATAGACGACTGGATGGTAGGGTGGCGCCAGGGAGCAGTTCAATGGCGCAGTCGTAGGGCCGGTGGGGTGGCAGGGAAAGGGCTCGCTTCTTACTGAACGCCTCGCTGAGATCCTCATACTCGACGAGGACAGAGGTGAGATTGGTTCCGGAAGTTGCCGTGCTGGGGGACGGAGTCTGCCGGGGCACGGCGGACCTGAGGCACCTTGAGAGACAAGTGGGACTCCAACCAATTATTCTATTCCCCGCCCAGTCGATCTGAGGGTTGTGATCCCGGAGCCAGGGGTGACCCAGGACCAGCGGAGTCTGGGGCATCGGGAAGATGTAGAGACGGATCTCCTGCCGGTGGTTCCCAGACACGAGCAGGGTAATGGGACAAGTCCGGTGAGTGATGCTTGTCAAGGGGCTTCCACCCAGAGCGTTTGCCCGAAGGGGGCATTCCAACTCCTCCAAAGGAATCCTATGGGCGGAAGCAAAGGAGGAGTCCAAAAAACTCTGTTCTGCTCCAGAGTCAATGAGCGCCAAGACCGGCAGAGAACCGAACGGTAGGCAGAGTTTAGCCGGGATTGTGAGACGGGGCTCTGGGGGGGAGACCGGGGTGGAGTTGCTCGCCAGTATTCCCACTCCTACTGACGAGCCCCCTCTTTTGGGCGCACGGGGCAAACAGAGATACGGTGACCCGACTCGCCGCAGTAAAAGCAGGCACCGGAACGGAGTCGGCGCTCTCGCTCTCCCTGGGACAGGCGGAAACGGCCCAACTGCATGGGTTCACCCCGATCCACGGAGGGGGGACCCGAGAGAGGAGAGTGCTGGGCACCGGGGCTGCGGCGACGTGGGGGACCTGGAGACCGGAGACTGGAAACGGTTGAGGGCTGGTGAACGGGTGCCGAAAATCTGCTGCTCCGCTCTCCCCGACGTTCCCGCAACCGAGTATCCCAGCGGATGGAGAGAGCAATCAGGTCCTCCAGCGTCTTGGACTCCTCAAGAACGATAAGTTCGTCCCTTAAAGCGTTCGAAAGGCTGCTGAGGTAAACCCCCTTCAGCGATCTCTCCTCCCAACCGGACTCAGCAGCCAGGATCCGAAAGTCAATGGAGTGTTCCGCGGCGCTAGAAGCACCCTGGCGGAGGCGGAGAAGGTGTTGAACAGCATCCTGAGAATATGACGGAAGGTCGAAAGCGCACTTAAACGCGGCCAGGAATTGTTCGAAGGTAACCGTGTCCAACGGGTTCTGAGTGAACCAGGCCTGGGCCCAGTCGAGCGCTCGGCCATGTAACAACCCGGTCAGATAGGCCATCCTAGAACTGTCTGATGCATATGTGCGGGGCTGTTGGCTGAACACAAATGACGTTTGCAGGAAGAAACCCCTACACCCCCTTGTGTCTCCATGGAAAGGTGCAGGCGACGGGACAAAAGACTCACGGACTGGTTGCTCGGTCCCCGCCGTCTGATCTTGGGGGGAGGGGCGGGGTTGCGAGAGGCCTTGCACCATGCCACCGATCTCAGCGACCTCTCTCCTGAGGGCTTGGTGTGAGCCTCCAAGATCGTGCAGCAGGTGGGCTTGCTGTCCCAGCAGAACTCCTTGGTGGGTAATCGCCGTCCGTAGAGGCTCTGTAGGAGTCGATCCTGCTGCGGCTGCTGGGTCCATATTTGGTCAGTCCGTTCTGTTATGGTGTGGTGTGTGCACGGACCCAAATGCAGCGACAGGACAGCAGAGTTCTTATTTAGACCAGGGTTTTATTGCACGGGTGAGAAACAGGAACAAACAAACAAGGTCCGGGTGCAGACAGTACAGACAGCGAGCTGGTGGAATGTTAAATGGAGACGCGCGCCCGCACTCTGCTCCGGGCCGGAAGGTGGCCGCGAAGAGTCCGCGAACTCTTTACCGATCCGAGCCGGAAGGTGGCTGTAGAACGTCCGCGAACTCCTTACTGATCCGAGCCGGAAGGTGGCTGTAGAACGTCCGCGAACTCCTCTGATCCGAGCCGGAAGGTGGCTGTAGAACGTCCGCGAACTCCTCTCCGCTCCAAGCCGGAAAGTGGCTGTTAATGACGGGTAGACTGGCAGCCAGGGTCCTCAAGCCTCACAGCTGATCTCCGTGGACCGAGCGGAAGGCTCTCTTCGTGCAGGTGAAACCCGAGGCTCGACACTGGCAGGAAGGTAAAAGCAAACAGAGTAACAAGCGGGGAATAACTCACAGGAAACTAAGGACTACTCACGGGCGGAGATGCCAGGTTGGCAAACGGACGGACTGACACCAGAGGTGAGGAAGAGTATTTGTCAGCAGGAGGTAATCACGGCAAACGAGAATCAGCTGTGAAACAGCTGATCAGGGAAAGAGGCGCAGCTGTGGGCAGAACTCACCCGGTTAGGCACAAATCCTCACAAGAACCTGCTTTAGTGCTGGCAGTCGATAAACCCGGCTGCCATGTCTCAGCCAGAATTGGCCTGTCTCTGTAACGGCTAAATCTCGCTCACATTTGGCAAAAATCAAACGGGCCATAGCTGGTTCACATTTGGCCGCATCGAGCCGGAAACAGAGCCGATCAGCCGACACTCATCCCCAATATGTCCGAGTCCGCTGCTACCTGGGAGGGGACATAACACCAGCTGAAGTAACTTTGATCAAAATCAGAGAACCAATGGCAGAATTCTCCGTGCAAGTCGTTCAGCGATTTGTTGCATTTCTTCACATTCAATTCAATTCAATTCAGTTTATTTTATATAGCTCAACATCACAAATACAAGTTTGCCTCGGAGGGCTTTACAATCTGTACACATGTCAAGGGGGGAAAAGAAGCTGATGCAGAACCCGATGTGACACATGAGCGTGCAGGGCGGCGCAGTCTCGTGGGTCTGATGCGTGTTCATTATGCCGAGGAAATAATTCTGGCTTCAGCTGTTAGAGTGGGATCAACTGAAACGCCGGGTGTTGCAGGAAAAAGGCAAAATGAATGCGGCTTTACTACACACATTCCACATTATTATGCAAATTACACTTTGCTCAGATTTTCCTAAATAGTAATGCACAGTCAGTCAGTATCATTTTCAAGTCATCAACTGTTAGAGTATAAGTCAGATTCTATTAAACAAACCTCCTAATGATAACAGTATTTTTTTCAAAAATAAAAAACTCAAAATGCAGTGTTCCAAATTATTATGCAGAATTTCAGAATTTCAGAGTTTCAAGATATTTTATAGGTTGTAAAGAACAAATTTGCAGCATTAGGAGGTCATATTTACTGAAATCAAGAAAAGTTTGAATCAAAAACATCTTAACAGGTCAAGTTACATGTTAACATAGGACCCCTTCTTTGATATCAACTTCACAATTCTTGCATCCATTGAACTTGTGAGTTCTTTGATAGTTTCTGCTTTAATGTCTTTGCAGGATGCCATAATAGCCTCCCAGAGCACCTGCTTGGATGTGAACTGCCTTCCACCCACATAGATCTTTTGCTTGATGATGCTCCAAAGGTTCTCAATAGGGTTAAGGTCAGGGGAAGATGGGGCCACACCATGAGTTTCTCTCCTTTTATGCCCGTAGCAGCCAATGCCCCAGAGGTATTCTTTGCAGCATGACATGGTGCATTGTCATGCATGAATATGATTTTGCTACGGAAGGCACGGTTCTTCTTTTTGTACCACAGAAGAAAGTGGTCAGTCAGAAACTCTACATACTTTGCCGAGGTCATTTTCACACCGTCAGGGACCCTGAAGGGGCCTACCAGCTCTCTCCCCATGATTCCGGCCCAAAACATGACTCCGCCACCTCCTTGTTGACGTCTCAGCCTTGTTGGGACATGGTGGCCATTCACCAACCATCCACCACTCCATCCATCAGGACCATCAAGGGTTGCACGGCACTCATCCGTAAACAAAACAGTTTGAAAGTTAGTCTTCATGTAGTCCTGAGCCCACTGCAACCTTTTTTGCTTGTGAGCTTGGTTTAGGGGTGGCCGAATAACAGGTTTAAGGACACTTGCAAACCTCTTGAGCATCCTACATCTTGAAGTTCGCGAGACTCCAGAGGCACCAGCGGCTTCAAACACCTGTTTGCTGCTATTCAATGGCATTTTAGTGGCTGCTCTCTTAACCCTACGCATTTGTTTGGCAGAAATCTTCCTTATTTTGCCTTTGTCTGAACGAACCCGCTTGTGCTGTGAATCTGTGACAAATTTCTTCACCGTCCGATGATCACGCGCAATTCTTTTGGAAATATCCAATGTTGTCCACCGGTCTGTGGGTCCCTTGGTACCGGGCCGCACAGAAAGAATGAATGAAAACAAATTTGCAAAAAAAGAATCAAGGCCAAAAAGATGTTTTATTTTGAAAAATTAACGGATACATCCATCTGTGCGTAACCTCAGACGTAACACGTGTCAAGAGGTTACGTGACACGTTCCCTTAAAAATTAAACTAAAAAGTATGTTTCAACTCTGCCGGTGTTCTGGATTAAAACCAAGGCAGAGTATCCTGAGATCGCCAAAAAAGGTCTGAAAATCTGCTTCCATTTCCAACCTACTGTCCTTGTGAAGCGGATTATAAATTAAGGAGTAGACTGGACAATAAGGTTTAAGTTACGGAGTAGACTGAACACACGTCGGGTGTCGTTGTCTCCCGTCTCCCCGAGATGGGACCCGGTCCATGAAAATATTGTCTTACACGTAACCGGTCCGAGGCGCAAAAAAAGGTTTGTGAGCGCTGGACTAGAGGATGTAGAGGGCAAATGCATAATATTGTGATTCTGCTTGCGTGGAGTCACGAAGGTTTCAGGGGAAATGTATCGGAGTAAAAGTATCAGTTTTCTTTGCAAAATGTAGTGAAGTAAAAGTAAAAGTCAACAGAAATATAAATAGTAAAGTAAAGTACAGTGTGGTGGCAGGGGCGTGGTTAGCTCAGCTGGAGAGGGGGGAGGGGAGAAGCGACTCAGGGAACAGGTGTCGGGATGCGACCTAATTGGCCTCAGCTGGAGCAGATTGCATGTGTGTTATGTGTCTTGGCTATATAAGCCATAATATGTACGGAGGAGAGGGAGAGGGGCGAGGAACGCAGGTCCCAATAAAGACGTTGCCAAACAGCATTACGGTCTGCGTGTGTCATTTGGGCTGGGGGAGACTCGGGGAGGGAACCAAGCTTGTTACTGAAGGGTTTTAATAACTTAGTTTGTCACAATTAGACTTGCACAATGTAAAATAAAGAACTGTTTATTGTGTACATTACAATGCATGAAATATGATAATTAATAAGGGATATCATTATCAAGGGTGTGTAATTGTATGCATATGAACTTTTATTACTGTATAATGATTCAGATGTGAAAGGATTTTAAAATAGATTTGAGACAAGATGAATTATATAGTATTGCTGAGGATCACATTGTACTGAGAGTGCATAGGTCATTTGCACACAGTGATCAGGGCTGAGTTTTTACAAAGGAGCATTTGGTTTTAAGAACAAAGGGGACTGGACCACCTGTGGTCTGGGGGAATCTCCCCCCTGATTTTAGGAACAGGATTGGGATTCGATTTGCATTTCAGCCATCAGAGGTGAAGAGTTTCTGTGGGAGGATGACTGTAGCTGTAATAAGATTATCATCAGCTGTAACAGATAGAACTGAATAACAATTCCTTCTAGGTAAAATATTTGTTAGTAAACACAGGAGGGCGGAGTGAGGACTTCAGGTACCAGAAAACATGAATGCTATGGAGCCATTTTCAAACGCTGCGCCAAAGAGAGACTCCGCCCCTGTGGGACTTTTCGCATGCCATAGATTTGAACCAATGAGGCGAATGAGCCCAAAATGCTGGGATGTTAAAACCAGATTGTAGATTCCTGTTCGAGGTCTTTGAGCTGAAGCGAGACAGGAACGGTCTGTGGAGCGGAAGCTCGGAGACCCTCAGCTGAGTATATGTACACTGTATCACCATTTGAACTTTAATTAAACCGTTTGTTATAACTCTTTGATTTCTCTATTTCTTCCCTGCCATGAGCACCCGAGTTCTAAGAATACTCTTTATAATATACAGATATCCAAAAAAACGACTTAAGTATAGTAACAAAGTATTTCTACTTCGCTACTATACACCACTGCTTATACGCGCCTTTTACTTCTGTGGATAAAGCTTGATTTGAGGACTACATATGTAGAAGACCTCTGAACACTGAAACAGTTTCATTGAATTTAAATTGTTAAATGTGATAACGTGATAACCACCGGTTAGGTGCGGTGCCGCCCCCTCCTTTTTCCCTCCTCCCTAGCAGGTCCTTCGTTCACGCTACATGGCGCCCTAACGTGGGGCTCGAGTTAACATTACGAACCTCGAGTTAAACACCAAGGACCATAAATCACGAGATGGAAAAGTCTCGTTAAAAGGTAAGGAGTAGAAGGTTCACTTAACCAATCGATCCAGTACGAGAGTTGGACACAGGGGGACACCTGACGGACTTCAGGATTAAGGTAGGAGTGGGTGAAACTATGACGCGCTAACTGTTCTACACTGTAGGCGATCATTATATGAATCCGTAGAATTCAACATAAAACAGGGAGAAGGAAACGGAGGAGCTCCTTTTATCCGAGGAACCAGTTGTGTTAAACATTAGCAGGGACTCTAAAGAACGACCCAGAGATTTCAAAGATTTGCAGAGATCAAAACAATTATAACCACAAAACCCCTGAGGAGATTTGGAATCACAAAGTGAATGGTTTTCAGATCGTGAATCAGAGGGACCAGACATCACACCCTTCAATCTGGCTAGAATAAAGTGTAGTAAATCCACACAAAAAAATAGGCCAAAAAAAAAAACACCGCCGCCACTTCACAGGAGGTTAAACTCTCTGCAATTGCCGCACTTTCCCCAAACAAACTCTTTCCCAGACAGACAGACAGACAGACAGACATACTCTGTCTGTGTTGTTTTTACAATCAGGTTTGGGTTTTCAGTTTTCTATTATTCAACCAACTTGTACAACGTCATAAAGAAGAATGTGTGTTATCTGATGGGAACTTTGCCAGAAAAGCAACTGCATGGAGGAAGTGCAACAAGGAAGTTTTGATCCAAGCACAGTTGTTCATCTTAGATTGTATTTGCTGATCAAATGTCTCACTCACAGCCGCTGGATTAGTCTTTAAGGAAGTATACAGAGAACTTTAAGAATCTGATCCACCACAGTGCATGTTGGCGTTCATACAACACATTTCTAGGAAATAGTTTATGGATATAAAAACCCAGCAGAAAAAGATCTTAACACATCAAGGTAGTGCATTATAATATTCTAAAACTATATACAACTTGTATAAATGTAGTAGTAGTAGTAGTAGTAGTAGTCTTAAGAAAAGGATAATAATGTAAATAAATTGCCTAGTAATAAATAAACAAGTTACATTTTTTGCTAAAAATAAGTCGGAATGTAAACAGGCTAGTAGGCAAAGGTCAAGGAAAAGGACCTGACCCCAAATCAATATGGTTAGAATTTGAAAATCAAGGATGTAACTCCTTATAAAGTGCACCTTTCTTAAATAATGTTAAACAAACACGAGGCACAAGTGACACATTTATTGTGAATAACATTCTGAACACATAGATTAATGTCGTTTTGTTCAACGATTGTTAATAACCCCAATTTGATTCCTTCCTGTGTTGACCCTGGGTTTAAAGAGTGAAACACATAAGGAATCCAGATGATTAATGACCTCTATGAAAGTGGTAACATGAAATCATTTAATCAACTTCAGGATGAGTATGGGCTACCCAAAACACAGTTTTTCAGATTTTTACAAATTCTTAGTTTTTTAAACTCTATACCCCAATATAAGGAAGGTCATGGACCAGAGTCGATTGAATCATTGATTCACCAAGTCTGCCAGCTGAAGAGGAAAAAAGCAAACTATATTTATAATAAATATAGTTTTTACCTCATCACCAACACCATTACTAACAATTCAATCAGGTTTTAGTGGAATGGAGTTATTCACCCCTCCATAGTTCAATTAGGATAACTAATAAAATATGTTTTAGGTCCATTGGAAAAACATCGATATAAATTGCATTAGTCTACCATAACATGTATTTTTTCCAAAATGTTATTTGCATTTTGATTTTTTTTTTCATGGGGATGAGACACCTCTGCTGTTCAGGGTCATATTGACCCGCTCACTCAAAATCAAGCCAAATGAGTCATAATGATTTGTATTCAAAGTCAACTTTATTTATGTTTATTTATAGTGTTAAGAAATCTGAATTGACCTCAAGATGGTCTTCATCTTCAGACACTTGCTCCAGAGCCTCCAGGGCTGTCATCCTTTTGTTTCTGTTGAGGCAAGTGAGGGGTGTCTGGAGAACAAAGCAACCTTAAATTGTTCAATTATATGATCATAGTATTGCACCAGTACTCACTTTGTGTCATGTTACCAATCATCCACTTGTTAATCAGTCCAAATGATCACATTTGGAACGTGATGGGGCATTCGTCATTAGAAATATAAATATACTGCATGTACCATGTGTCAATGTTAGCCATTTGTTTTATTTCTGTGAATCACAGCCACAATAAACAAATGTACCATGTGACTAACATACCAGTGTCCCCTGATTGATGACATACTTACAATACAAAGGTTTTGGGGTAGAAAGATAATGAGGAAGAAAATATTTGTTTTAATTAACTGACACTTTGAAACAAGAAGGATCCTGGGTTCGAATCCACCAGCTGGTTGCTAAAGACATACCGATTACGCTAACTGCTAACTCTACATGGACATTAAGGGTTTTCTATGAGTCACTGATAAGGAGGCGTCCTGGCAATGTGAGCTAGGATTGGCTGGATAGGAATGTTGATGATTAGTGGATCTCAGTGCTGCATTTGACACGGTTGATCATGACATACTACTAGACAGACTGAAAGTCTGGGTAGGACTCTCTGGCGCAGCACTTAACTGGTTTGAATCCTACTTGAAGGACCGACAGTACTTTGTGTCGGTAGCTAATTACACATCAGAGCTGACTAGGATGACATGTGGTGTTCCCCAAGGCTCAATACTGGGGCCTCTTCTGTTCAACATCTACATGCTTCCACTGGCTCAGATTATGAAAAACAACAAAGTGTGTTATCATAATTATGCAGATGACACACAAATCTACATAACTATATCACCAGGGGACTATAGTCCCATACAAGGGCTGGCTAAATGCATTGAAGAAATCAATAACTGGATGTGCCAGAATTTTCTTCAATTAAATAAAGATAAAACAGAAGTAATTGTTTTTGGTCCCAAGGATGAACGATTGAAAGTCAGCGCTCAGCTTCAATCACTGATGTTAAAAACCTCAAACCAAGCCAGAAATCTAGGTGTAGTTATGGATTCAGACCTCAACCTGAACAGCCATATCAAGACAATTACAAAATCAGCCTACTACCACCTGAAGAATATATCAAGGGTTAGAGGACTTATGTCTCAACAGGATTTGGAGAAACTTGTTCAGTAGACTTGACTACTGTAATGGTGTGTTCACAGGCCTCTGTCAAAAGTCAATCAGAAAGCTGCAGCTGATTCAGAACGCTGCATCTCGAGTCCTCACTAAGACCAGGAAAGTGGATCACATCACTCCAGTTCTGAGGTCTTTGCACTGGCTTCCTGTCAAACAAATAATTGACTTTAAAATCCTGCTGCTGGTTTATAAAGTACTGAATGGTTTAGGGCCTAAGTATGTTTGTTATCTGCTGCTACCATACGAACCATCCCGACCCCTCAGGTGGTCTGGGACTGGTCTACTTTCTGTTCCAAGAGTCAGAACTAAACATGGACAAGCAGCGTTCAGCTTTTCTGCTCCACATATCTGGAACAAGGTTCCTGAAAGCTGCAGGTCTGCTGAGACACTCAGCTCCTTTAAGTCCAGATTGAAGACTTTTCTGTTTGCTGTTGCCTTTAATTGAACCAGATTCAATTGCTGCATCTCACTACTGCATTTTATTTCTTAAACTGCACTGCAACTTTTATTTTTATTTTGCTTTTTGACTGTTTAAATGTTTTCTTAACTGCTTTTAATGGTTTTATGTGAAGCACTTTGAATCGCCTTGTTGTTGAAATGTGCTATACAAATAAACTTGCCTTGCCTAGTCAAAAACCACATGGTTTTACAGAAAATAGATGAACATTTAACACAATTTTAATACAAATGTATTTGAAGAAACATAAGAGTTTTTAATCTTTTCCGGTTACACATTAAAACTTGCCAAGCGTTGATTATATGTCAAGAGTATTTTCTCAATACACTGTACTCTTATGCAAGGTGGATCACGGTCTCTAGCCGACCAATTCAATTCCAACCTGAGCATCACTATATCATATTAAATAAATAAACCACAGATAACAAACTTTAACCTTTAACATAGCACTACCCCAACATACCCCAACACCATTTGCTGCCTCTCCTTATCTTAATGTATGACCCTGAACCCTGAGAGAATCCTACAAGTCTAGAATCTGGGGCCTCCTGAGTCACGGAGAGATCTAATCTTGTCAAAACATCTTCACATTTTGCATCCTGCTGTCTGAACCTCACGATGTCGACAGGTCGGAACGGAACTAACGGGCATATACCATTTATGGCTCTTCCTCCTACAGAGTTCTGCTTTACGTTGATTGTGTCAGGCCAGGCGCTTGCTTAACAATAGGCTTCAAAAGTTAGTTACTTTGTCTTTTTGACTATAAGGGATTTGGTTCTCTTTACTTATTTATTTTTTTACTTTCTATATACAGTTGTACATGCAAGTATAAAACGTGTCATTTTCTTTTCCCAGTAGGTGGCGCTATGACAACGTGAACATTTTGGCATGGAATTGTATTCAGGCCTGAACCATCATCATGCATGAGACAATTGGGACACAGTGGATAATGTACCTTGGAGTTACAACAACTTCCTCTTCCACAAACTTGTTTTACTAGTTTCGTTCAGTTTCTCTGCACTTGATGATTACGATAAGGATTTCTATTTGCACTAACTTGTTGAGCTGTTGGGTGAAGTTTCACTGGAAATTGAGCAATATCTTAGTTCTCAAGAAACACTTAATGATGTGTGACGACCCTCCTCCCATGCCCCAGGTGTCACTGGGCGTTTCTCAATACTGTTCCAATTCAAAGTTCGCATTAAGCCAAGCACGGTCGAAATGCCCGGATGTGGCTCGCTCCTCCCATTTTACCGAGTCTTATGCTGTCTATCAATGTGCATTATAACCTACAATTTCAATTAATTAAGGGACATCTGAGGAAACCCGGGCCCTGATAGATTGGCGTGTGGCCAGTGAGAGCCTTTTCACAGGCCGGCGATATTTATGCAAAACTGGATGGGAGTGAGTATTGATTTTGAGTGCTTTTCTCTTGCGTCTAGGTAAGGGTTGTAGCCTTGTGCAATCTCAATCTGAAATATTTAACATCTTATTGAAGAGGGTTAGGGTTGGACCCGTGTCACTGTGGTTTTATGTTTTGTCCAGGGACTTTGTTACCAACAGGGATGCAGTGGGTGCTTTTTGGGACTTTGAATACATTCAAACTGTCAGCCTCACAATGTAGTAAATCATTTCCTACTTTAAGGAGCTTAGGGGACCCTCCAAAGGGAAAAGGGGTGGAGGCCGGTAGTGTGACTGCTGCCACCTGGCAGTAGTACAGCGTCATGGATGCTGCACTCCAGGGACAGCATTCCATCAGTCCGCCCCTGGTAGTTGCAGCAAACCTGACTGACTACAGGTGGTAGTGTCAGTGGACCGGCCTCTGCCCCTTCTACTGAAGAAGCAAGGGGTGCCAAGCAGCCCAGCAGGAAGAGGACCAGGGACAGAGAGGGTGTCCTGGACTTATTGAAAGAGCAGGCAGAGAGGGATGAAGAAAAGCAAAGAGAGGCAGAGGGCCAGAGGGCTGCAACAGAACGAGCAGAAAAATACCTGTCTCTGTTCGAGAAGCTTGTAAATAAACTGTAAATAAATGGAAATATGTTTGAATTTCAACCCAGGATATTCATTTTCAACAACAGACAATTACAAAGTCCTATTTTTACAGCTAGTTATTTACAGTCAGGCAGTTACATTTAATTAGACAGAACAAGACTATATACACAAACTTAATGAACTATTTTCTGGGGAGGTTATCTACAAGTAGTCATGTTGACCCAGACATGCCGGCAGTGCTTCGGGAGCCGAAATCTGGGCAGCAAGCCTTCCTCTGATCCCGTTCCCAGACAGATTCCTGTCAACAGTGGTGTCCTCCTCCATTTCTTCTGGGCCTTCCTCCTCCTCCTCCTCCTCCTCCTCCTCCTCCAGGATGTTACCTGCTGCCACACAAATGTTGTGAAGGACACAACAGGCACCGATCACCTTTGGGGCAAACAAAGGTTTGATCTCCAGGGCCTTCAGGAAAATGGAGCGCCAGCGTGTTTTTAGAACCCCAAAGGTGCATTCAATGACGTTCCTTGCCCTTGCATGGTGCCTGTTGTAGCAGGCTTCCACTTGCCTGTGAATTAACGTTTACATAGAAAATGTAATGTGTGTGTGTGTGTGTGTGCTTGTGTGTGTGTTCTTTCTTACTTGCTACAGGCTGGCGTTAGGGTGTCATGATCGCAACTGCATGCTGCAGACACGGGTACCCTCCATCTTCCAACAGAAAGTACCCAGCTGGTGGATAAAGGGCCTGCTTATACAACGGAGACCTCCGTAGCATGAGTGCATCATGGACAGAACCTGTGTTGCCGATGTACACATCTAGAAATGTGCCATTGGCGTCACAGATGCCCTGCAGTAGAAGTGAGGGGAAATTTTTTCGGTTGATGTATGCCCTCTTGTGCTCTGCAGGAGGGAGGAACCGGACGTGACACCCATCGACGGCACCGGCAGGACAGCGGAACGCCTCATGGCCAGCAAGGCGAGCAAAGCCGGCTCTCACCTCCTCCATCTCCTCTACTTTTGGGAAATGCACAACTCTATGGAGGATCGTCATCATTTTATCCACCACGTTGTGGACGATCCTGCACACTGTGGACAGTGGCATGGCAGAGATGTCTGAGGTGACCCTGTAGGAGGCGCCACAAGCAAGCCAGTACACCGTCACCAGCAGCTCAAGCTCATGGCTCCATCCATGTTTTTTTTGCCGGGGCAGCACCTATACCAGCATGTTAATGCTGTTCCTGGAGAGCCTGAAGGCTGGTCTCAGGTCAGCTTCAGACCAGAACATTGAAAGAATCGGGATATGGTCCTTCAGTTGCACATATCTTTGAACAGGACTTTGGTCCTGTTGAAAAAGGAAATGATTTTTTAAACATTGTTGTAGCATTAATGTATGTAGTATATTTATTTGTGTTTTGACTATTTAATAAAAATAAATAATGATTTCTAAATATGAATTGTTGAAGTCTACCAGTATTAAATAGCTCTCTAATATCTGTCAGGTGCTAGCTTATGCTGGAGAAGGTTTCTATTTATTTGACTGCTCGCGGGTAGTGTAACACACACCTATCTCACCAGAGTCCAGGAGTCACTGTAGCCTCCATGATCTCTGTATCGTAGACATGAAATGTCCTGTTTGTATCTGTCCTGGTTAATAACTAATGTACGAGACACCGATGAGGTTCAGGTACTTTAGTTTCCTGTGTAGTGGTGTTTGTGTATCTAACTGTACGAGGACAATTGCACTGATGATCACCATCTTGATGTTTGCGGACCAAGAAGACAAATGCTAGGTGTGTATGTGGAATATAGGCTAATGGATTTAATATTTAAATACTGTTATAATGTTACTGTATCAAACCTCCTCTGTACCTGCCATCTTATTAGGCCTGGATAGATTATATATTAATATTACAATAGCCATACAATAAATGTAAAGAAAACTATATAAAACTTGTATAAATGTATTATCAGTAGTAGTCGTAAGCAAAGGATAATAATGTAAATAAATTGCCTTCTAGTAATAAATAAACAGGTTACATTTTTCACTAAAAATAACGGTTGGAAGCTTCACTTTCTGCCTCTCCAGGTGGTGGTAATAGGAATGCTCTAGTAGGCAAAGGTCAAGGAAAAGGATCTGACCCCAAATCAATATGGTTAGAATTTAAAATGGAAGGATGTAACTCCTTATCAAGTGCACCTTTCTTAAATAATGTTAAATAAACACGAGGCACAAGTGACACATTTATTGTGAGTAACATTCTGAACACATAGATTAATGTAAATAAGGTGTTTTGTATCAATCGAAAATACCCTTTTTGTCCAATGATTGTTAATAACCCCAATTTGATTCCTTCCTGTGTTGACCCTGGTTTTAAAGAGTGAAACACATAAGGAATCCAGGAAATTACTGACCTCTATGAAAGTGGTAACATGAAATCATTTAATCAACTTCAGGATGAAAACACAGTTTTTCTGATTTTTACAAATTCTTAGTTTTTTTAACTCTGTACCCCAATATAAGGAAGGTCATTGACCAGAGCCGATCGAATCATCGATTCACCAAGTCTGCCAACTGAAGAGGAAAAAAACAATTTATATTTATAATAAATATAGTTTGTACCTCATCACCAACACCATTGCTAACAATTCAATCTGTTTTTAGTGGAATGGAGTTATTCACCCCTCCATAGTTCAATTAGGATAACTAATAAAATATGTTTTAGGTCCATTGGAAAAACATCGATATAAATTGCATTAGTCTACCATAACATGTATTTTTTTCCAAAATGTTATTTGCATTTTGAAACTTTTTTTTTCATGGGGTGATGTAGTAAATAGAGATGAGACACCTCTGCTGTTCGGGGTCATATTGACCCGCTCACTCAAAATCAAGCCAAATGAGTATTGAAAGTAAACTTTATTTATGTTTATTTATAGTGTTAAGAAATCTGAATTGACCTCAAGATGGTCTTCATCTTCAGACACTTGCTCCAGAGCCTCCAGGGCCGTCATCCCTTTGTTTCTGTTGCTCATGTTTCCTACAGGAAGCTGCTGAGTTGTATGTATCTGCAGTGTAAAGTTAGGAGGACTCCTAAGAAACCCTTGTGTATGTTTTCCCCTCTCCTGCTAAGTGTGGGCGGAGTTTTCCCGCAGGAAAAAAAAAAGGTTCCCGTCAAAATAGTATCAGTATTTCTCACACAGGTGGGGTAGTTAGAAAGAGAGAGTGTGCGTCTGAGATTGAGTGTGTCACTCTCAGTGAGTCAGTCAGTCTATTAGAAATCCTAAAGTACCGTATTTATTAGGAGAGACATGAAAGTAACCCTTACTTTAGTGTTCCTGGTCCAATAAAGTGTATTTAGGGAGAAAGTGAGAAGATAAGAAGCGTTGTTTAGTCTGGTAAGTGTGGTTATTGTGGGGGGATGGGCACATGAAGCAGGATAGAGATAGTGCCCATAACAAACACCTGATTATTTTTGTTTGAAGTTTGAAATGTGTACAACTTCATATATGGGGCTGTGAACAGGTGTGTGTGTGTGTGTGTGTGTGTGTGTGTGTGTGTGCGTGCGTGCTTAGGGTGTGTCTTTCAGTGGGAGTGTCACCTCAGGATACCTGCAGTCAAACAGTCAAGATTCATTCGTGGCCAGGAGCAGGTGGAGGTGGGCTGGCATAAATACTGTGGGGGGTAATCGGGGAATGACGAACAGGTGAGCAGTTGGATGTCAGAGTCAGGTGACTGTGACTGGGTGGGGAAGTCTGAGGGGCCATCTGGTGGATGGATGGAGTATGGTAGGTCTGGAGAGTTCCTAAGAAATGCAAGAGCCTGGGGCAAGTGAGGGGTGTCTGGAGACCAAAGCGACCTTAAATTGTTCAATTATATGAACATAGTATTGCACAATTAACTACTTTGTGTTGTCATTAGAAGAAAAAAATATACTGCATGTACCATTTGTCAATGTTAGCCATTTGTTTTATTTCTGTGAATCACAGCCACAATAAACAAATGTACCATGTGACTAACATACCAGCGTTCCCTTTTTTCCCTGTGAAAGGGTTTTTACTATCTTTATTTAGGGGAGTTTTTCCTGATCCGATGTGAGGTCCCGGGACAGCGATGTTATGTGTACAGATTGTAAAGCCCTCCGAGGCAAATTTGGATTTGTGATGTTGGGCTATATAAAATAAACTGAATTGAATTGAATTGATTGATTGCATACTTTGGGGTAGAAAGATAATGAGGAATACAATAGTTGTATTAATTAACTGACACTTTGGAGCAAGAAGGCTCCTGAGTTCAAATCCACCAGCTGGTTTCTAAAGACATACTGGCTACACTAACTGCTGACTCTACATGAACATTAAGGGTTTTCTATGAGTCACTGATAAGGAGGCGTCCTGGCAATGTGAGCTATGATTGGCTGGATGGGAATGTTGATGATTGAATGTATATTCAAATAAAGTTTGTTGGATGATTGTTTTTAATCTTTATTAAATTGATTCATTTTTATTTGTATACTATGAAACACAAACTTAATGTTGCACAAACAGGTTTTGATGATTAATATTCTATTACAGCCACATTTCAACTTATAGTACATTTCTGTGGCATTAGCTGGATATGTTGCACCTTTTTGTGTTTATTAATACCACAATACACAGTTGCTTCGACTCGGTCATCCAGAAACCTAGAGGTCATCTCGTGGTGGACCTTTAGCGGTTTTTGGTTGCAAGGCAAACTCTTTGTTAATATTCCTAGCAGCTCTGATTGCAGATTTCATAGCCGCCTCCATCCAAGCGTGAGGGAAGGCCGTGTGTTCCCCAGCAAAGTGCACCCTGCCTTCCTTCCTGAAGAGCTTTTTAGCAAACTCTACATGCTGGTAGGGCGTGAAGAGAGCGTAGGCGCCAAAGCTGTGAGGATCCTGGCTCCACTTCTTCACCACCACTCCGGTGCAGAGAGACTTGACGTGCTCGCCATGGATCTTTGCCACATCTCTCAGAGCCATCTCTTTCAGCTCTTCATCGCTCGCTCCCAAGAAGAGGAGGGAGTCGTCAGACCAGGTGTAGGAAGCCAGGATGACGAAGACGGTCTCAGTTGCTGGGTAAATGTTGCTGGGGTAGTAGATGAAACGTGTTGGGCCGTCAGTGATGCTCTTTCCCCCTTTGATGCCGTCCTTCTTCCAGAAATTCTCACTAAAGGTGAGGAGGATTTTAGTGGCGCTGTCATAGTGGGTTGCCCTCAGTGCCTCCATCTTATGAATGGAGAGAGGTGGAACAAAGTCCATGTAAAGGGCTGCTTTGGTTGTGGTTGTTACCAGAACTCTATCGGCAGAAAGATGCATCAAAGAGGACGGTTGGCCTGCCTCATACGAAACAGTCACACCTTCCTCTGACTGTTGGATGCATTTGACCTTGGAGTTGAGGAGAATACGGGTCCCATTGAGATCATTACGAAGAGCTGTGGGGAGGAGGTCGAACCCACCAACCACTTCTGTGTATCTAAAAAACAAAAAGACACATATATACTCTAATTGCTGTGTTTAAGCAAAAGTATGTAATATATATATATATATATATATATATATATATATATATATCATATATCAGTGGACGAGCAGGAGGACCTACACCTACTGGGAGGAGAAAGGGCTGAAAGGATCACAAAGAGGAGGACCACATACCATGGACTTTACAGTGTTGAGTTTTTGTTTTGTTTTGATAACCACTTTCTCCTTCGGGAAGCTTTATGTTTATTCATCGGCTTTTTTAGATTTTTGATTTAAAGGAACTGCCAGTGGGACGGAAAAATAAACCTTTATTTTCATTTATACTGTCTGATTGTGCCTGTTTTCAGCTCTCTTTTGCACTGCCCCACCCAAGCCTGCCCTAGAGACAACCTGTGACACTACAATATATATATATATATATATATATATATATATATATATATATATATATATATATATATATATATATATATATATGTGTGTGTGTATATATCTCAAACTGAGAGAGCAAACTGCAGTCATTTGTGTCTATTGACATTAATCTTAGGGTTCCTGTAAAATTTGACGAAAAACGCCTATCCAGGTATACCCAAAGTAAATTGGAAGCTGTACTTGAACTATTTGGAGTAACTGCATGGTCTTGGTCTCTTTTGAAAGGTAACACTCTGAAGCTTTTTTCCCTCAATAGTCAGAATCACTTTAAGTGCTGCTGACACTGAGTTGTATGAGTTTGAACACACTAAAGTATAAGGTTTTTATTTCCGCCTGAACATTTCTTTGTAAATAGATGCCTGTAGATGACTATAAATGGGACTTATGAACTGGAATTGGACAATAGCCTGAAGCCTTATCTAGTCTAAGTAAAAAGCAGATAACAATATCACAGAAAATGAATATTTTACACATGTTTTTCTAATGAAATGTCTCTGCGTTTTTCCATTTTGAGACTGAAAATATTCATGATATATATATACTATATACCTATTAAAAAGGCTTATAGTCTTGCAAACTTATCGAGGTACTATTCATATTTACTACCAGTATTGCTGACACAGAGAAAATGAAGTATAAATGCATTTTCATGCTAATTCAATGACAAACTGAGGCTCAGTGAGCAGCTGTCTGTTCTGGTGAAGTTAAAGGCTGTTGGAATCAGCTCCACTGCCACTTCCTGCTATTCGTTTTTTAGGCAATTTCATTGGCTGTACGAAGCGCCTGTCATCCGAGCTGTATGAGGTGACAGGCTTGAGCTACGTAAGAAAATAGAGGCTGACTCTGTTCTTCAACGTAGCTTCTGGTTGGGTAATGTAGCCTGTCAGTCAGGACATGAAGCTCCTATTGGTTCAAGTGGGGATCCAATAGAAAGCTTAGATTTCGGCGGTCATTTTGGTGCCGAGTTTGTAGCTTTGCTCTCATGCAAATTTGCAACTTTTTTTCTAAAAACAAAACATTATTCTTTCATATCTTCCAGCTGATATGAAATGATGCAACACCAGTTGGTGGATATTTATGGATGTAATCACGTGTTTTGGACTAAATCTTTTATGGGATTTTTTTTATTGGACCTTTACGACGTAACAAAGGCGTTTTTGTTGGAATGTTATGGATTTATGGATCAATATGAGTCGTCATCGGTGAGTTGCCTGGCTTTTGCTGTCGTTTGTTTGTTTGTTGTTGTCTGACAAACGTCTTGTTTGTAGCGCGGTGGTCTGATCTTGAAACGGATTGCACAGCTGGAATCACAAGAATCGTAGGTTTCAGAAACATGTGGCACTCGTACTGAACTATAAATAGATGTACAGTGTACAATAGAATGTCCAGTAAAGGACGCCCGCGGGACGGCAGAACGTTAACAGGTTAATTCAAGGCTGCCAACATCAGATGCCGAGTTGGATTCACACGACTAATTCTCCACAAATCTAAGACAAACTAATGTCTCTTCAGACATAGTGTTGTCTTAGTGTTCTGGTTTGGTAAACCTTCGGCACACTTCCTGCCCAGTTCCAACAGAGTAGTGACTTGCTGTGAACACAGTAGAGCTGGTAGCATCAGAAGAGCTGGATAATTGGTTCATGACAACTGTTGGATTTTCATCACTTTTGATGGCTAAAGATTTAATATGATTGAACTCTACTGTGAAAACAACGTGTTCACATTTTGAATATTTAACTGTATTGGATGTCGGTCCTCACTTCACGTGATCTCCGATCACAGCCGTTTCATAGATCATCTCAGTCAGCGCCGTGTACATGAGGCTCTGTTCATTCAGCAGGTCTCCAATCATCCTCACTGCTTCTGAACTCAGACCTGCATCTTCTATCAGGAACTCCTGTGAAATAAACAAAGTTTCACATTTTTGAAATTGGGTTTACCGAGAAGGTTTACAACTTATTAATACCTACTCATTTGATCAAATGTTTTTGTCTACTCAGATTTTCAAACATCAAGAATCAAGCTTCATTTTATTTACACTTATTAAAGGTTCAGCAACCGGTTTACAGCCCACCTCATTGATTATTAATACACTAGGATAGTATTAATGATTCACATACTTCAAATACCCAACAGTGTTCTAGTTTCACAACATTTCTTGACATCACGTTGTGTTTTACCTTCACAGAATAACGACCGTATTTGATCAGCGCAGCATCGGAGCCATGATCCTCCACATAATCGCTCACCTACAAAAAAGTCAAAGACAAAGAAGAAAATCACTTGAATCGTTGATTGAGCGGTTGGAGTATCCATGAGTATTTACAGTGAGCTATGATCTCTATTTACATTGTGAACCATTAATGTGTAACTCAACTATATGGTGTTCAGAGATGGTGGAAAAGTATGAAAGTATAAAAGTATATCTGTTATAACATCTAAACTTTTTATTTTTAGTATAACCATTGAACATATATACTGTTTTAATTCAATTATAGTTTGTGATTAAAACATATAAAATGCATAGGACACTATAAGTTAATATGTTGTATAATCCTTTCTATAAAATGGGTATTGTATAATCTCTCCTGTGTAAGAGGATTCATCGGCCATTTTACCATGAAAGTCAACAGACCTCCTGTGGCCGACTTTAGAGAGTGAATAATGTAGGTTTTGGCACATGAAGAAGAAGGGGAGGGGTGAAGTGTGTCTGGAGTATATTAGCAGCCCGACGAGGAGAGGAGGTGTTTTTTCACCAGCTCTGAATCTGGACAAGGAATCCACCAATCTTTTTAGACGACTGGATTTAGACAAGCTCCTTTTATTTTTAAGGATTAAAACTTGACTTAGGGACAGTTTATTTAGAAAAAAAAACTAAACCCTTGGAACGGTTTTCATGTGACACTTAAAGACGCTCCTTTTTATTTCTGAGGATTAAAGCTTGCTTTGGGGACCACTTATGAAGAAAACACATAAACACTTAGAACTGTTTGCATGTGACACTGAAGCCACATTGAACTGACATTGTTACATAATGTGAGAAAAACTTTAATAAAACTCGGCCTTAGCATTTCTGACTGAAAACCAAACAAAGTGTTCTGGTTCTTTAAAACAATTTAAACCCTCTTCACCTGTCCGTCAACAGTGTGATACAGAAGTGACGACTGAATCTACCAGAGAAACTTAAGGTAAGTATCTTTGGGTGAAGACGTTGCAGTGTTTGTCATAAATTATGAGATGTTCATAATAGGTTTTGTAAAGAAAACCAATAACTTAATACAATCCTAACAATTTAGCTACGAGGTGAGATAAATGACCGAAGGCTTATACCAATATTGGCGAGGATTACTATTTCCTCCGGGATCACTCGGATAGCCGACAGAGTTTCCACCGGTTAGATCCAAGGATGTGTGAATTTGTCTTACCCTCTCTAAAGCTTCTTGTAGCAGCTTGGCGGCTGACTTCCCTTTCTCTCCTTTCCTCACGTTGTATTTCAGGATGTCAGGGTTTTCTTTCACCTCGCTCGTCTTCTTCAGCGTCCCGTTAACCAAGTAAAAGGTGTTGGGGTCATACATGACAAATTCATTCAGCTTGAGGTCCAGCTTTTTTACAAACCAGTGGACGAGTCTGTCGACAGAAGAGGTGATAGTGTCAGATTCTCTGCAAGGTGTTTTTATGATGTGTAGCAAAGACAGTAAATTAATACGGATCTCTCTGGAAGCCTTCACTGGCCCCGAAAATGAAATGTATCTACTGCCAGGTCATATTTTAAAGCACTAAACAGGAATGTTTTGTTCTAAAAAAAGAAACAACTTTGAGTAAATTCTACTGTACCTTTTACAATAGCTCATCTATTGATTCTATCAAGTTCTATTTGCATCTTCCCTTTGGGATTTTTAAATAATTTGATAGTATCCAGGTCTGGATGGTATTCTTGTCAATCAACCCCATAAAAACCTGATAGCTCCTTTATCCCTTTTTACAAAATCATGTTAGTCTGTGAGAGTTGCATTCACATGATTATATGTAAATGCTCAACTCAAAAAATATAATCTTACAGATGGGAATCTGGGATCCTCATGGCTCCCAGTTCAGCATACCAGCCTCCTTCTTCATCCCTGTGGGTCTCCACTCGTCCCCCAACACGACCGCTGGACTCCAACATGGTCACCTTGTCAGAACAGATTAATACAACTTCAACTACCACGAGATTATATAAAAACTACTATGAATTTAGCTACTGCTAGCAACATTGTTGCTAATATTTGTGAAGCTCTAAAGTGTCATCCTGATGCACGTACCTGGTGCCCTGCTTGTTCCAGGAGCCGGGCAGCCGTCAGTCCAGCTATGCCAGCTCCGACGATAACAACATGATGGGGTGTACTTGTGGGAGGGAGGCCGTTCTCTAAAGTGTCCAGGAGCTCTTGGTAGTCAACGTCCTCCAGACACTTAGCCATTTCATTACCTGTAGCATGGCCGGGGTACAGCGTGAGAAACAGCAGACTGACAGCAATGGAAACACATCGAGAGTGAAACACACAGAACTCCGTCATGAGCGATATTTCACCATCTTTGAGGTTTGATTGAGCAGACTGGATCATTATATTGCAGCACGGAGAGATTCTATGATACCGTCTTCATAGTTTGCTTGCTTTTCCATGTTTGAGTTGTTGCACTTGATATTGTTATATTTACCACGATTATTCCATCTTTGAGACAAAAAATTCTCTGAATCGAAAAAAAGTTTTGAATCTGAAAAAAAGATTTCAAAAAAAAAAAAAGAGTGAAAATTGAAAATATAAAATGTGTTACTGAAAACTGAGAAAATATATTTATTTTTTTAAGTTCAACAATAAAACTTGATTTTTCAGGTTAAATTTAAAACATATGACCTGGATTTAGCTCCATAAATGCTCTGATTGACTTGTATATAAAGCAGACACAACAGGACATATGGTTCAAACTTCAAGTCAATCGGTCATTGGGGCAATGGGTGTAGCCAAAAACCACAGTAGGGGGTGCTATAGAGCCATCTTTTCGTACCCAAATGCGAGAAGCCTAAATATAGTTTTTTCCCTGTCCTGATATGCATGTCAAATTTAACAAGTTTTGGGATGTGATAAAGCCCCCAAAAAGGCAATTAAATTGGCAGAATGAAAACAAACAAACAGTTTCAATAGGGCCTTCGCTGGCTCGAACGTTGTTGGTGCTCAGGCCCTAAACATAGCAATATCTTCAAATAATGATTTAAGATGAATTATTGATGAATGATACAAATTAATTCACATCAAATTCTAGACACCTTCAAGCCTCTACTAGTCTGTAAAATCTTGTAAAAAGATTTGTTTTAATTTAAAATTTCCATAACAATTTTGCAATGAGAAAAAATTTATTTAGACGATATGTCGAAATAAAAGAAAACACAATATTGCTGCAACATACTCACGTAATTTCAAGTTCACCACACGTGGTTCCATCTCGTCTCTGTTGGTCGATCCCTGGTGTTTTGATGGCAGGCCGACTCCAACGCTTTGGACTCACAAGATCTTCGTGGTTGCTTTTATGTTGTTGCACCGACGATCGTGTGTTGTCACATGACTTCCAATATCCAATTGTAGAGCATCTGTGGTGGTCAAATACATTTGCTTTTGTGTTGCACAAACTTTAGATTAGATTAGATTATATATTATTTTATTAGTCCCGCAGTCGTTAATGTGCAGGATTACAGCAGCAGATGGGCAAAGTGCACGCAAGAGACATAGTAAAAAAAAAAAAAAACCTGTTGGGTGAAGATTCACTGGAAATTGAGCAATATCTTAGTTCTCAAGAAACACTGAATGATAGCGAGCAAACATCTAGACAAATGCAGCTGCAGACGTTGAAAGTAATGAGACTTTACTACTAAAAATGGTGCTCTGGTGACGATTGAGGTTAGCTAGTAATATGGGATATATTTCAATCGACACATTAAATAAGTACATGTACAAAAATATCCCTAAAGATATATAAACGTATACACGTATACATACGGAAAAAAACAGAAGAACAAAATCCTATCGTAAGAAAAGGATATTTAAAACAATTCAAGGTGAAGCAATTATAAATTAAAGCTGCAAGCAGCGATGTACGGGCCCTCGCACCTTTGTGCACGTCGGGGTACTGGCTGGATGCCGGCTCACGAGGCTGAGAATGTTTGCGACCATTGGACATTGTGCCCACGAGTTAGATGTTTGTTTCCTGCATGGAGTGACGCTGGAAATGATTCTTTGCAAACAGTCCACCACTTCTTGTATCCACTGTGTGGCGCTAGACAACATGCATCAACAGGCTTTATACTGTTCTAAAACAAGTGTAGACAACATCATGTAAATGTCATGTAAATAGGATGCTGTTTGTCGCATAATACTTTTTTTAAGCATGGCCAGTTTGGGGCAGATTTGAGCTAGTCCAGAGGAGTTACATGAGCTTGTTTAATGGAAATACACGTTAAGTGGCTAACACGTCAATGCTGTTCTGTTAAACGGAAAGCTTTTGATATTGTTTAAACAAAGGTCTTTAGACTGTACTGACTAAATTTTAAATGGATTTCTAGAAGAAGTTTGTTAGAATATTACGCCTGGAAATAGGCCAAAATGAACGAAAAAATTGCACAGAAATCAAAATGGCCGACTTCCAGTGGGTTAAGAGCATGGCCCCAAGATACTTTTTTTTAAGGCTACATGTGATGTACCTACCAGATTTTGCATACATATCAAACGTACTGCGAGGGCTGCTTTGTCGAATGTTTGTCAAAATGTTTTAGGTGGCGCAATCGAGGCAATTTATGACAACACAAGCCAAAAGCCATATTACATATTTATGTCCATCACCTTTGACATGGGTGGACATTTCCCTGAGGTTGTGACAAAAAAAGAGACAATTTTCCTTTCCTCTTTTTTTAAGATTATTTTGGGGAATGTTATGCCTTTATTTGAAAGAGAGAGTGCAGGGGGAAGACAGTCGGGGAGTGACGTGCAGCTAACTGTACAGCCAAGAGAATCCAACCTGTGACAGAATAGTTGTGCCCTTGTGGTGTCACCCGATGTTTCCAGGTTTTTTTCTCTGAATATTACTCCTCTCCCCTCCACTCTAGTGTGCCGTCCTCAGAGGACAGAGTGGCTCATTGACTGGACTTCACTTCTGCTGCTGCATCCTGGATGAAGCCGGCTAAGCTCCATGAATGCTGGACAACGGTACAAGAGGCTTTTTCTCCACTTCCCTGGGTTCAACGAGCGAGAGCAGATAGCCTTCAGGAAGCGGGCCATTGTGTACATCTTTACCTAATATATAACTTACTCATTGCTCATTAAATCCATGATCTACTTTAACACTGCGGTGGTTATGTCAAGCAAAGGCCTAATATATCAATACCCCAGGCCAGTTTAGACCCATCATTCATTAATTATGAATTATTGATACAAGAAAAGAGTCAATGTTCAAGCAAGACCTATCAGCCTGGGAAACATTACAAACACAAATTGACTTGCTCAACATAACCTTTCTCCACTTTAATAGCACTTCTTTATTCCACATCTTTCACAACATTGCCAAGATAATACAGTGTTAATACCATTACTAAGTGTGTATGTAAAAGCCGAAGCAGCTCTGAATGTTGACATAAATGGAACAAGTCAGTTTAACTGTGAGACCATAATAATAAACTGATACTCCTTAAAAATAGACATAGATACTTTAGTTTACCAAAGAACTCAGATGAAGGCTGCATGAGGACATTCGGTTAAAATGATTTGAACTTCACATGACCTTACAACCAAGTCAGTCTAAGATAAGATAAGGGGTAAAGTGGACACAAAAGACATAGTAAACAAATTATAATAATAAAAAAGTGATATAACAGAGCGGGATGCCATCTTATTTTGTAGCGCCATCTGTCTGATGTCATTCACTTCTTTTTGCATGGAAGAGAGCGCTATTTAAGTTTTATTCATATGTCTCGCTACTACTGGATAGTTAATAAGGAAGGTAGCACTGTACTAGCACTCTAGTAGCACTTCGATGTCTCTTATTGATAGCACGTTTGTAAATTTTTCTGTAATTTTTGTAATTTAACTCTATTGAAGAAACTGTAATTTAGTGATTATTGATTATTGATTCTTGTTGTTCTGAGTTTGTACTCATGATTGAATGCACTATTGTAAGTCGCTTTGGATAAAAGCGTCAGCTAAATGACATGTAATGTACTGTTGAAAGTGTAACCTCTTGACTTCTATAGGTGCCATACACTGGCATTATTACACTTAAGATCCTTAAACCTAGTGAAATGGCACGTTTGTGACGTACGTGGAACGGAGCAAGTTCCCCGGAGTCTGCTTGTCTAATTCAGGGTATAAGATAAGCTAAATAACATTTCCCAGTAACTGACCTCTTGTGGAGGTTTCCCTATATCTGGAACACAGCTGTAAGCGATGTTGCCACAAACTAGAGAACAGTGTAAAGTCCCTAGCTTCACTGATAAGATTAAGCATATCATAACTACGGTCACTCGTTCCGAGGAAAAACCCACCTAACGCATATCAATTTTTACTGCAGCGGACAGTTGGTCTAGGGATGGACCGGGATGGGAGGTTTCAGGTTGGTGCAGTCTCTATTCCAAGGTCTGATCAGAATTAAGGGATGAGTACAATAATGTCTAGTCCAAGACAAATGTGTGACTTTAAAATCATTTGCCCAAGGTACACCTATTTCCAATCGAATAGATGCTGTGTTGGCCATGAGAGTACATACAGATGGTAACCCTTTACTTTCCGTGATTTAATCAGTTTCAGCCAAAGTCATTTGATATCTTAATCCTTGTTGAATGTATCTCTTGTGGTTAGTCTAAACAACGCTATTTGATTAGTGCCTTTAGGTCTGTTTTCACGATTAAATGTCACAGAGGAATCTTCGCAGGGGACAATGGTACCTGATTTTAAAAGGGATTTGAATACTGGTCTTATACCATCGATGTCTTCTTGTTTGAGTGGATACTGTTGGAGGTATGGCCTATACTGCAATTTAGGACATATTACAAAGAGCCCCACATCATACTTATGTTATGGGGTGACAGGGCTTTCTCAGCTATAAGCGTTATAAAAGTTTGAATTATTATTATTAATATTATTATTATGTGACGCCCACAGTGATGGCGGTACTTGTGACAACTCAGGAATTTGATCTGCTGCCATGATGAGTGGATACATGTCTGTGTGTTGTTTGGGTTTCTCAATGTGCTCTACTGTTCTGTGTACACTTACTTTGCTGGTCAATGCAGTGTGAAATACATTACCACTAGCACTGTACTCAATCTTAGGATCCTTCGCACCTGGTCTGAAATCTGATAGGCCGAGACGCTGTTGCAACCATGGACCTAGATCCCCTCCCCCATTTCCAGTGTGATGGTTTAGCCAATGATATGTGTGGACCAGATCCAAGGAACACCTTTCCCTGGGAGGGAGAGAGAGATACAGACACAGCAGCAGCCTCATCTGACCAATAAACATACTTCAAGCCTAAGTTCTCTGGTTCCACCTGCTGATCATACCATACTTCCGCATACCTTCTGTCTGGCCCTACGCTTACATGAGATGTCCAATGTAATGACTGCATGTAATCTTCTGCTGCAGTACTGTGTGTTTGTGCAAACGTGACCAGAACATGACAATTGAAGCTTCATGGTCTAACATTAGTTCCCACTCGTATACATAGAGGAGTGGTTTTGGGCTGTATTTAATCATCTGACATAATAATTTTGGGTGCTTTTTTCAACACTTTGATGCCCTCTGATGTTGAGGACAGCACAATGCCGAAAAGACACATCAGGTCTCTCCCCATCAGATTCACTGGGCAGTTTTGTGACACTAGAAAAGAGTGTTTTGTCGTTTGGTCATCTAACATCCGCACGTCCGCTTCGCTCGCGTCACCGGAGAGAGAGACCCTCCTCTCCCGCGCGTGGGTCAGTTCATACTATCACTCACGGAGCTTAAAGCCCTTCCTACTGGTTAAAAGTCCTACTTTCACACCTTTTCCAACAAACTCCATGTTCACTGGCCTGCAGCTTCCGGGGCGGAGCTAGTCTTCTTCTTCAGACCGGGTTGTCTGCTGCTTCATAAAGTCAATGTTCAGCTCCGCCACCTCAGGCAAACAAGAGAACTACACTTCCGTCTAATAAAACAGTCCACCGGCATCCACATGCACTATGCAAATGTTGTTTTAAAATCCATTCACACATTAATCATTAATAAAAACAGTGACCTTCATATGCATACAATTACACATTCTTCATAATAATATCCCTTATTAATTATCATATGTCATGCATTGTAATGTACACAAACAATTTATTTTTACACTGTATAAGTCCAAGTTACTGGAGCCTGCAGCAACACATGTGATGTTTATAACTCGTTGGAGTGTTACTTTATTGTTGGCCCAAGTATAACCTGAAGAACTATTGAAAAGCCTTTTTGTCTCTGTGTTAAAACATGTTTTTTGTTCGTCCTCAGAGCTCCATGATGCTTTTTAACCCAAAAAGACCCAGAGAGACCATAACATCTCCTCTCACAACACTCAGAGTTCTGGCTTTACATCTTCTCCTAGGCCACTCCTGTACAGGTAATACAAATACAATCTTATCAGGGTCACTATTACATGATTGATGAGGCAATACGTTGTATTATCAATACAGGCTAAAATGCTAACAAGAGAGTCCCAATTATGTCTTGGTTTTAAAACAATTACAAATGTCAATGGTCAAGCATAATATTGCTTTTTGTTCATACACTGTAGAGAAATATATCCACATGAAATATAAACAAAATGTTACGAGGGACAATAATCCATGTTATTCATTGCTGCTTCATATTTGAGCCGATGACATTTCCTTCCTTAACGAACATTCAGAACAGACACTTGTCTTTCCAGGTCAGTCTCAGCTGATTGGCTCATCTAAGCCAATAGTAGCAACCCTTGGTGCTGACATCATGTTGCCGTGTCATCTGGACCCGGAGATGGACGCCTCCGGGCTGACGGTGGAGTGGGCCAGACCCGACCTGAACCCCAGATTCGTCCACGTGTGGCGTTCTGGAAAAGAACTCGTGAGTAAAAAACACAAATCCTTTGAAGGAAGAACGTCGCTGTTCGTCGACCAGCTGCAGTCTGGAAACATTTCACTGAAACTCTCCAACGTGATGCTCGCCGATCAGGGAACATACAAATGTTTTCTTCCCGGACTGGAAAGACAATCTTTGCTTCAACTGGTTGTTGGTGAGTGTGTAAAGTATGTGTTCAGGGAAGTAAGACTAACTTCAAACTCTGAAAGACAATGCAAGTTTATTTATATTATGTTATAGCACCTAATTGGAAGCGTTCTACCACCACTAACAGCAATGTTATCCATTCTCCCTCTTGCTTAGTACCAAAGGCTGTTTCCTCTCCGGCCACAATAACAGCGTGGATGGACAGAGACGGGGGAGGGGTGGTGCTACACTGTGAGTCTGGAGGCTGGTATCCAGAGCCTGAGCTGCTGTGGCTGGACGCTGAGGGAAACCTCCTCTCTGCTGGACCTCCAGAGACAGGGACGAAAGACGGGACGAAAGACTCACGGACTGGTTGCTCGGTCCCCGCCGTCTGATCTTGGGGGGAGGGGCGGGGTTGCGAGAGGCCTTGCACCATGCCACCGATCTCAGCGACCTCTCTCCTGAGGGCTTGGTGTGAGCCTCCAAGATCGTGCAGCAGGTGGGCTTGCTGTCCCAGCAGAACTCCTTGGTGGGTAATCGCCGTCCGTAGAGGCTCTGTAGGAGTCGATCCTGCTGCGGCTGCTGGGTCCATATTTGGTCAGTCCGTTCTGTTATGGTGTGGTGTGTGCACGGACCCAAATGCAGCGACAGGACAGCAGAGTTCTTATTTAGACCAGGGTTTTATTGCACGGGTGAGAAACAGGAACAAACAAACAAGGTCCGGGTGCAGACAGTACAGACAGCGAGCTGGTGGAATGTTAAATGGAGACGCGCGCCCGCGCTCTGCTCCAAATTATTATGCAGAATTTCAGAATTTCAGAGTTTCAAGATATTTTATAGGTTGTAAAGAACAAAAGAAATTGTCATTTGTTGAATTTGCAGCATTAGGAGGTCATATTTACTGAAATCAAGAAAAGTTTGAATCAAAAACATCTTAACAGGTCAAGTTACATGTTAACATAGGACCCCTTCTTTGATATCAACTTCACAATTCTTGCATCCATTGAACTTGTGAGTTCTTTGATAGTTTCTGCTTTAATGTCTTTGCAGGGTGCCATAATAGCCTCCCAGAGCACCTGCTTGGATGTGAACTGCCTTCCACCCACATAGATCTTTTGCTTGATGATGCTCCAAAGGTTCTCAATAGGGTTAAGGTCAGGGGAAGATGGGGCCACACCATGAGTTTCTCTCCTTTTATGCCCGTAGCAGCCAATGCCCCAGAGGTATTCTTTGCAGCATGACATGGTGCATTGTCATGCATGAATATGATTTTGCTACGGAAGGCACGGTTCTTCTTTTTGTACCACAGAAGAAAGTGGTCAGTCAGAAACTCTACATACTTTGCCGAGGTCATTTTCACACCGTCAGGGACCCTGAAGGGGCCTACCAGCTCTCTCCCCATGATTCCGGCCCAAAACATGACTCCGCCACCTCCTTGTTGACGTCTCAGCCTTGTTGGGACATGGTGGCCATTCACCAACCATCCACTACTCCATCCATCAGGACCATCAAGGGTTGCACGGCACTCATCCGTAAACAAAACAGTTTGAAAGTTAGTCTTCATGTAGTCCTGAGCCCACTGCAACCTTTTTTGCTTGTGAGCTTGGTTTAGGGGTGGCCGAATAACAGGTTTAAGGACACTTGCAAACCTCTTGAGCATCCTACATCTTGAAGTTCGCGAGACTCCAGAGGCACCAGCGGCTTCAAACACCTGTTTGCTGCTATTCAATGGCATTTTAGTGGCTGCTCTCTTAACCCTACGCATTTGTTTGGCAGAAATCTTCCTTATTTTGCCTTTGTATGAACGAACCCGCTTGTGCTGTGAATCTGTGACAAATTTCTTCACCGTCCGATGATCACGCGCAATTCTTTTGGAAATATCCAATGTTGTGATACCTTGACCAAGGTATTGCACTATTTGCCGCTTTTCAGCAGCAGAGAGATCCTTTTTCTTCCCCATTTTGCCTGAAACATGTAGCTTGCTTAATAATGTGGAACATCCTTCTTAAGTAGTTTTCCTTTGATTGGGCTCACCTGGCAAACTAATTATTATTACTATTTGGATGATTTCAATTTTGTACCAATATTCGGCGGGACGGATTAAAAATTAGCACAACGGGCCGTAGTTTGCCCACCCCTGGTCTATCCTGTGTAGTAAGATTCACCAGCTAATATTACCTTATAAGGCAACACATCTCCTGTGGTTGACCCTAAAGACAGGATGAATAATGTGGGTTTGACACATGAAGAGAGGAGGGTGAGTGTGTTTGTGTAGTATAAGAGCTGATGCACGGAGGAGAAGAATTTGGATTTCACTAGCCCTCTGAGCCTAGATAAGAAATTCACCAGTTTTTTTTAGAAGACTGGACTTATATGCAGTGGTGTATAAATAAGCATAAGTATGCTCATTCCGCCAGGTACCGGTCTGTGGGTCCCTTGGTACCGGGCCGCACAGAAAGAATGAATGAAAACAAATTTGCAAAAAAAGAATCAAGGCCAAAAAGATGTTTTATTTTGAAAAATTAACGGATACATCCATCTGTGCGTAACCTCAGACGTAACACGTGTCAAGAGGTTACGTGACACGTTACCCTAAAAATTAAACTAAAAAGTATGTTTCAACTCTGCCGGTGTTCTGGATTAAAACCAAGGCAGAGTATCCTGAGATCGCCAAAAAAGGTCTGAAAATCTGCTTCCATTTCCAACCTACTGTCCTTGTGAAGCGGATTATAAATTAAGGAGTAGACTGGACAATAAGGTTTAAGTTACGGAGTAGACTGAACACACGTCGGGTGTCGTTGTCTCCCGTCTCCCCGAGATGGGACCCGGTCCATGAAAATATTGTCTTACACGTAACCGGTCCGAGGCGCAAAAAAAGGTTTGTGAGCGCTGGACTAGAGGATGTAGAGGGCAAATGCATAATATTGTGATTCTGCTTGCGTGGAGTCTGTGTTCCACCACAGTCGGTCTCATGATTAATTTTTCTAAAGATTGATGTGATTTTGTAGCGAGTAACGAAGGTTTCAGGGGAAATGTATCGGAGTAAAAGTATCAGTTTTCTTTGCAAAATGTAGTGAAGTAAAAGTAAAAGTCAACAGAAATATAAATAGTAAAGTAAAGTACAGTGTGGTGGCAGGGGCGTGGTTAGCTCAGCTGGAGAGGGGGGAGGGGAGAAGCGACTCAGGGAACAGGTGTCGGGATGCGACCTAATTGGCCTCAGCTGGAGCAGATTGCATGTGTGTTATGTGTCTTGGCTATATAAGCCATAATATGTACGGAGGAGAGGGAGAGGGGCGAGGAACGCAGGTCCCAATAAAGACGTTTCCAAACAGCATTACGGTCTGCGTGTGTCATTTGGGCTGGGGGAGACTCGGGGAGGGAACCAAGCTTGTTACTGAAGGGTTTTAATAACTTAGTTTGTCACAATTAGACTTGCACAATGTAAAATAAAGAACGGTTTATTGTGTACATTACAATGCATGAAATATGATAATTAATAAGGGATATCATTAAGAAGGGTGTGTAATTGTATGCATATGAACTTTTATTACTGTATAATGATTCAGATGTGAAAGGATTTTAAAATAGATTTGAGACAAGATGAATTATATAGTATTGCTGAGGATCACATTGTACTGAGAGTGCATAGGTCATTTGCACACAGTGATCAGGGCTGAGTTTTTACAAAGGAGCATTTGGTTTTAAGAACAAAGGGGACTGGACCACCTGTGGTCTGGGGGAATCTCCCCCCTGATTTTAGGAACAGGATTGGGATTTGATTTGCATTTCAGCCATCAGAGGTGAAGAGTTTCTGTGGGAGGATGACTGTAGCTGTAATAAGATTATCATCAGCTGTAACAGATAGAACTGAATAACAATTCCTTCTAGGTAAAATATTTGTTAGTAAACACAGGAGGGCGGAGTGAGGACTTCAGGTACCAGAAAACATGAATGCTATGGAGCCATTTTCAAACGCTGCGCCAAAGAGAGACTCCGCCCCTGTGGGACTTTTAGCCAATCGCATGCCATAGATTTGAACCAATGAGGCGAATGAGCCCAAAATGCTGGGATGTTAAAACCAGATTGTAGATTCCTGTTCGAGGTCTTTGAGCTGAAGCGAGACAGGAACGGTCTGTGGAGCGGAAGCTCGGAGACCCTCAGCTGAGTATATGTACACTGTATCACCATTTGAACTTTAATTAAACCGTTTGTTATAACTCTTTGATTTCTCTATTTCTTCCCTGCCATGAGCACCCGAGTTCTAAGAATACTCTTTATAATATACAGATATCCAAAAAAACGACTTAAGTATAGTAACAAAGTATTTCTACTTCGCTACTATACACCACTGCTTATACGCGCCTTTTACTTCTGTGGATAAAGCTTGATTTGAGGACTACATATGTAGAAGACCTTTGAACACTGAAACAGTTTCATTGAATTTAAATTGTTAAATGTGATAACGTGATAACCACCGGTTAGGTGCGGTGCCGCCCCCTCCTTTTTCCCTCCTCCCTAGCAGGTCCTTCGTTCACGCTACATGGCGCCCTAACGTGGGGCTCGAGTTAACATTACGAACCCTCGAGTTAAACACCAAGGACCATAAATCACGAGATGGAAAAGTCTCGTTAAAAGGTAAGGAGTAGAAGGTTCACTTAACCAATCGATCCAGTACGAGTGTTGGACACAGGGGGACACCTGACGGACTTCAGGATTAAGGTAGGAGTGGGTGAAACTATGACGCGCTAACTGTTCTACACTGTAGGCGATCATTATATGAATCCGTAGAATTCAACATAAAACAGGGAGAAGGAAACGGAGGAGCTCCTTTTATCCGAGGAACCAGTTGTGTTAAACATTAGCAGGGACTCTAAAGAACGACCCAGAGATTTCAAAGATTTGCAGAGATCAAAACAATTATAACCACAAAACCCCTGAGGAGATTTGGAATCACAAAGTGAATGGTTTTCAGATCGTGAATCAGAGGGACCAGACATCACACCCTTCAATCTGGCTAGAATAAAGTGTAGTAAATCCACACAAAAAAATAGGCCAAAAAAAAAAACACCGCCGCCACTTCACAGGAGGTTAAACTCTCTGCAATTGCCGCACTTTCCCCAAACAAACTCTTTCCCAGACAGACAGACAGACAGACAGACATACTCTGTCTGTGTTGTTTTTACAATCAGGTTTGGGTTTTCAGTTTTCTATTATTCAACCAACTTGTACAACGTCATAAAGAAGAATGTGTGTTATCTGATGGGAACTTTGCCAGAAAAGCAACTGCATGGAGGAAGTGCAACAAGGAAGTTTTGATCCAAGCACAGTTGTTCATCTTAGATTGTATTTGCTGATCAAATGTCTCACTCACAGCCGCTGGATTAGTCTTTAAGGAAGTATACAGAGAACTTTAAGAATCTGATCCACCACAGTGCATGTTGGCGTTCATACAACACATTTCTAGGAAATAGTTTATGGATATAAAAACCCAGCAGAAAAAGATCTTAACACATCAAGGTAGTGCATTATAATATTCTAAAACTATATACAACTTGTATAAATGTAGTAGTAGTAGTAGTAGTAGTAGTCTTAAGAAAAGGATAATAATGTAAATAAATTGCCTAGTAATAAATAAACAAGTTAAATTTTTTGCTAAAAATAAGTCGGAATGTAAACAGGCTAGTAGGCAAAGGTCAAGGAAAAGGACCTGACCCCAAATCAATATGGTTAGAATTTGAAAATCAAGGATGTAATAAAGTGCACCTTTCTTAAATAATGTTAAACAAACACGAGGCACAAGTGACACATTTATTGTGAATAACATTCTGAACACATAGATTAATGTCGTTTTGTTCAACGATTGTTAATAACCCCAATTTGATTCCTTCCTGTGTTGACCCTGGGTTTAAAGAGTGAAACACATAAGGAATCCAGGTGATTAATGACCTCTATGAAAGTGGTAACATGAAATCCTTTAATCAACTTCAGGATGAGTATGGGCTACCTAAAACACAGTTTTTCAGATTTTTACAAATTCTTAGTTTTTTAAACTCTATACCCCAATATAAGGAAGGTCATGGACCAGAGCCGATCGAATCATTGATTCACCAAGTCTGCCAGCTGAAGAGGAAAAAAGCAAACTATATTTATAATAAATATAGTTTTTACCTCATCACCAACACCATTACTAACAATTCAATCAGGTTTTAGTGGAATGGAGTTATTCACCCCTCCATAGTTCAATTAGGATAACTAATAAAATATGTTTTAGGTCCATTGGAAAAACATCGATATAAATTGCATTAGTCTACCATAACATGTATTTTTTCCAAAATGTTATTTGCATTTTGATTTTTTTTTTCATGGGCTGATGTAGATAAATAGGGATGAGACACCTCTGCTGTTCAGGGTCATATTGACCCGCTCACTCAAAATCAAGCCAAATGAGTCATAATGATTTGTATTCAAAGTCAACTTTATTTATGTTTATTTATAGTGTTAAGAAATCTGAATTGACCTCAAGATGGTCTTCATCTTCAGACACTTGCTCCAGAGCCTCCAGGGCTGTCGTCCTTTTGTTTCTGTTGAGGCAAGTGAGGGGTGTCTGGAGAACAAAGCAACCTTAAATTGTTCAATTATATGATCATAGTATTGCACCAGTACTCACTTTGTGTCATGTTACCAATCATCCACTTGTTAATCAGTCCAAATGATCACATTTGGAACGTGATGGGGCATTCGTCATTAGAAATATAAATATACTGCATGTACCATGTGTCAATGTTAGCCATTTGTTTTATTTCTGTGAATCACAGCCACAATAAACAAATGTACCATGTGACTAACATACCAGTGTCCCCTGATTGATTACATACTTACAATACAAAGGTTTTGGGGTAGAAAGATAATGAGGAAGAAAATATTTGTTTTAATTAACTGACACTTTGAAACAAGAAGGATCCTGGGTTCGAATCCACCAGCTGGTTGCTAAAGACATACCGATTACGCTAACTGCTAACTCTACATGGACATTAAGGGTTTTCTATGAGTCACTGATAAGGAGGCGTCCTGGCAATGTGAGCTAGGATTGGCTGGATAGGAATGTTGATGATTGAATGTATATTCAAATAAAGTTTGTTGGATGATTATTTTTAATCTTTATTAAATTGATTCATTTTTATTTGTATACTATGAAACACAAACTTAATGTTGCACAAACAGGTTTTGATGATTAATATTCTATTACAGCCACATTTCAACTTATAGTACATTTCTGTGGCATTAGCTGGATATGTTGCACCTTTTTGTGTTTATTAATACCACAATACACAGTTGCTTCGACTCGGTCATCCAGAAACCTAGAGGTCATCTCGTGGTGGACCTTTAGCGGTTTTTGGTTGCAAGGCAAACTCTTTGTTAATATTCCTAGCAGCTCTGATTGCAGATTTCATAGCCGCCTCCATCCAAGCGTGAGGGAAGGCTGTGTGTTCCCCAGCAAAGTGCACCCTGCCTTCCTTCCTGAAGAGCTTTTTAGCAAACTGTACATGCTGGTAGGGCGTGAAGATGGCGAAGGCGCCAAAGCTGTGAGGATCCTGACTCCACTTCTTCACCACCACTCCTGTACAGAGAGACTTGACGTGCTCACCATGGATCTTTGCCACATCTCTCAGAGCCATCTCTTTCAGCTCTTCATCGCTCGCTCCCAAGAAGAGGAGGGAGTCGTCAGACCAGGTGTAGGAAGCCAGGAGGACGAAGACGGTCTCATTTGCTGGGTAAATGTTGCTGGGGTAGTAGATGAAACGCGTTGGCCCGTCAGTGATGCTCTTTCCCCCTTTGATGCCATCCTTCTTCCAGAAATTCTCACTAAAGGTGAGGAGGATTTTAGTGGCGCTGTCATAGTGGGTTGCCCTCAGTGCCTCCATCTTATGAATGGAGAGAGGTGGAACAAAGTCCATGTAAAGGGCTGCCTTGGTTGTGGTTGTTACCAGAACTCTGTCGGCAGAAAGATGCATCAAAGAGGACGGTTGGCCTGCCTCATACGAAACAGTCACACCTTCCTCTGACTGTTGGATGCATTTGACCTTGGAGTTGAGGAGAATAGGGGTCACCTTGAGGTCATTACGAAGAGCTGTGGGGAGGAGGTCGAACCCACCAACCACTTCTTTGTATCTAAAAAACAAAAAGACACATAGATACTCTAATTGCTGTGTTTAAGCAAAAGTATGTAATATATATATATATATATATATATATATATATATATATATATATATATATATATATATATATATATATATATATATATATATATATATATCTCATACATCAGTGGACGAGCAGGAGGACCTACACCTACTGGGAGGAGAAAGGGCTGAAAGGATCACAAAGAGGAGGACCACATACCATGGACTTTACAGTGTTGAGTTTTCCTTTTGTTTTGATAACCACTTTCTCCTTCGGGAAGCTTTATGTTTATTCATCGGCTTTTTTAGATTTTTGATTTAAAGGAACTGCCGGTGGGACGGAAAAATAAACCTTTATTTTCATTTATACTGTCTGATTGTGCCTGTTTTCAGCTCTCTGTATATGTATATGTGCGTATATATATCTCAAACTGAGAGAGCAAACTGCAGTCATTTGTGTCTATTGACATTAATCTTAGCGTTCCTGTAAAATTTGACGAAAAACGCCTATCCAGGTATACCCAAAGTAAATTGGAAGCTGTACTTGAACTATTTGGAGTAACTGCATGGTCTTGGTCTCTTTTGAAAGGTAACACTCTGAAGCTTTTTTCCCTCAATAGTCAGAATCACTTTAAGTGCTGCTGACACTGAGTTGTATGAGTTTGAATACACTAAAGTATAAGGTTTTTATTTCCGCCTGAACATTTCTTTGCAAATAGATGCCTGTAGATGAGTATAAATGGGACTTCTGAACTGGAAAACACAATGGGACAATAGCCTGAAGCCTTATCTAGTCTAAGTAAAAAGCAGATAACAATATCACAGAAAATGAATATTTTACACATGTTTTTCTAATGAAAAGTCTCGGCGTTTTTCCTTTTTGAGACTGAAAATATTCATGATATATATATACTATATACCTATTAAAAAGGCTTATAGTCTTGCAAACTTATAGAGGTACTATTCATATTTACTACCAGTATTGCTGACACAGAGAAAATGAAGTAAAATGCATTTTCATGCTAATTCAATGACAAACTGAGGCTCAGTGAGGAGAAGTCTGTTCTGGTGAAGTTAAAGGCTGTTGGAATCAGCTCCACTGCCACTTCCTGCTATTCGTTTTTTAGGCAATTTCATTGGCTGTACGAAGCGCCTGTCATCCGAGCTGTATGAGGTGACAGGCTTGAGCTACGTAAGAAAATAGAGGCTGAGCCTGAACTTCAACGTAGCTTCTAGTTAGGTAATGTAGCCTGTCAGTCAGGACATGAAGCTCCTATTGGTTCAAGTGGGGATCCAATAGAAAGCTTAGATTTCGGCGGTCATTCTGGTGCCGAGTTTGTAGCTGTGCTCTCATGCAAACTTGCTTTGCTTCTAAAAACAAAACATTATTCTTTCATATCTTCCAGCTGATATGAAATGATGCAACACCAGTTGGTGGATATTTATGGATGTAATCACGTGTTTTGGACTAAATCTTTTATGGGATTATTTTTTTATTGGACCTTTACGGCATTTTTGTTGGAATGTTATGGATTTATGGATCAATATGAGTCGTCATCGGTGAGTTGCCTGGCTTTTGCTATCGTTTGTTTGTTTGTTGTTGTCTGACAAACGTCTTGTTTGTAGCGTGGTGGTCTGATCTTGAAACGGAGTGCACAGCTGGAATCACAAGAATCGTAGGTTTCAGAAACATGTGGCACTCGTACTGAACTATAAATAGATGTACAGTGTACAATAGAATGTCCAGTAAAGGACGCCCGCGGGACGGCAGAACGTTAACAGGTTAATTCAAGGCTGCCGACATCAGATGCCGAGTTGGATTCACACGACTAATTCTCCACAAATCTAAGACAAACTAATGTCTCTTCAGACATAGTGTTGTCTTAGTGCTCTGGTTTGGTAAACCTTCGGCACACTTCCTGCCCAGTTCCAACAGAGTAGTGACTTGCTGTGAACACAGTAGAGCTGGTAGCATCAGAAGAGCTGGATAATTGGTTCATGACAACTGTTGGATTTTCATCACTTTTGATGGCTGAAGATTTAATATGATTGAACTCTACTGTGAAAACAACATGATCACATTTTGAATATTTAACTGTATTGGATGTCGGTCCTCACTTCACGTGATCTCCGATCACAGCCGTTTCATAGATCATCTCAGTCAGCGCCGTGTACATGAGGCTCTGTTCATTCAGCAGGTCTCCAATCATCCTCACTGCTTCTGAACTCAGACCTGCTCTTTCTATCAGGAACTCCTGTGAAATAAACAAAGTTTCATGTTGTGAAGTTGGGTTTACCGAGAAGGTTTACAATCTATTAATACCTACTCATTTGATCAAATGTTTTTGTCTACTCAGCTTTTCAAACGTTAAGAATCAAGCTTCATTTTATTTACACTTATTAAAAGTTCAGCAACCGGTTTACAGCCCACCTCATTGATGCTATTATTAATACACTAGAATAGTATTAATACTTCAAATACCCAACAGTCTTCTAGTTTCACAACATTTCTTGACATCACGTTGTGTTTTACCTTCACAGAATAACGATCATATTTGATCATCATAGCCTTGCAGCCATGAGCCTTCACATACTTTTTCACCTACAAAAAAAGTCAAAGACAAAGAAGAAAATCACTTGAATCATTGATTGAGCGGTTGGAGTATCCATGAGTATTTACAGTGAGCTATGATCTCTATTTACATTGTGAACCATGAATGTGTAACTCAACTATATGGTGTTCAGAGATGCTGGAAAAGTATGAAAGTATAAAAGTATATCTGTATATACTTTTTATTTTTAGTATAACCATTGAACATAAATACTATTTTAATTCAATTATAGTTTGTGATTAAAACATATAAAATGCATAGGACACTATAAATTAATATGTTGTATAATCTTTTCTATTTAATGGGTATTGTATAATCTCTCCTGTGTAAGAGGATTCATCTGCCATTTTACCATGAAAGGCAACAGACCTCCTGTGGCAGACTTTAGAGACAGAGTGAATAATGTAGGTTTTGGCACGTGAAGAAGAAGGGGAGGGGTGAAGTGTGTCTGGAGTATATTAGCAGCCCGACGAGGAGAGGAGGTGTTTTTTCACCAGCTCTGAATCTGGACAAGCAATCTAAAAATAACTAAATCCTTAGAATTGTTTTCATGTGACACCTAAAAAAGTTCCTTTTTTCTTCTGAGGATTAAAGCTTGCTCTGGGGACCACTTATGTAGAAGACCCATAAACACTTAGAACTGTTTGCATGTGACACTGAAGCCACATTGAACTGAAATTGTTTTATGTGATAACGGGAGAAAAACTTTAATAAAACTCGGCCTTACCATTTGTAAGTGACTGAAACCAAACAAAGTATTCTGGTTCTTTAAAACAATGTAAATCCTCTTCCCCTGTCCGTCAACTGTGTGATACAGAAGTGACGACGGAAGCTACCAGAGAAGCTTAAGCTAAGCGACAAGGTATAGATGATATACAAACTTACCTTCGTTAAAGCTTCTTGTAGCAGCTCGGCGGCTGACTTCCCTTTCTCTCTTTTCTTCACGTTGTATTTCAGGATGTCAGGGTTTTCTTTCACCTCGCTCGTCTTCTTCAGCGTCCCGTTAACCAAGTAAAAGGTGTTGGGGTCATACATGACGAATTCACTCAGCCTGAGCTTCATCTTTTTTACAAACCAGTGGACGAGTCTGTCGACAGAAGAGGTGATAGTGTCAGAGTCTCTGCAAGGTGTTTTTATGATGTGTAGCAAAGACAGTAAATTAATACGGATCTCTCTGGAAGCCTTCACTGGCCCCGAAAATGAAATGTACATCTACTGCCAAGTCATATTTTAAAGCTCTAAACAGGAATGTTTTGTTCTAAAAAAAGAAACAACTTTGAGTAAATTCTACTGTACCTTTTACAATAGCTCATCTATTGATTCTATCAAGTTCTATTTGCATCTTCCCTTTGGGATTTTTAAATAATTTGATAGTATCCAGGTCTGGATGGTATTCTTGTCAATCAACCCCATAAAAACCTGATAGCTCCTTTATGCCGTTTTACAAAATCATGTTAGTCTGTGAGAGTTGCATTCACATGATTATATGTAAATGCTCAACTCAAAAAATATAATCTTACTTATGGGAATCTGGGATCCTCATGGCTCCCAGTTCAGCATACCAGCCTCCTTCTTCATCCCTGTGGGTCTCCACTCGTCCCCCAACACGACCGCTGGACTCCAATATGGTCACCTTGTCAGAACAGATTAATACAACTTCAACTACCACGAGATTATATAAAAACTACTATGAATTTAGCTACTGCTAGCAACATTGTTGCTAATATTTGTGAAGCTCTAAAGTGTCATCCTGATGCACGTACCTGGTGCCCTGCTTGTTCCAGGAGCCGGGCAGCCGTCAGTCCAGCTATGCCAGCTCCAACGATAACAACATGGTGGGGTGTACATGTGGGAGGGAGGCCGTTCTCTAAAGTGTCCAGGAGCTCTTGGTAGTCATCGTCCTCCAGACACTTAGCCAGTTTTTTACCTGCAGCATGGCCGGGGTACAGCGTGAGAAACAGCAGACTGACAGCAATGGAAACACATTGAGAGTGAAACACACAGAACTCTGTCATGAGCGATATTTCACCCTCTTTGAGGTTTGATTGAGCAGACTGGATCGTTATATTGCAGCACGGAGAGATTCTATGATACCGTCTTCATTGTTTGCTTGCTTTTTCATATGTTTGATATTTACTAGAATTGTTCCATATTTGAGACAACTACAGATTGAGGAGTTTAACTTTACTGTTACTGAATTAAAAAAGGAAGATTTATTTTGGTTTTAGACATTTATTTACATGTATCTACCATTTTATTCATATATTTCACTGCTTTTGTGAACCTAAGATCTTTGGTAAACCAATTTCAAGCCCAAAAACCATTCGACCACCTGTGTAAAGTTATGTTTTCACAAGAGATATGAAGAATTTCCCAAAATCTCTTTACACCTTTTTTTTTTTTTCAAAAATGCGAGACCCTTAACCCTTACAGTACGGATGTGGCCGCCGGCGGCGAAAAGTGAAATGCAAAACGGATATTACCGTAACTCTTCGACGTAAATCCAACGGATTCTGAACACTAAGACGTTGCGCTTTCCAGGCATATAGTTGAGAGAATATAACGGTGTTATAACGGTGTTTTAGTGGCGTTTTAGTTGACTTTCTTTTCGTAAATAATATTTTAGTGTTGCAAATTATAGTAATGGTCTGGTTACTGAAAGTTTTAGAGTATTTTTTGCCGTGTTTTAGTCGTAGTTCGCCATATTTTTTTTCCAAGTGTTTTTTGCTGTAATTCAGTCAACACCAGAATTGATGTCCAGAAAATTGCATAGGGAAAGGAAAGTCCCATTGAAGTTTGTGGAGGATGATGGACAGGAGGATGGACAGGAGGAGTGTCGCCATCTCATCCACAGTAAGTAATAGTTTGTATACACTGGATATTTATTACCAGCTTTATTACTATGATGATAATTTGTTCTTATTGGCTTTGTCTCAAATTGCTTTATTCCTGCTTTATTTATAACTTTTCCTATTCTTATACTGTTGAACATTTTTCCTAGAAACACATGGGTTTCTTTTGGATAAATCATATCTAATCTTATGATATATCTTTATATTTTTAGAGATTCTTCTGATGAAGGGCCATCGACTAGTGGTCTCGCTCGTGGTCGTGGCCAAATCAGTAGAGGTGCTGATGCTGCTGGTGATGCCCCTCGTACCCAGTCACCGCTTCGCCAAGAGGCCTGGAAAATGTTGACAGACCTGACATTGCCAACCCTCGCCCACCCAGATGCGTAGCGCTGGTCCCCAACCCCCTCTCACCACTGTCACCCACACATCACTGGATATCTTTGCACTTTTTTTTGACTCTGAGGTAATACAGGTCTTGTGTGCAAACACCAACAAAAATGCTCAAAGAAATCTGAGGAAGGGGAAAAAGTTTGCGTCAACTGCCATCACCCCACAGGAGCTGAAACATTACCTCGGGATGTTGTTATTTATGTCAGTCTGCAGTCTGCCAAAAATGTCTGACTTTTGGAGGAAAAATAAAAAATGTCATGTGCCCTTTCCTGCTTTAGCAATGTCGAGGGACAGGTTTAGGTTTATCACCTCCAACATTCACATGAGCGATCTAGACGAGGATGCAGTCAATGAACAGAAAAGGGGGACAGAGGACTATGACCCCCTGCAAAAGGTCAAATTTCTGCTGGAGATTATCAGGAACCGCTGCAAGAGCGTGTACCATCCAAAAGCAGCACATCTCGGTGGATGAGAGGATGGCTTCCACAAAGGCTTTCAATGAAGCAATACATGAAGGCCAAGCCAACAAAGTGGGGCCTAAAAATGTTTGTGTTAGCTGATGTGAATGGGTACACAGTTGACTTCAGGCTGTACACAGGAAAGAACCACGGTGCATCAGGCAAGGGGCTTTCATTCGATGTGGTGCAGCTGGTGAACAAAGACTATTTGGGGGGAGGCTACATTGTATATTGCGACAACTTTTACACAAGCCCTCTCCTGTTCCGTCATCTGAGCCAGCAGGGGTTTGTGCCATGTGGAACCTACAGGCAGAGCAGAATTGGTGTCCGAAAAACTCAGGAGAATGCCCTGACGAAAAAATCTGAGAGAGGCTCCATCAGGTGGATCCGTGATGGGGACCTGCTGTTTATCAAATAGATGGACACCAGGGAGGTCTCCATCTGCTCCACTGTCCATCCTGTGTTCACAGATGAGACGGTCCTGCGGTGGAAGAAGACCGGTGATGGGCACAGTCAACAGCCTTCCCCAGACCCACAGCTGTGGGTGAGTATAACAAGTACATGGGGGGAGTGGACACCTCTGACCAGATGCTGGGAACCAACTCGGTCCACAGAAAAACCAAGAGATGGCCCATGACCGTGTTTCAGCATCTTTTTGACATTGCTGTCACAAACAGCGTCATTGTGCACAAGGAGCTCAGCATGAGTCAGGAGAAGAGGCCAATGACACGCCAGGCTTTCCAGGAGGAGCTGTGTGCAAAGCTGCTCGACGTGCCACTGGCTGGCCCACCTAAGCCCCCCACTCAAGGCCACTTCCCGGTTCCCACCAACCAAAATGAGGAAACTGAAAAAAGACAGTTGGCAAGCATGGGGAGGAAACAGTGCACTCTCTGCCATAAAAGAACACCCTGGAAGTGTGAGGAGTGCAATGTTGGGCTCTGCCTTCAGCTAACCAGGAACTGTTTCAGAGAGTACCACAAGAACTAAAAAAAACGCCTGTAAATGGACCAAGAAAACATGCTGTAGCATTGACTCTGAATCTTCTGGAAAAAACATATTTTTTGCCTAGATGTAAAACAAGTTTTAGCTATTTTGTGTAATCTCAAAAGCTTTCCTCAAGGTAATTTCAAATTGTTTATAAAGATAAATCTGATGAAAATTAAAATCTGTTTCTTTACTTGTTTGTTATTATACACTGTTTTAAGCATGTATGACATGTAATAATGACAAATACTTGCCAGATTTTGAAAGATAATTTTTTCCTGAAAAATAATAATTTCTTTTGACATATTTATTGATAAATAAGAAAAAAAGGACCAGACGGACTGTTAACTTTACAGTACTAAACGTTTTTTTTTTCCTTCTCTCTGGCCCTAATTAATAAACAATCCCAAAAAAATACTGTATAATTTAGTTAACTCATCAATAAATCTTTAAATAAAACATTATTTTGTATACATTACATAGCAATATCTTCAAATAATGATTTAAAATGAATTATTGATGAGTGATACAAAATAATTCACATCAAATTCTAGACACCTTCAAGCCTCCACTAGTCTGTACAATTTTGCAAAAGAACATGGCAGAGGGCACAGTCTGAACGCTTTGGGAAGATTTTAATTATCCGTACAATTTTTTAAATGAGAAAGGATTTATTTAGACAATATGTCGAAATAAAAGAGAACACAATATTGCTGCAACATACTCACATAATTTCAAGTTCACCACAGGTGGTTCCATCTCGTCTCTGTTGGTCGATCCCTCTTGTTTGGATGGCAGGCTGGCTCCAATGCTTTGACTCACAAGATCTCCGTGGCTGCTTTTATGTTGTTGCATCGACGATCGCGTGTCACGTGACTTATCACATGATTTCCAATACCCAATTGTAGAATTGCTGCTGTGATCCTGTAAATGTCCCCACTGCGTAATCTAAAGTTTGTGTTGCACAAACTTTAGATTATATATTACTTTATTAGTGACGCAGTGGGGAAATTTACAGGATCACAGCAGCAGACGAGTAAAGTGCAATCTGGAATCTCCCAGAGAAACTTAAGGTAAGTATCTTTGGGTGAAGACTTTGCAGTGTTTGTCATAAAAGGTGAGATGTTCACAATAGGCAGGGAGAAGGTATAGATGATATACAAACTCCCTTGATAAGGTTGAGCAGGGTTACAGCCTACCGTAGGGTCCTATAGAAGCGGTTCCCAACCACCGGGCAGCGGCCCGGTTCCGGTCCGTGGGGCCCTTGGTACCGGGCCGCAGAGAAAGAATGAATGAATGAAAAAAAGAAAAATCAAGGTCGGAAAAATGTTTTATTTTGAAAAATGACCGGATACATCCGTCTGTGCGTAGCCTCAAACGTAACCTCTTGACACATGTCAAGAGGTTACGTGATACGTTACCCCAAAAATGAAACTTAAAATTATGTTTCAACTCTGTGTTCTGGATTAAAATCAAGGCAGAGTATACTGAGATCGCCAAAAAAGCTCTGAAACCCTGCCTCCATTTCAACATCCTGTCTTTGTGAAACGGGTTTTAATGAAGTGACAGAGTGCACATAAAGGTTTAAGTTACGGAGTAGAGTAAGTAGACTCGACATAAATAAACACATGTCGGGTGTCGTTGTCTCCCGTCACCCCGAGATGGGACCGGCTCGCAGCAGAGAAACAAACTCAGGGCTCTCACTAATTCGGCGTAATGGTGAGTTGTATATTTATGCACTTTATAATTGTCTTTATGTCGGTCATATCATTTTATTATGTCATATTTATTATGTCATACATAGTTTACATCACGGACCTTGAGTTAAACCATAAAACACCACCTAGAAAAGTTTAGTTAAAAGGTAAGGAGTAGAAGCGAGTGTCAGACACAGGGTGACACCTGACCAACTTCAGGATTAAGGTAGGAGTGGGTGAAACTATGATTCACTAACTGTTCTACACTGTAGGCAATCATTATATGAATCCATAGAGTTCAACATGAAACAGGGACAAGGAAACGGAAGAGCTCCTTTTATCCGAGTAACCAGTTACAGTCATGTGTCGGCCTACATTGAGGTCACTTAAAAACACAATTATGCGGATCATGGCTCCTATCTATATTTGTGGCTCATGTGGTAGAGTGTCCGTCGTGTAACCACAAGGTAGCAGGTTTGATCCCTGTCCTCCTCACGTGAGGTTTCCATTTTAAAACACGTATCTTTTGCTATGTTTACACTGAGCAGAGATGACTCATTAACAGTAAATCACCTGGAAACATTTCTGGGAAAGACAGAAATGTGTCCTTCCACATGCCTTTGCATAGCCAACATGCAGCCCTTGCACACACTAAAAACTAAATTAATTAAGCTAAAAATACTGCTGCTGTCTAATGCAGACAAAGAACAGGTGGAAATTTATAAGCGATATGTCCTTGACCATATTACAGAGTTGGAGGAAAAGAGAGACCAATCTGACATGTTATTTAGGCTCTAATGATATAGGGGGAGACTAGACCCGATGGCGTATGCAGAGAACCCTCTGGTATTTACAACCCTAGCTCCAGCTACGGCCAGCATGAGAGAGTTAGAGAAGAGGAAATTATTATGAAACATGTAAAAAGCCACACTCATGCAAAAACAGATGATGCACCCTTCAACGAAGAGGTAGACAGGATGGCGCAAAAGCCTAACTAGTTGCTCATATCCCTGAAAAAAAATCTAACCGGCTAGAATAGAGGGAATAAAAAACCAGGGACCAATACAAACAACTTGCGAAGGCACAGACGAACCGATTCTCCAGAAAGGTAATGTTGTTAATATAAAACAGAAGCCAGTAATGGCTGAGGGTTCACATTATTCAATGTACCACCCACTCACCAGACGCACTGCATAGTGTCTTGTCACACGTAGGACAGGGGGGCGGGGGGATTGAAATAGGGATGATATCAGACCCTGAACATCCCACTCAACATCTCACCTGGAGTGAATATGTACCAGGACAATGTATCATTTGTGAAACAATAAAATCAGCACTACTGATAGAAAGAAAGAGCGAGCTTAAGAAAACCCCCGCTCACGGAGCCAGAGAAGACCCAGGGTACTGCAGTCACTATGTGTGATACCTGCTTTGCAGAAGTAGGAATAATGGCTCATTAGTCAGAAAAGATTCAATAATCAGTAACTGCTCTTGTATCAACAAACATCAGTTAACAGCATGGGAGTGCCAGTGTGGTTTCCAGGACAGGAAGGGATTAAGCCATGGCCTCAAACGACTGCAAATCAGTCATTTACGAGTTTCTCATTTCCCCCTAGCTATGTTCATGAAACTTTAGACCTGCTCCAACACCTTCTACCTGGTTTCTTGCCACCTTTGCATCGAATAAGGACCCCCAAACGAGAGCTCATCTCTGGTGGGGACGAGTCCGCCTACTGGTGGGAGACTGACCACCTGGAGACCTGGTGCAGCCAGAACAACCTGGAGCTCAACGCTCTGAAGACAGTGGAGATGGTTGTGGACTTCAGAAAGAACGCAGCCCCACCCGCCCCTCTCATCCTGTGTGACTCCCCCGTCGACGCTGTGGAGTCCTTCCGCTTCCTGGGCTCCATCCTAACCCAGGACCTCAAGTGGGAGCTGAACATCAGCTCCATCACCAAGAAGGCCCAGCAGAGGATGTTCTTCCTGAGGCAGCTGAAGAAATTCAACCTGCCAAAGAAAATGATGGTGCACTTCTACACTGCCATCGTTGAGTCCATCCTCTGCTCCTCCATCACCGTCTGGCACACCGCAGCCACTGCCAAGGACAAGGCCAGGCTGCAGCGCATCATCCGCTCTGCTGAGAGGTGATTGGCTGCAATCTGCCATCCCTCCAGGACTTGTTCGCTTCCAGGACTCTGAAGCGGGCAAGAAAGATTGCAGCTGACCCCTCTCACCCTGGACACAAACTGTTTGAATCCCTTCCCTCTGGCAGGAGGCTGAGGTCCATCAGCACGAATACCTCACACCACACAAACAGTTTTTTCCCGTCGGCAGTCGGGCTCATCAACAGTCGGGCTCATCAACTGACTCTGTCCCCCAGACAATCTCCTACCGTTCACTCCCCTGCACATCCCTCCATACCTCATATTTAAACACACTTTGCCACTTTACTTTACACTTGTCACCTTCACATACCACTTACATCCCACCTTAAGTACTGCTATCTGTTAAGCGTGCACTTTATTTTAACTTTTAAGCTATTTTAACTTTAATTTCATACTTTATATTTTACTATATTCTACTGTAGATTTAGATTTACAATTTAATTGTAAATATTATTGCACTCTGTTTACTGTTAAATGTTTATTGTCTAAATGTTAAATGTATGCACCTTCCGCCAGGACAAATTCCTTGTAGGCGAAAGCAATCATGGCAATACAGTTTTTTTGGATTGCTTACACACTAAAATTAAAAGTAGTACACTATTAGCAAAACCTTACACTCAAGAAGCAAAACATCAGCCCACATTTGCACAACTATAAGCACATTGCCAACCTCACACTTGTTGCAAAACTCTACACACAGTGATTTGCAAAACACTAAACACACTTAACATACATTACACACAAAAATCTATCATGAAGTCACGTCCTTGCAATACCAAAGCACTGACTGTCAACTTACCACACCGTCCAACCAATTGGTTCAACACAGTCATCAGGTGTGCAAACACTCGTTTGCTTAATTGTAGACACACCAATCAGGTGTATAAGCACTATAACAAGCAGCAGGTGAGTTCATCGGTCTTCAAGCACAATGGAAAGAGTCAGAGAAAGAGTAAGACGAGGAGGAGGACGAGGAGGGGGAGGAAGAGGAGGGGGAGGAAGAGGAGGAGGATGAGGAGGAAGGGGAGGAAGAGGAAGAGGAAGAGGAGGAGGAGGAAGGGGAGGAAGAGGAAGACAAGAAGGTGCTCAAAGCGGACCGAATCTGACAAATGAGATCCGCGCAACACTGGTTGACCACGTTGTCAACCACGGCCTGACGCTGAGGGAGGCTGGACTGCGAGTACAGCCAAATCTAAGCCGATATACAGTGGCAAGTGTGATGAGAACATTTCGACTGGAAAATAGGTATTGTAAAAATATCATCATATCAAAAACATCTGCACGGTTTCAGTAACTGCTTACAGTACTGTATTATATGCACTATCAGCACTTCTGTTACCTTTTCCTGTGAAATGACTGTACTATTGTATACTGTTTTTTTTTCTACATAGGATTGAGGGTCAGGGACGACAAGGGGGAAGGCCTCCTATGTTCACATAACAGCAAGAGAGGGAGATAGTGAACATGGTTTTGGCCAACAATGCTATAACACTCAAGCAGCTCCAAGCTAACATTGTCAATAACCACGCCATTTTCAACGATATCCATCAGGTCTCAACATCAACACTGGCACGCATCCTAAAGAAAAAACATATTCAAATGAAGCAAATTTATCGAGTGCCTTTCGAGTGCAATTCTGAAAGGGTGAAACGACTGCGGCATGATTATGCAGAGGTATGTATTCACTTTAGCAGTGTGATATTGCATACTGTCTCATAATCTTTTACTGTACTGTAATATGTATACTAGATCTACACTGAACTACACAATTTTGCCTGACACTGTTTTTCAGAGAGTTTTACGAATGGATGGAGAGGAGATCCAGCATGAGTTCATTTTCGTAGATGAGGCTGGGTTCAACCTGACGAGAATGCGAAGGAGGGGAAGAAACATCATTGGCCACAGGGCTATAGTCAATGTCCCAGGGCAACGTGTTATATAACACTCTGTGCAGCCATTACACAGAATGGGGTCCTCCACCGCCATGCCCATATGGGCCCTTACAACACAGCACTCATACTTACATTCTTGGACCAATTGCACAACATAACAGCGGCAAATCAAATCGATCATATGCAATACATTGTTGTCTGGGACAATGTGTCTTTCCACCGCTCTGCTCTGGTTCAGAACTGGTTTCAGCAACATCCACATTTCACCGTCCTATATCTTCCACCATACTCTCCATTCCTCAACCCTATAGAAGAGTTTTTCTCGGCATGGCGGTGGAAGGTATATGATCTCCGTCTCCAGGCTGAGGTACCCCTCATCCAAGCCATGGAGGAGGCCTGTGACCAGATGGAGGTAGCAGCAATGCAAGGATGGATTGGTCATTCAAGACGTTTCTTTCCAAGGTGTCTTGCTAATGACAACATTGCCTGCGATGTTGATGAAATTCTCTGGCCAGATCCAGCTAGGCGAAGAGACAATGTCTAGTTTTTTATTTATTTTTTAACTTACAATACGTAAAGTGACGTTTGGTTACAGTATTATGAATCTCCATGTCAACATTTTGGGCGTGTTGAGAAATAAATAAGTTTCTTCAGTCTGCAACATTGGTCTTGTGTAGTGTTTGGTGAATTTACATTATATTTGTACTTTGTTGATAGTAGCCTACTCTAATCATAGGGAAGTAGAAGTGCTAAAAGTGTTTTAGGTTTATCACAGCAGAGTGTAACTCGTGCAAACAGAGTATAGTAATGTGAAACGTGTGTTTCATATGGTAACAAAGTGTGGTTTTTAAAAAGAAGTGTATAGTTTTTACAAGAGTGTTTAATTTTGCAAAGGATCTGTAGTGTTTTGCTAATTGTGTGTGTGGTTGTGCTAATTGTGTGTAGTGTTTTGAAAACACGGGCCCTGTTTTGAAAATCGTGCTTAAGCAATCAAAAAAAACTGTAAATGGTTCTGATTCTGATTCTGACAAGCATGTGGCCCAAGTGGAGAATTCAGGGGACACAAAAGGGGAGACATGAATGTGACGGTGATAAAGAATGTGGCATATTCAATTATGGAAAACAGGCTTCATAGGAGGACAAAAAGAAGAAGGGCACAAAGCATTCTAAACCTGCTATTGCAGGCGGCGTACACTTTATCAGCACTAAAACCAAGAGGAAAGGTAATAAATTGGATCAGAACCCTATGTAATCCCAGTGGAATGCCCTGCAGATTGGGAAGTATTAGGAGAGGAGCTCAATGTAACTACATCTCACTATGAATTCCAGAATGAGGCGGAAATTGTTCAATTACTGAATAATTTAGACATAGCCGCAAGAGAATCGAATTTATATCCGCAGAATACCTCCTATTCTGAGGAACCAGTTAACCCCCCTTGAATGTTTTAAGCAGTTGACCTCCAGAACCAGAGGCTGAACCCATAGAGCAGGCCCCAGAGAGACCAGCTCCAGCTGAGACAACAACCATCACGCCGGGACAGCATCAACAGGTCGAGGACACATGACCAGCTTCTGCAGTTTTCTATTCAACCAACTTTTACAATGTTAATAATAAAGAAAGACACTGTGTGTTATCTGATGGGAACTTTGCCAGAAAAGCAACTGCATGGAGGAAGTGCAACAAGGACGTTTTGATCCAAGCTTTTTATTTGCTGACCAAATGCCTCACTCACCGCCGCTGGGTTAGTCTTTAAGGAAGTATACAGAGAACTTTAAGCACTGATCCACTATGCTGAAGCCAATACGAAGAGGCTTCGCAACCTTGGGACCCAAGTGACTCGGTGAAGGGATGGGTACACAATACTTATATGATGTAATATTTATTATGATTTAATTGTTGTGACAGATATAATATGGAGTTTCAGATCTGCAATTCTGTTGTACCCTTTTTTCTAGCATTGGTTGTCGATGTGTCTGGCTTCCTGTGTAGCGAGCGCCATTTTGTACATATTCTTTCTTGGGGTGACATTCGGACATTCGACAAGTGGCCTAAAATGGTGGTAAGAATGAAAGGTTGCAACTTTGGGTCCCAAGGGACCCCCGAGGGCCTATGTGCATAACATTCATTATTATATTATTGTTATAGTAGGTTCAATATGGAGGATGATGATTTATGTTCGCGTTTTCTGTCCTTGTCTGATTGTTCGTATAGTTGGTTGTTATGCTGTTATGTATTCTATTTTATTCATTTTGTTGTCTAGTTTGAGGTCATGTGTAACTTGTATAAACTTAAAATAAAATGAAGAAAGGAAAAGGACCTGGGAAGACGGCAACAGTTAAGTGATCTAATGAAAACATTGTGATACATAAGCTGTGATACATAAGCAGACAGAAGCAGGTGAGAATCCACAGGTTGACAGGTTAATGGTGAACACCATCCGCTCCATGTACGTCACCCACTGGCCCAGCAGCTAAAGTCAAGAAGAAGCTTTCTCTGCCACGCCAAACAAACAAAGTCTCGGTAAGAAACCAGAATCCAACTCTGCAGGGAAAAGCTTGAGAATGACCCTCCTCCAACTGTCAACTGACTGAAAACCTTAGCCTCTGGCCCTGCATTGCCTTGTCTGCCCTCTAGTACACAACCCCTGCAATTCAAATGACCTTGCAGTGTTGAATATAAATGCAAAGGACTGTGTAAAGAAATGGGAATTTAACCACCACACTTCAGTGAAACGAAAAGAAGAGGAACAGGAACAGGAGAGGAAGCAAAGGCAGGAAGGAATATTGTGGCCAGGAGCAGGTGGAGGTGTGCTGGCATAAATACTGTGGGGGTAATCGGGGAGTGACAAACAGGTGAATAGTTGGATGTCAGTTGAAAGTCTGAGGGGCCATCTGGTGGATGGATGGGGTATGGCAGGTGTGGAGAGTTCCTAAGAAATGCATGAGCCTGGGGCAAGTGAGGGTGTCTAGAGACCAAAGCTACCATAAATTGTTCAATAATATGAACATAGTATTGCACCAGTAGCCACTTTGTGTCGTGTTACCAAGCATCCACTTGTTAATCAGTCCACATGATCACATTTGGAACGTGATGGGTGCATTCATCATTAGAAATTTTAATTTCAATGTTAGCCATTTGTTTTATGTCTGTGAATCACAGCCACAATAAACAAATGTACCATGTGACTAACATACCAGTGTCCCCTGATTGATGACATACTTACAATACAAATGTTTTGGGGTAGAAAGATAATGAGGAATACAATATTTGTATTAATTAACTGACACTTTGAAACAAGAAGGATCCTGGGTTCGAATCCACCAGCTGGTTGCTAAAGACATACCGGCTACGCTAACTGCTGACTCTACATGAACATTAAGGGTTTTCTATGAGTCACTGATAAGGAGGCGTCCTGGCGATGTGAGCTATGATTGGCTGGATAGGAATGTTGATGATCAAATGTATATTCAAATAAAGTTTGTTGGATGATTGTTTTCAATCTTTATTAAATGTATTCATTTTTATTTGTATACTATGAAACAAAAACTTAATTTTGCACATACATGTTTTGTTGATTCATATTCTGACAGACACTGTCACTTATAGTACATTTCTGTGACATTAACTGGATATGTTGCACCTTTTTGTGTTTATTAATACCACAATACACAGTTGCTTCGACTCGGTCATCCAGAAACCTAGATGAAACCTACTGGGAAAACAACATGATCACATCTTGAATATTTAACTGTATTGGATGTCAGTCCTCACTTCACGTGATCTCCGATCACAGCCGATTCATAGATCCTCTCAGTCAGCGCCGTGTACATGAGGCTCTGTTCATTCAGCAGGTCTCCAATCATCCTCACTGCTTCTGAACTCAGACCTGCTACTTCCAGGAGGAACTCCTGTGAAATAAACACAGTTTCACATCGTGAAGTTGGGTTTACAAAGAAGGTTTACAATTTAATAAAACCTACTCGTTTGAAAAATAGTTTTGATCTAATCAGATTTTCAGACATCAAGCATTCATTTCATTTACACTTATTAAAGATTTCAGCAACCGGTTTATAGTCCAACTCATTGTTCCTATTAGTAATACACTAGAATAGTATTAACGATTCACATACTTCATATACCCAACAGTGTTCTATTTTCACAACATTTCTTGACATCACGTTGTGTTTTACCTTCACAGAATAACGACTGTATTTTCTCAGCATTTCATCGCAGCCATTAAGATCCACTTCAACGTTCATCTACAAAAAAGTCAAAGACAAGGAAAAAAATCACTTGAATTGATGAAGTTAATTGAATAATTTATTGAGCGGTTGGCGTATCCATGAGTATTCACAAAGTGAGCTTTGAATTCTATTTCCATTGTAAGCCATGAATGTGTAACTCAACTATATGGCCAAGCCTGACACACAAAGCAAACCAAAGGGAGTTCTTGGAGGTTGGGGCCCAAAACCAAAGAATTATGAAACCACTTAGCAGCATTGCAACTGTGTCTGTTAAATCCAAATATTTTGGTCCAGAGTAAAGTCATATTTTCACTAAGTTAAGATTACTTTCGTGACTGCCTGACTAAGATGCTAAATGTTAATGTTTGCTTAACTGGTTGGTTTTCTTTGTCTAATTTTTGAATACCAAAGATTGGTGGTAACAGGGTAAAACCGAACTAAACTCAGAATTCGTCAAATAGTCAACTTGCTCGGGAAAGAACAGTTTATCGGTATCTAAACTGTACAAATAAACTTGCCTTGTCTTGCCTTTAGGGACTGTATCCCCATTGGGCTGGGTCCGATGAGGCTGCTGTCAAAGGTTGCACTTACATTAACGTTATTTGTTTATCTGAGCACTTTAACTTATACTTAATTTAACACCCATTGCACTGTTGTTGTCGTTGATCGTTGTTTGTCTCGTCTAACGTCGCATGTCTAATGTTTATGCACCTTCCGCCATGAAAAAATCCTTGTTTGAGTAAACATTCCTGGCAAATAAACGGTTTCTGATTTGTGATATCAGAATATGAAAATACATTGTTTTCTAAAAAATTAAAGTCAAATACACATCAAATGTTAAAGTTAGTTACCAGCTGAAGTCAGCTTGTGCGACCAGCAGCAACATCACAGTCCTCACTACAGACAAGAGAACTGTTACTGTCTCAGATATTACTTCTGATATATATACTGTATATATTATGTATATATCACATAACTGGAACATGTCATTATCTGTAATATTTGCTGCATCATCAGTGAGATTACAACTCTATATTTCCTGTTAATTGCTTCACAAAGACCTTTACTCACTCAGCGGGCTGCAGAGCGCTGTGGCCTCCATGCTGTCTGGCTGCTGACTGTCTGAGCATCACCTGCATGCAACACACCAAGAAGTCAGAACCTCCTCTTCCTCGTCCTCTTCCTCTGCTGCTGAGGAAACAGCTGCTGCGAGTTTAAAACCAGAGGAAATAAAGTACGATCTCAACAGGTGGCGCCAGAGGACTTGAGATTTAAAGGACAGAACTCTGGTGAAACAAACTAATACATCTAATGTAATATTAAGTGCAGTTTTATATAAAGACACTTCACCTCCTACAAACATTATCAGGACATTTTTATTGGCCGCTGGGATTTGTTTTGACCTGAAGTGAAAAACCATCATACAAATAAATAATACTAATAATAAGCCATATAAATAACCACCATTATTAGAAATAATCCATTGAATTGGTTCAGTCCATCCAGACAGATGCATGTTTTGGTTAGTATTGTATACAAATATAAGTATTTTACTACAGCTATACAGCCGGCAGCAGGTCCAGAGTTCAGTTTGAACTATGACTACAGGTCATAAATAAACAGACGAGAGAAAACGAAAGTGCAATGAAAGGACACACACGTTTACTCTCAACGTTTTGGAGAAGTTACTTTGATTGGCTCTATTTTACCTGAAGGATCAGAGTGCAGGATTACGTGGTCCAGAGGGCCTCTGATGTTCTGCATCAAGCAGAACTCTGCACAACCACTCAAGACCGTTTGAGGCTTCAAGGCAAATAAATGCAGATGTAGAACATTGTGTTTAGTGAGTATGAAAAGTGTAAGTTTTTGAACCAGAATAGACAGAAAATACAAAAGCAGCATCTTGAATACGGTGTTTGTTGTTTATCATTTTGAGTGAAAGCTAAATTATATTAAGAGAAACTACCATTAAAAGACATTAAGAATGAGTAAAGGAGTTCAACACAAATGAGTAATCAATAAAAAAGACATATTTGTCCTCTTTATCTTTTCGAGATCTTGATCTATCCACATCGTTGTGCTGACCGTTGCGGAGTCAAAGAAAGTACATTTTAAAAAGGGGCATCTGCATTGAACATGTAAAGACTAAAGGAATCTTCAGGTTCAAGTGCAACGCGTGTTGAGATGTAGAGGTCAGTCTCAGCTCCCTAGTTATTAGTAGTTATTCTATTCTGCCCTCTGCAGTAAAATAACAGGCCTGTTATCCGCCTCAATTAACATTTGCCTCTCCTAAACTAATAAAAACAAAAGAACATTGTTAATGTACCTCCGAAACCGACAATTGTTTTATTGCAGTGCATTATTTTATAACCTCACCTGGCAACTGAGACCGAAGTCCAGATGTTCATTAACCATAAACCATAAGCCATGAACCGAGTCACTCAAGGTGAAACTCAACTCAGCTGCAGACAGTCACACAGATAACAATAGTACTGTATGTCTACATTTAAAATAAACTTTAACTTTCCAGTTTTGCTCTTATTGGTTTGAATCTGCCACTGCACACATTAAACAAGCGGAGCCGGGGATCAAACTGCCGATCATCTGATTGAAGGAGGACCCTGCTCTACCACTGACCCACAGTAGAAAAAACACACCTTAAAGTGGCTTTAATTCAGAGTGTGTTGCTTCTGGAACATTGCAACCGCATGAAATGTCTCGAGCTGTTACAAAGACATGTGCTCACTGTAAACGATATGAAAATGTAGTATGTCAATGATTCACAGACTGATAGGACACGCAGTCAGATGAGGTGGCAGAGACGCACGGCATTCACAAGGTATGAGGTCTTTGTTTTATTTGACTCTAAAATCAATTGGAAACTTTCAGAAGAACCGTGTCTGCATTCTGAGTCGTGGTCTCTCCAAACCAGAACTTCAGATTGGAACAGATAATAACGTTTCATAGCCTTTGTGTCGGGATCCAGATGCAAAATATACTTCAAATGTAAGTCCCTTATCGTTGAACTGTTTTTCTAATTTCAACAGCCTTGAACTGCTATTTGAATTTTCAGCATTTGAACACGAAACCTGTTAAGATAAAAAAAAAAAACTATGAGAGAGAGTCTTTATTGTTATTTTAGTAATGCAGCGGAGATATTGGACTTTGTAACATGGAAACGGTTCGAGAGAAATTAAAATATAAAATGAGCCTCAAGCTCCAAACACATTGTAAGTTCACTGTGGGACGTTTTAAAGTCTTCAGCAACGAAAGTGATTGTGTGATTTTTACTGAACGATGCATGCACATGACAATAGTTACTATTGGAGAAGAGTTTGTGTGAGGCATTTAAAGGTATAACGTGATAACATATAATACGTGTCTATAGGAGAGCAACAAAGATGGCTGATTTCTGATCATTTACTGGAGCCTGCAGCAACACATGTGATGTTTATAACTCGTTGGAGTGTTACTTTATTGTTGGCCCAAGTATAACCTGAAGAACTATTGAAAAGCCTTTTTTTCTCTGTGTTAAAACATGTTTTTTGTTCGTCCTCAGAGCTCCATGATGCTTTTTAACCCAAAAAGACCCAGAGAGACCATAACATCTCATCTCACAACACTCAGAGTTCTGGCTTTACATCTTCTCCTAGCCCACTCCTGTACAGGTAATACAAATACAATCTTATTAGGGTCACTATTACATGATTGATGAGGCAATACGTTGTATTATCAATACAGGCTAAAATGCTAACAAGAGAGTCCCAATTATGTCTTGGTTTTAAAACAATTACAAACGTCAATGGTCAAGCATAATATTGCTTTTTGTTCATACACTGTAGAGAAATATATCCACATGAAATATAAACAAAATGTTACGAGGGACAATAATCCATGTTATTCATTGCTGCTTCATATTTGAGCCGATGACATTTCCTTCCTTAACGAACATTAAAAACAGACACTTGTCTTTCCAGGTCAGTCTCAGCTGATTGGCTCATCTAAGCCAATAGTAGCAACCCTTGGTGCTGACATCATTTTGCCGTGTCATCTGGACCCGGAGATGGACGCCTCCGGGCTGACGGTGGAGTGGGCCAGACCCGACCTGAACCCCAGATTCGTCCACGTGTGGCGTTCTGGAAAAGAACTCGTGAGTAAAAAACACAAATTCTTCGAAGGAAGAACGTCGCTGTTCGTCGACCAGCTGCAGTCTGGAAACATTTCACTGAAACTCTCCAACGTGATGCTCGCCGATCAGGGAACATACAAATGTTTTCTTCCCGGACTGGAAAGACAATCTTTGCTTCAACTGGTTGTTGGTGAGTGTGTAAAGTTTGTGTTCAGGGAAGTAAGACTAACTTCAAACTCTGAAAGACAATGCAAGTTTATTTATATTATGTTATAGCACCTAATTGGAAGCGTTCTACCACCACTAACAGCAATGTTATCCTTTTTCCCTTTTGCTTAGTACCAAAGGCTGTTTCCTCTCCGGCCACAATAACAGCGTGGATGGACAGAGACGGGGGAGGGGTGGTGTTACGCTGTGAGTCTAGAGGCTGGTATCCAGAGCCTGAGGTGCTGTGGCTGGATGCTGAGGGAAACCTCCTCTCTGCTGGACCTCCAGAGACAGCCAGAGGTCCTGATGACCTCTATACTGTCAGCAGCAGAGTGACTGTGGAGAAGAGACACAGCAACAGCTTCACCTGTAGAGTCCAGCAGAAGACCACCAACCAGACCAGAGAGACCCACATCACTGTTCCAGGTAGAAGAGATTCACACGGTTATGTGTTCAGATGAGCTTCAGTTCTCTATAAATGTCATGTTATTGTGTGTTTTATCATTTCAGAGGATTTATTTAAACATCCTGAGAGTTCTGTTCCCATCATTGCTGGTCTGGCTGTTAGTCTGATGGTCAACATCCTGTTACTTCTCTTCTTGGTGTGGAGATGGAGACCAAACATAACCAGTAAGTCACACATTCATTCATAAAAGCTTCATAGGGAAGAGTGGAATCCATTATGAATATTAGTCTGTTTTACAGGTTGTGGTGTTGATAAAAGATGTTGGGGTTTGTCTGCTTTTATTCACAATTAGTTCACTTCTGTCTCATTTTTAAAACCCATTTAAAACCTCAAAAGAGACTCAAGTGTCTCATCTGCTGTGATTTCGTGAAATTCGATGTATTCCATTCTTTGCCTTTGTTTTTACACAGAGAACCAGACTCACCACTCAGCTGTAACTACTGAAGGAGGAAAAGATAATCCCTCTAAAGCTAACAGACCTGAAGATCAGTCGGTGACTGAAGAGAGAGAGAGAGAGAAGCTCATGACAGATGGAGCGGTGCAAATGCAGGTTTTAAAGGTAACGGGCGAAAGAAGTCCAAACATGTAAGTAGAGAGACAAAAAACAAGAGCAGGAAAATAAAATGTGATCTGAATAAGAAAGATGTGACATCTTGACATCAAGAAACAGAATCTGGAGTGAAAGAAACAACGAATCACAATCAGTGTTCACCTGAAGAAGAATACTCAAGTTTTTATTTGACAGTGACAAACCTCTGGTGTCAAACAGAGTTGGAATTACAGGAACAGAGAGAATTTATGTGATAGAAATTATATTATTCAACTGCACTTAATTTAATATGCAGACTTGAGGTATCTTCACTAACCTGTTTGTATGAATTATTGTCTCCCATCTTGTCTCTGTTGTTTCTCTCTTCTCTCAGTTTCAGAAGAAGAGATCTAAGCAGCAGAGGAGGGAGGAGGAGAGGAGGGAGGAGGAGAGGAGGGAGGAGCTGAGGAAAGAAGAGGAGAGGAGGGAGGAGCTGAGGAGGGAGCAGCAGAGGAGGGAGGAGGCTGAGAAGGAGGTTCAGGCCCTGAAAGAGGAGCTGGAGACCAAGAAGAATGAGGTTCATCTTCATGTTAATAATCCAACACATTGACTCTGGTTATCACATTATTTACTTCATAGTGTTGCTTCAAGCTGGTAAAATACTAAATAAAGTCACAAAGACCAGATCTAGATGTGGAGAACAGATCCAGAGACGTTCAGAGGGAAGTGTTAATGTCAACTCATGAACGTCTCTCTCTCTCTCTCTCTCTCTCTCTCTCTCTCTCTCTCTCTCTCTCTCTCTCTCCCTCTCTCCAGGTTGAAACTAAACACACTGAGCTGCAGAACCTGAAGGAGGAGCTGGAGAACAAGAACAAAGAGGTTCATGTCTTCATCTACATCTCTGTTTATTGAAAAGAAAGAAAGAATAGAGAGAGAGAGATAGAGAGAGAGAGAGAGAGAGAGAGAGAGAGAGAGAGAGAGAGAGAGAGAGAGAGAGAGAGAGAGCTGTACTCATCAGGTTAGATGAATTCTCTCATCTGAGTCAGAAACCTGCAGACAGTCAGAGGACGTCATGACTCAGCGTTTCTGCTGGTTGAGGATGTTCAACATGTTTCATAAGATCCATTTGACTGCAGCTGCTTGTTCTGTTGTAGACCCTGAAGGAGAAGGAGACCCTGGAGGAGAAGCTGAAGGAGACCCTGAAGGAGAAGGAGACCCTGGAGGAGAAGCTGAAGGAGAAGGAGACCCTGGAGGAGAAGCTGAAGCTGAAGCTGAAGGAGAAGGAGACCCTGGAGGAGAAGCTGAAGGAGACCCTGGAGGAGAAGATGAAGGAGCTGAAGACCCAACAGCAGGAATCAAACAACAAAATAAAGAAGGTTTCTATTTGTATCTTTTATTTAAAAGATTTATTCCAACTTGAGAACTTTTCCAGACAAAACCCAAAGATTGAATATTTAAATATTATGACTGCAGTTGTTACTCAGACAGTGGAGACACAAACAGGTGATTTCATTCAAAGAGTGTTGTGTACTTTAACTGATTAATATAAGATTCTGATCTCAAAGAGCTTCATCTTTTATTGATATGGATATTTTAATCCACCAATTGGTTTGTTTTTATGTTTTAATTCTCACAAAATGACATCCTTATTATATCTGAAAGATATTTAAATATATGACGAACCGCACAAACGGTCAAAGTATTTTAAGATTGTCTGTCTGTCAGCTGGAGGACCAACAACAATCATCTAACTCTGAGTGGAGGAAGACTAATGAAGAACTGAAGGAGACCAAACGTGAACTGGAGATCAAGAAAACAGAGAACAGCCAGATACAGAGAAATGTAGGCTACACACACACACACACACACACACACACACACACACACACACACACACACACACACACACACACACACACACACACACACACACACACACACACACACAGATCCTCCACACAGTAGCTTCTAACAGTTGATAACATGAATAGTTATTATATTACATACATACAGGTCACAGTCATCACAGAGTGAGATGTTGAGAGAACGTCCAGCAGAAGGTTCTGTGTTCCGTGTTGTTGTGAAAGATGAAACTTCAGCTTCATTAAATCCACTGAGACAAACTCTCTGCTTCAGCTGATCATCAGGATTCATCCTGAGGTCTTTGTGATGGAATGTTTCTGAACTAAAGCAAACGTCTCTTCATCTCTTCTCCTTCACAGTTAAACTATCAGCTCCATAATGAACAGAAGAATAAAGAGCAGGCTGATGAAGACATGAAGCTGCTGGGGAACAAAAACCTTGAGGTTCATCTCTTTAATCTTCTAAATGACATTGATTTGTGCCACTGAAGCAGTAAATATATGTATTATCCTGTAAGAATAACTTTCTGTTTTGTTGAATGCTGATTACAACATTCTATTTAATGTAGTTAATGTTTTATTCTATAACAACATGTTGGGTTCTTAGTCCACTGATTGTTATATTTACAGAGTAAACTGTGAGCACATTATTAACATCTCCATCCAATCAGAAACCAGAGCAGGACGTCATGAGCTCTACATAAAGAACTGAATGAAAGTAAAGGTCTCTTCTTCTCTCTTTCCTTCAGTGGCAGAAGAAGTTTAATGAGGAGACGACCAAGAGGAAGGAAGCTGAGAGAGAAGTGGATTCCTTAAGGAAGGAAGCTGAGAGAGAAGTGGATTCCTTAAGGAAGGAGCTGAGTACCAAGGTTCATTTATATCTAGAGCAGTGTTTTTAATGCATGTTTTTATCTTTTCACAGAAAAAGATAAACACATATAAATATTTGACAATTCCAACCAGACATGAGAGCAAATGTGAAACACCAGATAACTGAAACAGATAATCTGTTTATTGTCCTGTGAGAGAAAATATGACAAAGATCAGATTTTATCGACATGCTTTTAGTTTTCTGAATCCTCTTGACAACATTGACTCTGAGACATTCTGTTTCATTGAGTTAATGTCCTATTTTAAAATATGAAGTTGTGCACTGATTGATATTTAGAATCTAATTGTGTTCAGAGTAAACTGAAGTTAAACCTGAGCCAGACCTCATCACAACCTCTGGTCATTTACTAACTGCAGTTTTCATCCAGACCAGAATATCATGTGCTTTAAATAAATAACTGAATGTAACTGAATGTCTCTTCATCTCTTTACCTCATAGGGTCAGAACCAGGAGGAGACGACACAAAGAGAGAACGCTGAGAAGCAAGTTCAGACTCCACAGGATGATCTCTATAGTGTTCCCCTTGTGAGTCTGTGTGTGTGTGTGTGTGTGTGTGTGTGTGTGTGTGTGTGTGTGTGTGTGTGTGTGTGTGTGTGTGTGTGTGTGTGTGTGTGTGTGTCATCATGGCTAAATGTGGTCCTGGTCCTCGACAGCAGCAGAACCACTGAGGAGGTTTAGTACTCTGACAGCTGTTTATATTTCTGTCTGTCGGGTTGTGGACAGACTTCATCACCGTGATAGCGTCACACCTGTGTGAGGTGCAGTCATGAAACTGTACAGGTGTGTCGTTGAGATGAAAATGAAGGCTGGTAGGAGCCATTGGGCCTCTTCCCCACAGACAGTTATGTATTGAAAGGAAAGAGAGAATAACGTGCTGGTGAGTACTGTTCACATCAGAAAAGCAGAAAGCTGACTGTTTATAGAATTTGCCCCAAGTCTTTCAGAACAGAATCTCAGCCCAACATTTACATAGTCAGTTATATTGAACATTTCTCAATACACAACGATAAAGATCATCAGTTGTAATCAATTACATCTATTTCCATTGCTGTTGTGAAGAGAGACATCTTTCTCTGATGAATAAAACTATAACGGTCAAAAGTCTGAACCAACATATACATCAGAAGTTCAACAGTTCACTGAAAGATCAACACCCAGCAGTCTGTCTGTCGGCTGGTTGATTAGTGCTGATGACTGGTCTGTAGGTTGTCTCTCTCTCAGGTGTGTTGATGACTGGTCTGTAGGTTGTCTCTCTCTCAGGTGTGTTGATGACTGGTCTGTAGGTTGTCTCTCTCTCAGGTGTGTTGATGACTGGTCTGTAGGTTGTCTCTCTCTCAGGTGTGTTGATGACTGGTCTGTGTGTTGTCTCTCTCTCAGGTGTGTTGATGACTGGTCTGTAGGTTGTCTCTCTCTCAGGTGTGTTGATGACTGGTCTGTAGGTTGTCTCTCTCTCAGGTGTGTTGATGACTGGTCTGTAGGTTGTCTCTCTCTCAGGTGTGTTGATGACTGGTCTGTAGGTTGTCTCTCTCTCAGGTGTGTTGATGACTGGTCTGTAGGTTGTCTCTCTCTCAGGTGTGTTGATGACTGGTCTGTAGGTTGTCTCTCTCTCAGGTGTGATGATGACTGGTCTGTAGGTTGTCTCTCTCTCAGGTGTGATGATGACTGGTCTGTAGGTTGTCTCTCTCTCAGGTGTGATGATGACTGGTCTGTAGGTTGTCTCTCTCTCAGGTGTGATGATGACTGGTCTGTGTGTTGTCTCTCTCTCAGGTGTGTTGATGACTGGTCTGTAGGTTGTCTCTCTCTCAGGTGTGATGATGACTGGTCTGTAGGTTGTCTCTCTCTCAGGTGTGTTGATGACTGGTCTGTGTGTTGTCTCTCTCTCAGGTGTGTTGATGACTGGTCTGTGTGTTGTCTCTCTCTCAGGTGTGTTGATGACTGGTCTGTGTGTTGTCTCTCTCTCAGGTGTGTTGATGACTGGTCTGTGTGTTGTCTCTCTCTCAGGTGTCCTCAGACGTTCCTCATCAGGAGGACAGCAGCTCAGCCAATCAGAACTCAACCACAGGATCTGTCTTTGTCATTGAGGTCGACCATCAGGGCCAATATATCCGTGTGAGAAACACGTCCTATCAGGTAATGTTTGTGTCTGTCTGAAGAACGTATAAGTACTTTATGAGTGTGTAGAATATGTATAGCAGTATGTTTACCAACTGTATTCATATATATTATAATGAACCAAAACAAGACCATAACCTGCTGTTTACTCTGGTTTTCACGTTAAGAGGGAAATGACCTCCATTCATTCATAAACACTGAATAGATGTAATCTGTTCTCTCTTTGTCTCTCCCTCCTCTCACTCCTGGTTTCCTGCAGGAACAACAACTGGGAGGCTGGAGGTTAGAAATGCAGATCAACGAAAAATACATCTCGTTCACATTTGAGAACACTTTTAAGCTCAAGTCTGGACAAACTGTCACTGTGAGTCTTTCTTCTTTTCTCTATTTATCTGGTTGCATTTTGTCTTTCTTCTTCTTTCTGTCATCACTGTTGTTGAGTTCCCTTTAAAATAAAGGAAATAATAATAATAATACTAATGCTGATACTACTACTACTACTAATACATTATTACTTTAATAATTAAATAATTCTGCTCTTAAGTCAGTGACCTTTTGTATTTTACAGATGTCAGGTCCAGGCTGTAGGAAACGTCTGACCTCTGACCTCTGGTGGAAGGACTTTAAGTCGTTCAACCCTGCAGACAAACTGAAGTTCACCCTCATCAACATCCACACAGATATCAGACATGAACTCAGTTCATCCTTAGTGGATCATTAGCCAGCTGTTAATCTTTCTTTTCTCATCTTATTGTTTCTTCTTGCTCCTTTCAACAGGAAACAGGAGAAAGTTACCACCTGTAACCCCAGAATGCTCTGAAGGGTAACTAGTGTTGTAGACATGAGTCATCAGTAACAGCAGACACACATATTGTGTTAACGATCAGTAAACACAAGATCACATCCCTGTTGATCTGTTCAAATCAAACTTCATCACATGGTTCTTCTTCTGGTAAATTACATTTAAAATGTGGGGATACAATGTCAACACAGCAGTTCAAGAAATAGTCACCAAATGCAATTTATTGTTTCTGTGAACAGAGACACGGATTGTTCTTGATTTCTGTGTCGCTTGGAACGACTCTTTACTCGAGACGACATTAAGTTAAAAATGAAAGTACGCTTCAGGCAACATGATGTAATTTGCTCTGACTGTTGCTTCGTCACGTTGATGCTTTTAATTTGGGTTTCCACTAGAATCCGGTCCGAATGGACTTTCTATTGGCTTTGTTTTGGTCTTGAGCGACGAGAAACCAATAGATTGCATTTTGTGATTATTTAATGACTTTGCTTAATACTGGGCTGAAAATCTGCATTCGTTTATTGCCAGTGTTTATGTATTTATATATTGTTGAGGCAAAATCTAATTCAGAAATCTCAGATCATGAACTGTTATGAAGCCAATAGTAAATAATCAAACTAATTATTCAAATGTGAGCAATGCTACTCATGAGCTTTTATTTTGAAGGTTTGCTGGATTTTATATTCATGTTAGTTCTTCACATGTCTTTGTTTTTCTATGTTTTGTTCTATTTGTAATTCATACTGTCAATATATAACTCCTTCCTGCTTTTTGTGATGAAGACAACAAGATGAAGACAACAAGAAACAAGATCATTGATATTTTGTTTCATTTTACAAAAATCCAGATGCTGATGGAGATTTTAGATCATATTTGAGAAATATCTTTTTTATATATTTGTTTTGTAAGCTACAACTCTACTGTATATACAAATATACAATTGAGTATTTATAGACTGATATTTGTACATTCTTTGTGTTTTAAAATCAGTTGTGCCGATCGTCTTATATCAACCGAATAAACAAATATATTTAACTCAGAGCTATATTCTCATTATATTATTGTCAGATGTGAGTTTGTTGTGCTCGGCTGTGACAAACAGATGAAATACAAATGTGATGCAGCAACACAGCAGAAGGTTTAACTGACGTATTATTCTATAATGATATTTCCTCATAAACATTACTGAATGTGACCCTTTAAACCAGAGGTCTCAAACTCGCTCCGTGAAAAAACGGAGTAGAAAACAGATTCAGATGCTGCTAGAAGCGCCAAAGTCTGGAGGTTCCTCCTCACTCCTGTGATCATACTGCCTCTCATGGAGCTCACAGCCTGAGGTCTGTGTCGAGCTCCACCTTTCACCTGAGTTGTTGATTCAGGTCTCAGTTGACATCTTTGGTGAAACTACCCAATGACCTACCCACCCACATAGGCTGCAAAGATCCACTGGTTTTATTCAGACAGACAACACACTACCACCTGAGAGAAGAAACCTTGCAGTGTATAAACAAATCAACACTGACCACAGAGAGACGGCAGCTCTGCTCCGCTCAATGTTCAGTTTTACTCTGTGTTACTCGACACACGACCATGCGCTGGTCAAGAGTACACACACACACACACACACACACACACACACATACAGAGTGTACACACACACACACACATACATACATACAGAGTACACAGTACACACATACATACATACACACATACACATACACACACACACATACATACAGATACATACAGAGTACACACATAGATACAGAGTACACAGTACACACATACATACATACATACATACATACAGAGTACACAGTACACACATACATACATACATACACACACACACACACACACACACACACACACATACATACATACAGACATACATACAGAGTACACAGTACACACATACACACATAGATACAGAGTACACAGTACACACACATACATACATACAAACAGAGTACACAGTACACTGTAATGGTAAAATATAGTGTTGTCATGTTAGAGCACAAGAGGGCCTGAATCGAACCTTAAATGACCCTCAGAGATGAAGACCAAATTGATGGGGGCTTGGATCAAAGGACTGTTGATTGTCCTTCATTTGAATATGGGGGGTCGTAAAAGAGGCTGACTTCCCAGTTCAAAGGGAGATGTTTTCCTGCTCTGGCTACGGGAAGCGGGGGTGTTCACGGGTCTCGAACAGACTAAGCCACCCTGTTTTCCTCCATGGGGGGTTTGGGGGCGGAGACCTGATTGTGTTATAAGGGGCCTGATGACTGTGCTTCTTTGAATCTTGTGTCACAGGCTGCTATGACCAGTGACAGACTTTTCCTTCCTGCAGGAATAAACGGACTTAAGACAACTTTGATTAAGAGAGACATCATTCCTTCTTAACAGATCTAATGGGAAAAACTTCCATTACAACACACACACACATACATACATACAGAGTACACAGTACACACACATACATACATACATACAGAGTACACAGTACACACATAGATACAGAGTACATTTGATGTTCTTGTTCTGAAAACTGTTGTTGAAAATGAAACATGCACTTTGTGTAAACATCGTAAATAGTTTGTTTTTCTATAGAACATATTTGGACTCAAATATATATTAAATATTGTTTGAAAACAAAAACTGTTGTAATATTAATGTTTCATGTGCACACACCCCATGAAGCTTGATCTGTAGTATGAAGTCATTTCTCAGTCCTGAGTCTGTTGCAAATAGAACTTATTGACTTGCAACAGTGATCTAAAAGCTAAATTCAGAAGCACAAGGAAAACCAGACTGGACCATTTCTGAGGACTGCTCCATCCTTCCCTGAGCAGACTGAAGTGATCAGTCGGGTAATGTAGCTTTATGGAAGCACATATCTGTGAGAAACCTTTCTCCACTATGAACTTTTGGACTACCTCACCAACCGTCCACAGTATGTGCGGATACGGGAGTGTGAGTCAGACCGGGTGTCCTGCAGCACGGGGGCCCCACAGGGAACCGTTCTGGCTCCATTCCTCTTCTCCATTTACACCTCGGACTTCAACCACAACTCTGCCAACTGCCACCTGCAAAAGTTCTCTGACGACTCTGCAATCGTCGGCCTCATTTCCGCAGACGATGACAGGGAATACAGAGAACTGAACCAGGACTTTTTAGGATGGTGCCAGCGGAACCGCCTCCAGATAAACTCCAGTAAGACCAAGGAGCTGGTGGTGGACTTCCGCCGGGGTAAACGCTCTCCTCCGGTACCGGTGAGCATCCAGGGACTGGACATTGAGATCGTTAAATCTTATAAGTACCTGGGTGTCCACTTGAACAACAAACTGGACTGGTCCGACCACGTACACGCACTTTATAAAAAGGGACAGAGCAGACTCTTTCTGCTGAGGAGACTGAGGTCTTTTGGGGTGCAGGGAGCACTCCTGAAGACCTTCTTTGACTCTGTGGTGGCATCAGCCATCTTTTATGGAGTGGTCTTCTGGAGCAGCAGCATCACGGCAGCTGACAGGAGGAGACTGGACAAGCTGGTAAAGAAGGCCAGCAGCGTGCTGGGGCGTCCTCTGGATACCGTGGAGGTGGTGGGGGACAGGAGGATGATGAGTAAGCTCTCGTCCATGATAAGCCACGCCTCCCACCCCATGCAGGACACTCTAGCAGCGCTGCACAGCTCCTTCAGTCACCGGCTGATTCATCCCCGGTGTCTGAGGGAGAGGTACCGCAAGTCTTTTCTTCCCGCTGCGGTCAGGCTGCACAACCAGCTGAGCTCCCAGTAGACCACTCTGACAACCGAACACTTGAACTGAACTTGGTCACTTTATCATTCACCTGGTGCAATATTATTACGTATATTACGTGTATTTACGTGCAATACGTTTAAGTACTTTTCTATTCAGTCTGTATATTAATATTTCTCTACTGTTTTACTGCTCATTTATATTTATTTATATTACTTGTTTCTATTGTATTATTCTTTTTATTCACTTGTGAGCAAGGCTGCTGTAATCCTGTAATTTCCCCACCGCGGGACTAATAAAGGATTATTTTATTTTATCTTATCTTTAATAAATGCAAGTACAGGTCCAGGCTTAGTGATGCTGTACTCAGGGTTTCCACTGTGACCTGGATCAGGTTTTCTACTGTGACCTGGATCAGGGTTTCACTGTGACCTGGATCAGGGTTTCTACTGTGACCTGGATCAGGGTTTCACTGTGACCTGGATCAGGGTTTCTACTGTGACCTGGATCAGGGTTTCATTGTGACCTGGATCAGGGTTTCTACTGTGACCTGGATCAGGGTTTCATTGTGACCTGGATCAGGGTTTCTACTGTGACTATCCATCAATCCATCAAACCGTGACCGTGCAGTTGTTTCTACAGAGGCTCCTGAACGCCTCGTCTACACAGACTCTCATGTGGTTTGTGTGTCAGAGGCTGAAAGCATCACGGCATGTGAAACAGACACAGACCAGCGCACACTGAGACAGCTCAGCGTTTATAAATAGTTCATTTCAGTCAGAAACCTTTTCTGTGAGAAAGTCCAGCAGCGGCTGCAGGTATGAACATGTGACACAGAGACGTTTGACACCTCGCTAAACACACAACTCCCCCTGAAGAAGTAAAGACACGCTGAAGACATGCAACGTCCAGTTGTTATCCCTTCTGACTCAAAGCATGATGGGATTTACTAATCTGATTGGCTCTGACTATCAGAAGGGGGAGTTAGTATCCTGTATCAGTCACAGCTGGGTCTACACTCCCTCTTGCTGACTCCATACTCTATGGCAGGCCTGGCCAACCCGCGGCTCCCGAGCCGCATGCGGCTCTTACGTTCATATCGAATTTTTTTTATTGATTTAAAAAAAAAATCTTTTTATTGATTTTGCAAATACTACGTCGACCCATTTAATGCGGAGACGGACTGTTTAAAAGCCCCGCTAGTCACAGCTTCTCTGACGCACCTTGAAATATTTCGGCAAACTTCTCCTCAGACCTCAATGCTTGTATTGTGTGAATTACACCATCATTAGCTTGTAGCTGTGGAGCGGTCCAGGCTTTCTTCTTGCAGAGCGTTGGATGAAGAGCAGTGACTTCAAATGCTGGGGTGCTGATTTTTGACAATTTTTCTAGTTGTGAATTCTCGTGACATTTATAAACATAAATTCAACATACTTTCGAAATTGTCTAAACGGCATTCATACAACAACACAAAGAAGATGCCTGCCTGTATATCTCTCCCTCTCTCTCTTCATTAAACATGACGTCAGTAAACAGCTGGACAAGGCTTTGAAATCACGGATTTCGTGAGTTTTTAGTTTGTTAATTTTTTAGGAAACGTCGGACCAGTTGCGACGTAATGTTTTCAGCGGCGCTAATGTTGTGGTTCATTTATCACCAAACAACGTCGGGGGATTGTACAAACACGTCATCACCTGTTTGTCTGACGCTGCGGTCAGAGCAGAAGTAGCTGCACCCGTTTGGTGCTCACACTGCATGAGCACCACGTGGAGGGGGCTGTCGGGGCGACATTCTCACAAGAACTCAAATAAATGCCCGGTCAGATATCAAAACACATTTGGGGGGAATTGATGACAGAGAGAGTCATTTTTATTCTTAAATACTGATGAATGAAGAAAACAATTGGGCTCCAGCAGAAGGGGCACTTTTCTCATCCAGGGCAAAAGGGCAGGTTGAGCACCACTAGGGGTCTATCTGTGCACGTGCCTGAGCACCACTAGGGGTCTATCTGTGCACGTGCCTGAGCACCACTAGGGGTCTATCTGTGCACGTGCCTGCCCATGTGAAAGAATCGCTTTGAGTGGCAATAACGGAATACAAGCCAGATTTGAAGAGGATTGTTCAAGACAAGGAATGCCAGAAGTCCCACTAAGCAACATGCATAGTAAAAGAAAAACGCTATTGTAAATTATTATATTTTTGTTTGTGGACTTGGTTGAACTGAGAGTTTGTGTGTGAGACAGTGCACACAATGTTCATTGTTGAAAAGGACTGGCCTGTGGTCTTAGTACTGTAGGAGTCAATTTCTGTCATTATCATGTTGGTGTGTGACATTTACAATAAATCTGGCTGAGCAGAGGTCTGTGTGTGTGAGAGGAAGGGATGGGGTGATGTTCATGTGTGCCCATGTGTATGATGTGACTCTTTGCGGTAACACAGTAAAAAATGTGTCTCTTAGTCTCTGACTGGTTGGCCACCCCTGCTCTATGGAGTCAGCTCTATGCAACTCTATGCTTCTACTGTTTCACACGCATAGCATAACACTTTTATTGTCAGCTGATTATTAATAATGATTATCAACCCAAAGCATGATGGGATGAACACGAGGCGAATAGCGCAAGTTTACATTTTCCAACTCTGGCAAAAAAAATATGGTGACGCTGAGAATCAGCGTTGAGAAGCTCTGCCCGTCCTGCCGTTGCTGAATCTAACTGCTGGTCCTGAATCAGCGCTGGTAGCGGTTTCATTCAGACGCTGTTGTGGGACTACGGATAATATTATGAACCCAGACACCATGGAGTTTGATGTTCCCACGTAGGTGGAGTTTACACAACAAGGATAAAGCAGAACTAGTGGTTATTTCCATGGTGGATAAAGGAAACGGTATGAGAGAGAAGTGGAGGCCTTAACCCTCCTTTTGTCCATTCTGACCCCAGATGAAATCTTTTGCCATCAAAATATGTTTTTTATTCATCAAATGGTCTGAAAATAATGGGGGTTGTTTAATACTACGCTCATAATTATAATGCATTTGAAGTAACTTGATTAAATTATGGGTGATTTATTGAATTTAATAACTTCTGTTGTTCTCTGGGGTCAAAAAGTCCCCGCAGCACAAAGTGGTGCAATGGGGCAACTTGTGCCCCCATATGCTTTCCAAAACATCTTTGATCTTGGACGTTTGATGTGTGGGGTCAAGCAATGGTTATGACAACAACAACAACAACAACAACAACAACAAACAGGTCTTTTCTCCCAGGTGTCATATTTAGAGAGAGACAGGCAGCACCATGAGGAGGCAGAAGCGCTTTACTGCACAGGAGGCTTGTGAGCTAACTTTTAACCATGCTGTGGAAAACAATGTCATGGTAGCACATATTGTTTCCTTTTGTAAATATAGTGTAATAATATGATGATCGCTCTTGTATTTTCCCAATCTCATAGCCAGAGGAAACTTCTTGGACCAACGTCTGAATTCCCCTTTTCCTTGACGAGATTGACACAAGTTTCTAACTACCCGGTCTGAGCGAACCCGGTCTAGAGTTGTTCTGTGGTCTAACTTGACTCCGACTCACATGTCGAAGTGTCCCTGAGCAAGACACTGAACCCCTAGCTGCTCCCCGAGCGCCTCACTGGGCAGCCCACTGCTCCTTAGGACCAGGACTGGCTGGAGATTTTAATAATGTGCTCACAGTTTACTCAGAAAACATTTAGACGGTAAATATAACAATCAGTGCACGACGAACCCAACATGTTGCTATAAAATAAAATCACAATTTAAATCAATACAATATTCAGGTCAAATAGGAAATGTATTAAAAAAAAAATAACTGGAAAAAGTGCAATTTCAAACAATAAAATGTCCATAACTGACTTTACTGTTACTGTATTGAACTGGAATCTTCTCCCTGGGTGGTCGGCTTCTCCATGAACTGAGTCTCTTCATGAACTGAGTCTCTTCATGAACTGAGTCTCTTCATGAACTGGAGTCTCTTCATGAACTGGAGTCTCTCCATGAACTGAGTCTCTTCATGAACTGAGTCTCTTCATGAACTGAGTCTCTCCATGAACTGAGTCTCTACCTGAACTGGAGTCTCTCCATGAACTGAGTCTCTTCATGAACTGAGTCTCTTCCTGAACTGCAGTCTCTTCATGAACTGAGTCTCTTCATGAACTGGAGTCTCTCCATGAACTGAGTCTCTCCATGAACTGAGTCTCTTCATGAACTGAGTCTCTCCATGAACTGAGTCTCTTCATGAACTGGAGTCTCTCCATGAACTGAGTCTCTTCATGAACTGAGTCTCTTCATTAACTGGAGTCTCTTCATGAACTGGAGTCTCTCCATGAACTGAGTCTCTCCATGAACTGAGTCTCTTCATTAACTGGAGTCTCTTCATGAACTGGAGTCTCTTCATGAACTGGAGTCTCTCCATGAACTGAGTCTCTCCATGAACTGAGTCTCTTCATGAACTGGAGTATTCTTCATGAACTGGAGTCTCTCCATGAACTGAGTCTCTTCATGAACTGAGTCTCTTCATGAACTGAGTCTCTTCATGAACTGGAGTCTCTTCATGAACTGGAGTCTCTCCATGAACTGAGTCTCTCCATGAACTGGAGTCTCTCCATGAACTGAGTCTCTTCATGAACTGAGTCTCTTCCTGAACTGCAGTCTCTTCATGAACTGAGTCTCTTCATGAACTGGAGTCTCTCCATGAACTGAGTCTCTCCATGAACTGAGTCTCTTCATGAACTGAGTCTCTCCATGAACTGAGTCTCTTCATGAACTGGAGTCTCTCCATGAACTGAGTCTCTTCATGAACTGAGTCTCTTCATTAACTGGAGTCTCTTCATGAACTGGAGTCTCTCCATGAACTGAGTCTCTCCATGAACTGAGTCTCTTCATTAACTGGAGTCTCTTCATGAACTGGAGTCTCTTCATGAACTGGAGTCTCTCCATGAACTGAGTCTCTCCATGAACTGAGTCTCTTCATGAACTGGAGTATTCTTCATGAACTGAGTCTCTTCATGAACTGAGTCTCTCCATGAACTGGAGTCTCTTCATGAACTGGAGTCTTCTTCATGAACTGAGTCTCTCCATGAACTGGAGTCTCTTCATGAACTGGAGTCTCTTCATGAACTGGAGTCTTCTTCATGAACTGAGTCTCTCCATGAACTGGAGTCTCTTCATGAACTGGAGTCTCTTCATGAACTGAGTCTCTTCATGAACTGGAGTCTCTCCATGAACTGGAGTCTCTCCATGAACTGAGTCTCTTCATGAACTGGAGTCTCTTCATGAACTGGAGTCTTCTTCATGAACTGAGTCTCTCCATGAACTGAGTCTCTTCATGAACTGAGTCTCTCCATGAACTGAGTCTCTCCATGAACTGGAGTCTCTCCATGAACTGAGTCTCTTCATGAACTGAGTCTCTTCCTGAACTGCAGTCTCTTCATGAACTGAGTCTCTTCATGAACTGAGTCTCTTCATGAACTGAGTCTCTTCATGAACTGGAGTCTCTCCATGAACTGAGTCTCTTCATGAACTGAGTCTCTCCATGAACTGAGTCTCTTCATGAACTGGAGTCTCTCCATGAACTGGAGTCTCTCCATGAACTGAGTCTCTTCATGAACTGAGTCTCTTCATTAACTGGAGTCTCTTCATGAACTGGAGTCTCTTCATGAACTGGAGTCTCTCCATGAACTGGAGTCTCTCCATGAACTGAGTCTCTTCATGAACTGGAGTCTCTTCATGAACTGAGTCTCTCCATGAACTGAGTCTCTTCATGAACTGGAGTCTCTTCATGAACTGAGTCTCTCCATGAACTGAGTCTCTTCATGAACTGGAGTCTCTTCATGAACTGAGTCTCTTCATGAACTGAGTCTCTTCATGAACTGGAGTCTCTCCATGAACTGAGTCTCTCCATGAACTGAGTCTCTTCATGAACTGGAGTCTTCTTCATGAACTGAGTCTCTTCATGAACTGAGTCTCTCCATGAACTGGAGTCTCTCCATGAACTGGAGTCTCTCCATGAACTGGAGTCTTCTTCATGAGCTGGAGTCTTCTTCCTGAACTGAGTCTCTTCATGAACTGAGTCTCTTCATGAACTGGAGTCTCTTCATGAACTGAGTCTCTTCATGAACTGAGTCTCTTCATGAACTGGAGTCTCTTCATGAACTGAGTCTCTTCATGAACTGAGTCTCTTCATGAACTGGAGTCTCTCCATGAACTGAGTCTCTCCATGAACTGAGTCTCTTCATGAACTGAGTCTCTTCATGAACTGGAGTCTCTTCATGAACTGAGTCTCTTCATGAACTGAGTCTCTCCATGAACTGGAGTCTCTTCATGAACTGGAGTCTTCTTCATGAGCTGGAGTCTCTTCATGAACTGGAGTCTCTTCATGAACTGGAGTCTCTTCATGAACTGGAGTCTTCTTCATGAACTGGAGTCCTCTTCCTGAGCAGGAGTCTCTTCATGAACTGGAGTCTCTTCATGAACTGGAGTCTCTTCATGAACTGAGTCTCTTCATGAACTGGAGTCTCTTCATGAACTGAGTCTCTACATGAACTGGAGCCTCTTCATGAACTGAGTCTCTACATGAACTGAGTCTCTACATGAACTGAGTCTCTTCATGAACTGAGTCTCTTCATGAACTGAGTCTCTTCATGAACTGGAGTCCTCTTCCCTGCAGTGGAAGGACAGAGAGACATTGGTTACTGATTCCCATTAGAAATACCACAATATGTTTGTACTATGACGATGTCAGCCTATGTGGTGTTTTGTCTGGTACTGGGATCTTACCAACATGATGAGCCTTGAGGCTCAGCAGGGACACCTGGGCCTCAACATCAGCCTGGTGGAGGTTTCCTGCAGCACAAAATAAACAGACAATAGTACCGTATTTATTAGGAGAGACATGAAAGAAACCCTTACTTTGATGTGCCCGCTGTATTTAGGGGGAAAGTGAGAAGATAAGCATTGTTTAGTCTGGAAGGTGTGGTTCATGTGGGGGGATGGGCACATGAAGCAGGACAGAGATGGTTCCATAACAAACACCTGCTTTTTTGTTTGAAGTTTGAAATGTGTACAACTTTATATATGGGGCTACGAACAAGTGTTCACACAAGTGTGTGTGTGTGTGTGTGTGTGTGTGTGTGTGTGTGTGTGTGTGTGTGTGTGTGTGTGTGTGTGTGTGTGTGTGAGAGGGGGTTGATCAGTCAGATTAGACCCGAACACGACAGGAGGGTTAACCCTTCGTCCACGGAGCCCGCGGTTTCGCGTGGTGACACTTGAAACTTTTCTCTAAGTTTCTAAAATATTCACAGCACCCCGATAATACATCGCAAAAATATAATTTTACGTCTGGCGGAAAGAGACGGCTTCCTGCTTCCGGGTGCCTGCCCAGGCAGAGCCCAGCATAATTTTAACATCATCAGGCAAGCGAAAGGGCAGCAGTGTGTCATCTGACGCTGAAAAAAAAAAAAAAAAAAATCCTTCTCTGTGATTAGTTGAGTCATATGTCCGTCGCCATTTCGTGAACTAAACAACCAATGTACACTCAGGAAAATCTCAAAAGGACTACCCACTTGTACAGCATGTACACACTACAGTTTCTCATACTAAGAGATTCAACACGGAGGAAGCAAAACGCATGATTCTGGAGACCAGCGAGGAGGAGGAGGACGACGCGTTGTCGTCAGAGCTCGAAGGCTTTAGTTCTTCTGAGGAAGATGGGTAAGTGTAGTTACTAAACTTTGTTACGTGTCTGTAAGGCTGCATGGTGCAAACTAGTAATGTGTACAAACTAGTAATGTGTACAAACTAGTAATGTGTACAAACTAGTAATGTGTACACTGCAGGAGAGCACGAGAGCCAGCCACGCGGTGCACACTGCTGTTCACGTTACTACGTCATGATCTAAGTAATGTTTACACACAATCTGCTTTGTACAATACTCTGTTCACGTTACTACCACTAATATTTATACAACCAATGCGGAGCATTATGCTAAAATTACTACCACAGTCATGATCTGAATAATATTTGCACATCCAATGTGGAGCATTCTGCTCAATCGTTACGTCATCTTTCTTTCAACTGACTAGTATTGATTTATTTTACAGAGAGGAGCACCATCCGCCCCGACCAGCCTGGCCAGCAAAGAGGCAGCGTGTTGACCGACGACTAAAGACACCATCTCCAGCAAACAGGGCGCGTGCTGCCCGGCGACTGCTTTCACCTCAGGCCAGATCAAGAAAGACAGCAGCACGTGCACCACCTGCACCTACGCTGTCCTGGAGGACGGATGAAGACCCGGACACTGCTCCCCCGTCATCAAGTTCCAGCCCGGACACCAGGTCCACATGTCAGTGCCACAGCAACACCCATTGAACTCTTCAAACTGTTCTTCCAACTAAGTCCACGGTGGGTCGCAGGGTTTGCGAGCTTTGCAGCATGAAGAAAGTGAGCAAAGACACGGCGTGGAAGTGCGAGGCGTGTAACGTTCCCCTCTGCCTGCAGCTGAACAGAAACTGTTTCCATGACTGGCATGCCATGGCATGAGGATATGCCATTGAAGCATATATACTTGTATATTGTAAATGGTCTAGTCTTTGTTCTGTTTTATATTTCTGAATATATATTCTGTACATATTTTCTTTTTTTTTTATAATACATATTTTTATTAAAAAAAAATTTTTTTCATTTGCACACACTCCCTGAAGCTTTATCTGCACTATGAAGTCATTTCTCAGTCCCATTTTTATCATTTTGGTGAAAGCTGTGAAAGACCATATTTCTACTCAAAAAACGATAATAAAAACTTTAGTTTTAGACATTTATTTACATGTATCTAACATTTTATTCATATATTTCACTGCTTTTGTGAACCTAAAACCTTTGGTAAACCAATTGCCATCACCTAAACAGAGTCACCACCTGAGTAAAGTTAGGTTTTTTTCAAGCGATATGAAGAATTTCCAAAAATCGAGATTCCATTTTTCAGCTTTAGTGTCATATTATAAAGTTTTTTTCTTTACACTTTTGCCTTACGACAATGGTGCCTCATTATATAGATAGCTGAGATTGTTCTGCAATTTATGATGTAAAACATGGGTATATATCTTATATGCAAGTGCCTTAAAAGGTGAATCTAAGAAAATTATGTCAAATCGAGAAAATCGACTGAAAATGACCTCCAGTGTGCAGTGAGTTAAGCTAGCAGCAACGTATCCAACTTTACTCCAAGAAAACACACTCCATGTTGTGCTGTTAAAAGTCTTACCTGTTGTGTAGTTGTGGTTCACCTTCAGTGGGACTCGCCTCGGTAACGTTCCCCGTGCCACGTGGTGCCGCTCGGTAGCTAGCAAGAGAGAAAAGAGTCAAAACTTCTCCATGGAGCGAGCCTTAGCTAACGAGCAGCAACACACACACATAAACACACACACACGACGACATCGTCACACATAAACGATTCCAATTCATTTACAAGTTACACTAAACGCATGCCGTTTATCAACTATATGAAGCCAAATGATTTATATCACAACTTAGTGCAAATACTATATTTTGGTAATATTAGTAACACTAACGTTAGCTTACTAGTGCAGGAAAGTGTCTCTACTTGTCCCTGGGTTCGAGACTCTGTCCTGAGGAGCTTTGAGCTTCATCGTCCCCCTCTGGGTACGGAGTTCAAGACCTTGTTGTAAGGCAACAGCGCTGGCGGCTGATCCGCCATGCCAACCTGCTGATAGAGGAGAGAGGAGAAGAATGGGGTTTTGGGAGGGCGTGAGAACAGACAGGTGGGAGAGAAAGGGATTAGACTCAAGTATAGAGGTCTGCACCCACCGTGCAGACCTCTATACTTGAGTATCATCAGTTGATGAGACACAGATGGAGGGTAAAAAGTCACGGGTAATACATTTAAGTGGTTGGTAGAAGTGTGGTCTTGTTCCTGAACTTTGGTTATCACAACTTAATATCGACAAACTCAGTAGTCACCTACCAGAGTAACGCATCTGGTCAGTAAGCTACTGGCATGCTAGTAGCATGCTGCCAGCTACGTTGCATCAGTGAGTAGTGGAGGTTTAGGGTGACGTGGTCTCCATGTCTGTGAAGACTCTGTCAGCTCACAGTACATCCAGAAGTACTCAGTCAAGAGAACCTTTGGGCTGCACCTCACTGCTGAGCGCTGAAGCCACAGCTACTGCATCAGCATCAGAAATAACGTGAACAGGAAGTTCTCCTCTAGAATAACTTCAGCTGTATTTGGCTCTGATGGTCAGTCAGCAGCAGCACACCATGGAGGTTACCGCTCTCTGCTTCAGACCGAGTGAGTAGGACGAGTCCTTAACCTTCACATTGTCCTCTATATGTTTATGTAAATGAGTCCACATGTGATACAGAGTGTGTTTCCTTTGCCTGTCCAGTGATGCTTGTGTTCATTCTGCTTGGTGCACATGTTCAGAACAGAGGTAAGGACTCAACCCTTCATATCCACATCCATCAATGGTCTAAGACATATTTTCATGAACACGTTTGTTGTGCTTGAGAGTTTTAATTGGAATTGGTTTGATCTTAGTCCCCCTTGAGGGGGGATATCAGAGTGCACTACCAAACCCACCTGTATCGGTCACAGTGCCGTCTGCAGTAATGTCCGTTTCATTTGGGATAAATCCTCTCTTCTCTGTCTCAGATGCAGCGTTTCGTATCGTTCCAAACCGACTGCAGTTCTTTGAGCATGAGTCTGTCTTTTTTCACTGTGATGGTCTCGATGGATCCTCTCCGCCGAGAGGGATCAGGAACGCTGCGGCCTTCCTGACATGGTGTGACGAGGGAACGCCGGTCCTGTCTTGTAAGATTAACCGAGCCTATTTAGAAGACGGTGGACCATACTGGTGTGAGACTGAAGAAGGAGAGAGAAGCAACAGAGCCATGATCTCTGTCACTGGTACGTTTTAGTGCCTGTGAGAAATAAATGAGACTATCTTGAGAGAAAAGCCTTAATTAATAAGACAGGAAACTGAGATACATTTTCCAATCTAACTCATGCACACAAGTGCATTTCAAAGAATATCAGAATAAAAGCTCTCACACCTGTGTCTGTCAGCTGGTCATGTGATCCTGGAGAGTCCGGTCCTCCCGGTGAGAGAAGGACGTGACGTCACTCTGCGCTGCAGAAACAAGACGACTTCCTCCGACCTCACGGCTGATTTCTATAAAGACGGCCTCCTCATCAGGAGCGGCTCTACGGGAAACTTCTCCATCCTCAACGTCTCTAAGTCTGATGAAGGACTCTACAGGTGCAGCATCTCTGGCGCTGGAGAGTCAGCAGAGAGCTGGATGACCGTCGGAGGTAAAACACAATGATTACAATGAACATAACCAGGTGTAATGTTGGCATGCTGTGAAGCTGGCGTGATGTCACATGATGTGTCCTGTGGGGTTTGCAGCTCTTCACAGAGAGACGTGTCCTCCCTCAGACCACTTCATCCACGTTGTGCTCGTCTTGAGGACCGTGTTCACCGTCGTGATGGTGGCTCTGCTGCTGCTGCTGCTGGGGCGGCTTCACTTTGGGAAACTCAGTCAGAAATAACTGAGACGCGTGTCTACGGGTTGAAGGCAGGCTGGTCCTCCAGATGAAGAAGCAGAGAGCATCCCATCATGCTTTGGGTCAGAAGGGATAACAACTGGACGTTGCATGTCTTCAGCGTGTCTTTACTTCTTCAGGGGGAGTTGTGTGTTTAGCGAGGTGTCAAACGTCTCTGTGTCACATGTTCATACCTGCAGCCGCTGCTGGACTTTCTCACAGAAAAGGTTTCTGACTGAAATGAACTATTTATAAACGCTGAGCTGTCTCAGTGTGCGCTGGTCTGTGTCTGTTTCACATGCCGTGATGCTTTCAGCCTCTGACACACAAACCACATGAGAGTGTGTCTGTGTAGACGAGGCGTTCAGGAGCCTCTGTAGAAACAACTGCACGGTCACGGTTTGATGGATTAGTTTAAAGGGTCACATTCAGTAATGTTTATGAGGAAATATAATTATAGAATAATACGTCTGTTAAACCATCTGCTGTGTTGCTGCATCACATTTTTATTTTGTCTGTCACAGCTGAGCACAACACACTCACATCTGACAATAATATAATGAGAATATAGAGTTACTTGTATTTGTTTATTCGGCACAACTGATAAAACACAAAGAATGTGCAAATATCAGTCTATAAATACTCAAGTGTATATTTGTATATACAGTAGAGTTGTAGTTTACAAAACAAATATATATAAAAAGATATTTCTCAAATATGATCTAAAATTTACATCAGCATCTGGTTTTTGTAAAATAAAATAAAATATCAATGATCTTGTTTCTTGTTGTCTTCATTACAAAAAGCAGGAAGGAGTTATATATTCACAGTGTGAATTACAAATAGAACAAAACATAGAAAAACAAAGACGTGAAGAACTAACATGAATATAAAATCTAGCAAACCTTCAAAATAAAAGCTCATGAGTAGCATAGCTCACATTTGAATAATTTGTTTGATTATTTATTATTGGCTTCATAACAGTTCATGATCTGAGTTTTCTGAATGATTTGGCCTCAACACACACACACACACATATATATATATATATATATAGCAGCGGGGGTCCGCGTCCACGGGGCCCCCGCTGCTCCCCCCCCGCCGAGCGGCCGGTCGTGGCTCCGCGGAGCTCTCTGCGGGGCCCCGCCGCTGTGGCCGACCCAACACACGGGGTGAGTTCAGTTGATGTACCGGGGGTGGAGGTAGCCACGGGTGAAAAGGGTGTTTTGGGTGAGGATATGTTGTGTGAAGAGGGAGTGGTGGGTGAGGAGACTGTTCCGGGAGGGGAGGGTGCTCTGGGTGAAGTGGGAGAGAAGGAGGTGGAGGCTGGTGTGAGTGGTGTGTGTGTGAGGCAGGTGGAGGAGAAGGCAGGTGAAGCAAAGGAGCAAGAGGAGGACAAGGGGGAGCACAGCACGCTGTGGAGTGAGCAGGTGGAGGAGGCGGAGATGGAGGAAGTGGTGCTGGAGGAAGCAAACAAAAATAAAAGTGCAGCAAAGTGTAGGAGGTCGAGCAGGGGGGGGTGAGTGTGTGACTGATGAGAGTGTGGAGGATGAGTGTGTGTCTGACAGCAGTGATGTCGCTGTTTTTAGCAGCAGCAAAAAAAGTAAAATGCTCACACTGGACAAACTAAAAATGTTTTTAGCAAGAACCAAGAACCAGCAGGTGAAGGTGGGCGACCATTTCCCAGACCTCGGTTTTTTTATCACCTCGGCCAGGTTCCACATGAGCCAGAGGGGGGAGTCTGGCCTCACAAAGCAGGAGGGTTTTAGATTAAAGAAGCTCGTAACCAAAGCAAGGCGTCAACAAAACACTGATGGAAAGGGCAAATCTGGAAATGTGTTTTAGGTCTTTGTTTTATTGGTTGGTTCTTATTTTAACTCTATCCACCATGGATGTTTTTAAAGTAGGGCTTTTAAATGTAAATGGTGGCAGAGACGTCCGGAAGAGAACGTCTATCTATGAAACTTCCAAAATGACCCTGAGGAGACCCTGCTCTCAGAGAGAGCAGGGTCTCCTCAGCTAGGCTAGATCATATTTATTGTTTTAAGCATCACTTTAGCACCTTTAGGAGTTGTGCTATTATGCCGGCTGGTTTTAGTGATCACTCTCTTGTCTTGTCTCATGTTTTTATCAGAAACGTCTTACCCAGAAGTGCTTATTGGCATTGTAATTCTGTTTTAACATTTGATAAGAGTTTTAGAGAGGGTTTTTTTTTTTTTTCTGGGGTGCTTTTAGACAGAGGAAGGGTGATTTTAGTAGTCTTAAGCAGTGGTGGGACCACGGTAAGACACAAATAAGACTACTGTGTCAACAGCACACTTTGAACTTCACACGAGACAGCACCAGATCTATGGAAGATCTAGAGACCGATATAGTGGAACTAGAACATTTAAGTGAGTCCACAGGAAATCAAGGTTATATTGAAAACCTCAAAGAGAAAAAAATGGCTTTAGCCGACCTGCTGGATAGTAAAGTGCAGGGTGCCCTGGTCAGGTCCCGGTTCCAGAACATCACAGAGATGGATCTTAAAAGCCAGCTCTCCTGGAGGGTTTCTGCGGGGGACTACCCCAGGTCTCCGCAGAGACCAACTCACAGCTCGACGCCCCCCTCCAGATGCAGGAGCTGCTGACCGCCCTGCAGAGCATGCAGGGACGGCGGGCTCCTGGCATCGATGGGCTCACAGTAGAGTTTTATAAGGCCTACTGGGACATCATCGCAGACGATGTCTCGGAGGTTTTTAACGAGTGTCTGGCCTTGGGTTCCATGTCAGTGTCCTGCAGGAGGGCAGTCCTCGCATTGCTGCTCAAAAAGGGCAACCTGCAGGACATCAAAAACTGGCGCCCTGTGTCTCTGCTTTGCGTGGATTACAAACTTCTGTCTAAAGCTTTGGCCTCCAGGCTGGGGAGGGTTATGGAGCAGGTCATCCACCGGGACGAGACCTACTGCGTCCCTGGCAGGTCCATGGTGGACAACGTCCACTTAATTCGGGATGTTTTGGTTGTCTCTAGTTCATTAGGTGTAGACGCTGGTCTGATTTCCCTGAATCAGGAAAAGGCCTTTGACCGCGTTGAACATGGGTTCTTGTGGAAAGTGATGGAGAGTTTTGGGTTCAGCGCTGGTTTCATAGCCAAGATCAAGGTGCTGTACAGGGATGTTGAGAGTGTGCTGAAAATCAACGGCAGTCTGAGTGCTCCTTTTAGAGTGTGTAGAGGGGTCAGGCAGGCTGTGCCCTGTCTGGGATGCTCTACGCTCTCTCCCTTGAACGTTCCAGCACTCAGGGGTTGTTTTATCCAGGTTTTAATAGAAGATTGATTTTATCTGCGTATGCAGATGATATTATATTTTTTATTAAGAACCAGGACGAGGTCGACATTTTAGCGGGTATTGTAGAGGATTTTAGCTCGGCATCGGCAGCGAGGGTCAACTGGGGGAAAAGTGAAGCCCTCGCTGTCGGTGAGTGGCGCGGCGGTCTCACAGTTCTCCCACGAAACCTGGAGTGGAAGAGAGGAGGTCTAAAGTACCTAGGGGTGTTTTTGGGAGCAGACCATGTAGTAAAGAAGAACTGGGAGACCGTCATAGAAAAGGTTGAAGGAAAACTTAAAAAATGGAAATGGCTGCTCCCCCAGATATCGCTTAGAGGGAAAGTGCTGGTTCTTAATAACCTCGTTGCATCCCAGCTGTGGCACCGGCTAACCTGTGTGGACCCCCCCTCAGGCCTACTTGCGGAGATCCAGAGGAGGATGGTGGATTTCCTTTGGGGGGGTCTGCACTGGGTGCCGCAGGGGGTTGTGTTTTTAGCCAGGGAGGAAGGGGGACAGGGCCTTGTCCACCTGGCCAGCCGGACTGCCACTTTTAGACTGCGTTTTATTCAAAGGTACCTCACAGGCCCGGCAGATCTGGTGTGGAGAGATGTGGCCAGCATCATCCTGAGGCGTTTGGATGATGCTCTGTTTTTAATGGATCCTAAATTCTTAAAATTAACTATGTTGCCTCCTTTTTATCAGGGTGTTTTCAAGTCGTGGGCCATTTTTAACCACAAAAGGTGCCCGGAAGCCAACTCCCTGCACTGGTTGTTGAGAGAACCACTGGTCAATGGAGCCAGGCTGGACGTCAGCGACCACACCACGCACGGCCTGACGGCGGCGCTGACCCAGTCTGGAACCCTGACCCTGCAGCAGCTGGTAGATGCAGTGGGGCCGGCACTGACCGACGCCCAGGCTCTGGGCTCTCTGCTGGGGCTGCAGTCCCTCCGAGTGGCAGGGAGGATCCTGGAGCTCTGGTCCCAGAGGCTAACGCAGAAAGACCAGCACCTCCTGATGGGCAGCCAGACCAACACTGCAGACCCCTACCCGGACATCATCCTGAGCCCAGGCCTGGGAGAGAAGACCGGCCCCCTTATAAGAGTCGTACATACTGCAAAACTGACTATACACGAAGCAGGCAAAGAGACTCTCTACCGCAACTGTGTGAAGTGCATCCACCAGGCCGGACTGAGCGGCAGACCTCCCACTGTGTGGGCAAAGAAGTGGGGGCAAGATGGCCCCAGCCCGCAGTGGAGGCTGCTGTACACTGTAAGACATATCAAGTCAGTTCAACTTGCAAATGAAAGTTCACCTGCTGCCTTGAGAAGCCTATTTACTTCAACTTGAAGTTTCCTTAGCTAGTCAAACAAACGCACACTTCTGCTTTATCTTAACTCAGTTTCAAGTTATGATAACATAACCATGTGTGTACAACTTGCTATTTCAAGTTAAGAGAATTAAAATTACTAATTTGTTTCAACTTACATACGAAGTTGACTTGACTGATAATTGCAAGTTTGCTTGCTTTATCCCAAAAATGACCAAAAACCTGTTCAAAGGATATACCATTTATTTATTTAATACACAGGATAAATACACAGGCTTCAACAGTAGGTGCATCCACCCAAATAGCTGTGTGGAGGCAAATCTGACAGACTGAGGTGAGAACTGACAGGTTTACACTGAAAAATAACAGATCATTACAACTAGGCTGCCCCGGAAGGAAACCAGCCAAACCCATGCATTGTCTGAACAAGAGCAGGGAACAACAATTATTTTTTTACAGTTAAATCCTGGCAGCGCAGTCGATCCACTTAGCTTTCAGCGTCACTGACTTACGTCATGGTTCCAAATTACACAGGCGAAATGCATGGTGGGAAAACAGTCTTCAGTCTTTTTATTTTTTTTTACTGATAACTTGAAGAGCCACGTTCAAATAACACGAACAAATCTCAAAAAGTCAACACAACGCATTATTGTAAGTTGAACTAAGTTTTAACTTGAACAGTTAAGTTCAAATCTACAACTTGTCAGAGCTCTTTGAGTTAAAGAGAAGAAGTAAGTGGACATAACTAAACAGGGCTGTGATGTTTTACAGTGTACAAAGCCCCCCTCAAAAAACGGACAGGAAACGGTAGAACAAGGATTCTATTGTATTTATTGTTATTTATTACATTAACACTGATTGTATTTGTAAAACTTTGAAAATATGTAAATAAAGTGTTTTTGTAAAAATCCAATCTCTCTCTCTCTCTCTTTATTCTTTCTTTGCAATAAACAGAGATGTAGATGAAGACATGAACCTCTTTGTTCTTGTTCTCCAGCTCCTCCTTCAGGTTCTGCAGCTCAGTGTGTTTAGTTTCAACCTGGAGAGAGGGAGAGAGAGAGAGAGAGAGAGAGAGAGAGGTTCATGTGTTGACATTAACACTTCCCTCTGAAAGTCTCTGGATCTGTTTTCCACATCTAGATCTGGACCTCATTCTTCTTGGCCTGAACCTCCTTCTCAGCCTCCTCCCTCCTCTGCTGCTCCTTCCTCTCCTGCTCCCTCCTCTCCTGCTCCGTCCTCTCCTCCTCCCTCCTCTCCTCTTCTATCCTCAGCTCCTCCCTACTCTCCTCTTCTTTCCTCAGCTCCTCCCTCCTCTCCTCCTCCCTCCTCTGCTGCTCCCTCCTCAGCTCCTCCCTCCTCTTCTGCTCCCTCCTCAGCTCCTCCCTCCTCTGCTGCTTAGAGCTCTTCTTCTGAAACTGAGAGAAGAGAGAAACAACAGAGACAAGATGGGAGACATGGATTTATACAAACAGGTTAGTGAAGATACCTCAAGTCTGAATATTAATTTAAGTGCAATTGAATATTACAATTTCTATTACATAAATTAGATAATTTATTTTGAGGTTGATTCTGAGTTTCAGTTTTTCAGTAAATGAAACTTTCCAGTTTTTCTTTTACTGTAATTCCAACTCCGTTTGACACCAGAGGTTTGTCACTGTCAAATAAAAACTTGAGTATTCTTCTTCAGGTGAACACTGATTGTGATTTTTTGTTTTTTTTCCAGGCTCTGTTTCTTTCAACTCAAGTGTGTTCTTTAAAAATCAAGTTCAACTCCTTCTCTGAGTACTTGTTTACTGAAATATCTGAATGATCTGGTGCAACACACCAAGTTATGAACACCATCCGGTGCAACACACAAGATCACACCATAAGACTACAAGCATATCAGGACATGCCTGTCCAGCACCCAAAAGTGTGAGCCCCCAAGTTGTGGCCTTTCCAAATGTCTGTCATAATCACAAAGGGCTTTCTCTACGGGTGGAATTATTTTTCCCAACAGGATTGGAGCGGTAATCTCAAAACCTCCGTCCGAGGACAGCCTCTCACCTTCCGAGAGGAATCACCTATCTAGTAGAGCGCTTCTGTCATCCAACGGAGTCCAGATTACACGTCCAATCCCATCCTCGTCACCAATTGTGATGGAATTTAATTAACCTCATCAATCTCCTTTAGAGAAAACGAATGCGATGTGAAACACTTAAATGTCTTTAAGCATTTATTGAACAGAAACTTGGAATAATTCAAATGAATGGACAGAGCTCGTCACCACATATGGTTTATTTGTATTATTATTATTATTGTCTATATCTTTCATCCCTGCTGTTTTTATTTTTATATCTTATTTTCTGTCTGTAAATTGCTGCTACGCGACACCAAATTTCCCCTTGGGGATTAATAAAGTATATATTCATTCATTCATTTAATTATTATTGACTTGTTTGCCCCCCCCCTCCCCCCCCCCCCCCCCCCCCCCCCCTGCTCCTCCTCAGTGTCCTCCTTCCCTCCAGACAAGGGAAGGAGGACACTGATGCTGTCTGGAGGAAGTTGTTTGGCCCTGAGAGGCAAGAGTGAGAGAGAAAAGGAGAAAACAAAACGAAAGGAATACAAAAACAATACTGACATCCACCGGTTATCGCCCCACTCGGATGGCGCTGATTAGACTGGGTCAAGATGAGCTGACCTCTGCTTTCAGAGTTCAGCTACACATTTAAGAATAAAGCACTTATGATACATTTCCACCACATTTTTCTTCTTCCAGACTCTGTTTCTTGATTTTAAGATGTCACATCCTTCTTATTCAGATCAAACTTTATTTCCCTGCTCTTGTTTTTTGTCTCTCTACTTATATGTTTGGACTTCTTTCGTCCGTTATCCTTTAATACCTGTATTTGCTCTGCTGCCATGAGCTTCTCTCTCTCTCTCTCTTTAGTCACCGACTGATCTTCAGGTCTGTTAGTTTTAGAGCAGTTTTCTTTTCCTCCTTCAGTAGTTACAGCTGAGTGGTGAGTCTGGTTCTCTGTGTAAAAACAAAGGCAAAGAATGAAATATATCAAATTTTACGAAATCACAGCAGATGAGACACTTGAGTCTAAAATTAGGTTTAAAATGTTTTTTTTTAAATGACACAGAAGTGGACTAATTGTGAATAAAAGCAGACAAACCCCAACATCTTTTATCAACACCACAACCTGTAAAACAGACTAATATTCATAATGGATTCCACTCTTCCCTATAAAGCTTTTATGAATGAATGTGTGACTTACTGGTTATGTTTGGTCTCCATCTCCACACCAAGAAGAGAAGTAACAGAAGTAACAGGATGTTGACCATCAGACTAACAGCCAGACCAGCAATGATGGAAACAGAACTCTCAGGATGTTTAAATAAATCCTCTGAAATGATAAAACACACAATAACATGACATTTATAGAGAACTGAAGCTCATCTGAACACATAACCGTGTGAATCTCTTCTACCTGGAACAGTGATGTGGGTCTCTCTGGTCTGGTTGGTGGTCTTCTGCTGGACTCTACAGGTGAAGCTGTTGCTGTGTCTCTTCTCCACAGTCACTCTGCTGCTGACCGTATAGAGGTCATCAGGACCTCTGGCTGTCTCTGGAGGTCCAGCAGAGAGGAGGTTTCCCTCAGCGTCCAGCCACAGCACCTCAGGCTCTGGATACCAGCCTCTAGACTCACAGCGTAGCACCACCCCTCCCCCGTCTCTGTCCATCCACGCTGTTATTGTGGCCGGAGAGGAAACCGCCTCTGGAACTAAGCAAAAGGGAAAGTTCAGTGTATGTCAGTGGAATGTGAAATATACATTGGACAATAATGAGCAATCTACAAGTTATTAAAATTAAGAAAATGTAACTTTGAAAGAGTTTCAAAATGTGCACAATGGCAAAGAAAGCCTCTTGCAGAAAATTCACATTTCTTCACATTCACACTAAAGAAACTCTAAAAATGTGTGTGTGTGTGTCTACTTACAAACAACCAGCTGAACAGACGATTCCAGACGATTCATGAGAGGAATGTCACATTTATACGTTCCCCGGTCAGAGAGCTGCACGTTGGAGAGTTTCATTGAAATGTTTCCTCTCTTCATTCCCTCAGTGAACATCAATGTTCTGCTTCTGTAGGATGGGTTCTGTGTGTTCTTCAGGAACCGCCCATCACGCATCACATGGACTTGCTGTGGCTTCAGGTCAGATCTCGTCCACTCCAACGGCTCTGCGGTGACGTCCATCTCGGGGATCAGGTGACACGGCAAGATGACGTCATCGCCAACCAAAGCTACGACCGAGTGAGGCGGCCCGATCATCCGAGACTCACCTGGAGACAGGTACATGGTTATTCATTTATAGGAAGTGTAAGTAACTCAATATGTGTTCTAAAGTTAGAAACTGTTTGCCAATCAATTCTGTTGTTTTTTGTTGCATGTTTGTGTCTGCCGTAAGCAAAATGTATCTGGTTTCCTGTTTTGAGATAAGGTGCTTTTATTTTGAAGGCGAAATACGGAGTTTGAAACAGAAGTCTCATAGTCCGCCGTTTAAAGGCTAAAAGTTACGGTTTTAACGGTCAATTTTAATGGAAAAAGAAACAGTATTAGCACTTCCCCGAAGAGGCACACGTTCTTAAGTTGGTTTATGTAATGAATACAAGACATTTGAAAATCATCAGTCAAAGTGCAGGACCATCTGTCGGAGGGGTACGCTACAGGAAGTCACGGTTTCATTGAGACACATACTAATATTTTATCTTGTCTACAATAAAAGTCATGTTTACTTTAATTGCTCTCCAGATTTAGATTATTAATTCAGACGTGAATACAATACTACATTATGTGTTATAGATTAAACTACCCAGCAGTATATCATGTCATTAAAATGAGCACTTTTATGCACCAATAACTGTAATCCAGTCCTATTATTCTGAATAGAACATTCTACTTCTATTCACGTGGTGGTACTGTTGAGCCCTAGGGTCCCCTAATATTTTGACTATTTGATATCAGGTAACACGATACAAATCAAGAAAAAAACATGTTATAAATCCCCAAACAAAAAACTTAGCTATCAAATTAAACATAAAAATCAGGGTTACAACAATGTATAACCCCCATGTACAACCTCTAAACACAACTCAAACAATAAATAGGAATAGGGTTAGGGTGAGGGCTTAAAGGGCTACGTAAATATTAATGTACTTTTACTTTAGCATGGTCTTCTACACTGTACTTCTTCCAGCACAGCTGACTTTTTAAATATTTGGATGAACCTCTTTGCTTAAAGCGGGGAGCTAGCGGGGACAAACACCGAAGGTAGTAGCGGCTTATAACCCGACTTTTACGGTTTTTGCTTTATGTTTTGTAAACCAAATATCTGTTTTAATGACTAAAAGAGAGCTGAAAGAAGAATGAAGCTAAACCAGACTTATTATCATCTGATTGACTGGTCACTGCAGAATAATATCAGTTAATTAAATAAATATGCCATGACTGATCATTTTTCTTTGTGCAAACAAACAAAAACACAACGAGCATCAATGTGAAGTTATTTCCTGCTTTGGCCTCAGTCCGTTATTCATTGACTGAGACACGTTTATCTTGTTTAGACGCTTCCATCAAAGCCGCCATCTTACATTACCGAAGTGAAACATTCTCTCAACAAGGACTCGGTACCTGCTGCCGCTGCTGGGAGGCTGCAGAGGACCGACAGCCAGAACCCAAACCAGCTGAGCGGACGCATTGTATTCTGAGAACAGAAGTTCATCAAACAGTTCGCGGTCCTTCCAGCGTCCTGCAGAAAGAGGAGGTCAC
>JBAMJR010000235.1:187500-200000 GCA_038501785.1 Myoxocephalus aenaeus | reverse complement strand
GAACGTCGGCACATCAGACGCCCTCGTGTCTAGGTTCATAATATTAATATATACAGTGTTTCCCCTAGCAAACAAAGTAATACCTCACAGTACTACAAAGTAATACCTTACAGTACTACTAGTGGCTCCATCTGTGCTTTTATGAATAATAGAATAAAGAGTTGTAGAGACAGAAATGACATGCCGTTAAGTAGATAAGATCAATTACACACTTCTGTTTAGTTTGTTTAGTAACAGAACCTGTTCTATAGGGAACATTTAGTTTGTTTAGTAACATAACCTGTTCTATAGGGAACATTTAGTTTGTTTAATAACAGAACCTGTTCTATAGGGAACATTTAGTTTGTTTAGTAACAGAACCTGTTCTATAGGGAACATTTAGTTTGTTTAATAACAGAACCTGTTCTATAGGGAACATTTAGTTTGTTTAGTAACACAACCTGTTCTATAGGGAACATTTAGTTTGTTTAGTAACAGAACCTGTTCTATAGGGAACATTTAGTTTGTTTAGTAACATAACCTGTTCTATAGGGAACATTTAGTTTGTTTAATAACATAACCTGTTCTATAGGGAACATTTAGTTTGTTTAGTAACAGAACCTGTTCTATAGGGAACATTTAGTTTGTTTAGTAACAGAACCTGTTCTATAGGGAACATTTAGTTTGTTTAATGAAACAACAAGATGTAGACCTGTTTTATAGGAAAGGGAACCTTTAATGACTTCTATTGTGATCTGGCTATAAAGAAAATTAAATTATCATTATATTAGGGGCGCCCCCCTAATAAAAAGGTAGGGGAAACACTGAGAGAGATATATGATATATTCTAATGGTAGGGGAAACACTGATATATATATATATATATATATATTCTAATATTTTGACTTCCTCTCTCAGAGCCATCGTGGGTCGTCGCTGCTTCTTCCTCATCGGGACGCTCTACATGTACCGCTGCGTCACCATGTACATCACCACGCTGCCGGTGCCGGGAAAACACATGGTCTGCGCTCCGAAGGTACTAGTACACACTAAATACTTTTACTTTTACTGCACATTGTCTTCCTCCTCGCATGTGAGTAAAGTGTGTTCTGTCTCTCAGCTGTACAACGACTCCACGGGGAAAATCTGGAGGATTCTGAGGCTGATCTGTGGAGGAGGTAACGAACCTGAACAGCCTGCCCTCTGATTGGCTGGCAGCCACCGAGGCAAATTGTAGCTAAATCTTACAATTAAATGTACTTATGGTGTGAAATTAGATTTTTACACTCAGTTTATTTTGATTTGACGAATCAACAAATGTTGAAAAAAAAATCAATTAATGACGGACAAAAAGAGAAAAACGGCTATATTTCTGCTAAAAGAAGCTAGCTTAGAATAAAGGTAGCTAGCTTAGCAAAAATGTAGCTAACTCAAAGATAATTAGCTTTGCATATATGTCGCTAGCTTAGCATAGGGTAGCTGGAATTTGGGTTGCTAGTTTAGCATACAATTGGCTATCTCAAAGGTGGATATCTTAGCATAAAGGTAGCTAGCAAACATAATGTAGCTAGCATTAGGGTTGCCAGCACAGCATACAAGTAGCTATCTTAAAGGTAGTTATCTTAGCATAAAATAATTTAGCTTAGCTTAAACGCTAACTGCGTTTAAGCTAAGCTAAATTATTTTAAGCATAAAGGCAGCTAGTTTAGCATGAAACTAGTTAGCTTAGCATAACGGTAGCAGTATCTACATTCTGATTTGCTTTGACTAAATCTACTGACATGGTTAAGCTGCCTTTTAAATCCTATTTATCTTTATACATTTAAAAAAATGTAAATAAATGAATGTATGATATTTTATAATCAATAAAAATATTAATATTATATATTTGTTCTCAACAAACTAGTTAATATCAGACAGCTCAGGGGACAGAACTGTTTTTATGGTAAATGAATCATGAGAAATGACATCATCGCAACCTTCCTTTGACTGTGCAGTAGCCGCTCTCCTCCTGCAGAGGGCAGTATACTCAAAGCTTTCATGTTGTGTTCAGGTCCTCAAAGCTCTGGTGTTGTGTTCAGGTCCTCAAAGCTCTGGTGTTGCCTTCAGGTCCTCAAAGCTCTGGTGTTGCCTTCAGGCTCTCAAAGCTCTGGTGTTGCCTTCAGGTCCTCAAAGCTCTGGTGTTGCCTTCAGGCTCTCAAAGCTCTGGTGTTGTGTTCAGGCTCTCAAAGCTCTGGTGTTGTGTTCAGGTCCTCAAAGCTCTGGTGTTGTGTTCAGGCTCTCAAAGCTCTGGTGTTGCCTTCAGGTCCTCAAAGCTCTGGTGTTGTGTTCAGGTCTGTCTCTGACCGGCTCTCACCTGATGTGCGGTGACTTCCTGTACAGCGGCCACACCGTCATGCTGACGCTCTCCTACCTCTTCATCCAGGAGTGTGAGTCCTCATGTTGCTGTTGTTATATTTATAGGGTTTAATCGCTTATTTATGGGAACATTAATGAATGTGAACTTAACGAGACATTGTAAACACGCAGAAAATAAACAAATATTGCCATATTTTATACTAACTTTTCTGAACATTTCCTCTTATTGAATCTTAAGTATTTCAAAATACAAACAAATCGAGTAGTATTTTTTTTGTTATTTGTACTTTAATGTAACTTATTTATTCTTGTAACATAACTTTTAATAAAAAGTATTTTTGATGTTTCACTTGAAAAGTAAAGAAACACGTCTAAATAGGATTTAACAAAAAAATATTAAAATAAGCAAAAATAGATTACAACAGAAGAATATAAGACATATTAGGACGAATAATGTATTGCAAACAATAAGGGAATAAAATGATTTAAGTATTAATATTTCATTTAAAGTCCCTTAAACTTAATAACTTTACACACGTATAAATGTGTGTTTATGTAGACGCCTCGTCTGTATTTGTAGTATAAAATGTTGTAACCTGAAGTGTATATACTGTGATGGTCTTTATTATTCCTTAATGGTGTTGTTGTTGTTGCCGGGCAGACTCCCCCCGCTGGATGTGGTGGTACCGCTGGTTCTGCTGGGCGCTCAGCGCCTCGGGGCTCGTCTGCATCCTGGTGGCTCACGAGCACTACAGCATCGACGTGGTGGTCGCCTACATGGCAACCACTCGCTGCTTCTGGTGGTACCACAGCATGGTGCACACACACGTAGGGACACACACACACACACACACACACACACACCACAGCATGGTGCACACACACGTAGGGACACACACACACACACACACACACACACACACACACACACACAGCATGGTGCACACACGTAGGAGACACACACACACACCACAGCATGGTGCACACACACGTAGGGACACACACACACACAGCATGGTGCACACACACATAGGAGACACACACACACACCACAGCATGGTGCACACACACGTAGGGACACACACACACACACAGCATGGTGCACACACACGTAGGGACACACACACACACAGCATGGTGCACACACACATAGGGACACACACACACACAGCATGGTGCACACACACGTAGGAGACACACACACACACCACAGCATGGTGCACACACACATAGGGACACACACACACACAGCATGGTGCACACACACGTAGGGACACACACACACACACACACACACCACAACATGGTGCACACACACACACACAGCATGGTGCACACACACGTAGGGACACACACACACACACACACACACACACACACACACACACACCACAGCATGGTGCACACACACGTAGGGACACACACACACACACACACACACACACACACACACACACACAGCATGGTGCACACACACGTAGGGACACACACACACACACACACACACACACACACACACACAGCATGGTGCACACACACGTAGGGACACACACACACACACACACACACACACAGCATGGTGCACACACACGTAGGGACACACACACACACACACACACACACACACAGCATGGTGCACACACACGTAGGGACACACACACACACACAGCATGGTGCACACACACGTAGGGACACACACACACACACAGCATGGTGCACACACACGTAGGGACACACACACACACACACACACAGCATGGTGCACACACACGTAGGGACACACACACACACACACACACACACACACACACACAGCATGGTGCACACACACGTAGGGACACACACACACACACACAGCATGGTGCACACACACGTAGGGACACACACACACACACACACACACACACACACACACACAGCATGGTGCACACACACGTAGGGACACACACACACACACACACACACACACACACACACACAGCATGGTGCACACACACGTAGGGACACACACACACACACACACACACACACAGCATGGTGCACACACACGTAGGGACACACACACACACACACACACACACACACACAGCATGGTGCACACACACGTAGGGACACACACACACACACAGCATGGTGCACACACACGTAGGGACACACACACACACACAGCATGGTGCACACACACGTAGGGACACACACACACACACACACACAGCATGGTGCACACACACGTAGGGACACACACACACACACACACACACACACACACACACAGCATGGTGCACACACACGTAGGGACACACACACACACACACAGCATGGTGCACACACACGTAGGGACACACACACACACACACACACACACAGCATGGTGCACACACACGTAGGGACACACACACACACTCTCTCTCACACCGTGTGTTTCCTCTCAGGCGCTGCGTCAGCCCCCCTGCAGCTTCCTGTCCAGAACCTGGTGGAACGCCGTCTTCCACTTCCTGGAGAGGAACGTCCAGACCCCGGTTCCCCTCGTGTTCTCGCTGCCGGTGCCGCTGCCGTCCTCCTGCAGGCAGCGGTACCGCATGGTGGAGGGGGGGAGGGACGAGTGAAGAGGAGGAGGAGGAGCGTGAGGAGGAGGAGGAGCGTGAGGAGGAGGAGGAGCAGGAGGAGGAGCAGGAGCAGCAGGAGCAGCAGGAGGAGGAGGAGGAGGAGGAGGAGGAGGAGGAGGAGGAGGAGGAGGAGGAGGAGGAGGAGGAGGAGTCCCTTATGATGATTAATTTATTTCCAGCTCTTCAGGAAGAGACGTTTACATTATCGTGATATTTATTGACACGTTTCATAGGTTACGGGTTCAACGTTCAGACTCGAGTCAAAGTGGCGGATGATCCTCCTCCACGTCTCTGAGGGGAAGTTTACCGTGAACACATCCGCCATGTCGGCAGCGTGTTGCCTTCAGGGACACGGCCACTGTTGGGTTTTTCTCCATCTTCTGGGTGTCACTGTGGTTTAAATCTGATTATCAGAATGAAACCAGAGTTCTCGTGTTGATGCTCGATGTTACGAACACAGTGACCATGAAAGGTTGCACCCAGCTTGAACCTCGATGCCAAAAGACTTGATGTTAGCACGCTAACGGGCTAACAGGCTAACGGGCTAACAGGCGTGGAACGAGACTTTATCGTGAGCTTCTGGGCGTTTAAAAACAAACCACCTGTGGCTGTGATTCCTCTGTTGCATTGCCAGTTAACAAATTTATATATTTTTTTCTCCAGAAAGCTGTTGCGCTGTGGAGGGAACGCTAGTTAGCGACATGCTAACATGCGTCAAGCTAAACGATGCTTAAAGTTGAGCTTCCATGAAAGAACCAGGTTCTGAGTATATTTCATGAGTCTTGTCCTAAATGTCTTCCTGTGCTTGATTGTTGTTTAAGTTATATTTACAAGTCAACACGTGTAAAGCACTGAGACGCTGAGCTGTGGAGGCAACGCTAGTTAGCAACATGCTAACATGCATCAAGCTAAACCACGCTTAAAGTTGAGCTTCCATGAAAGCACCAGGTTCTGAGTATATTTCATGAGTCTTGTCCTAAGTGTCTTCCTGTGCTTGATTGTTGTTTAACTTATATTTACAAGTCAACATGTGTAAAGCACTGAGACGCTGAGCTCAGTGGTTCTTTCTTCGTTCGAGGCGATTCTTGATTGTAAAATGAAAGTATAACTTCCACCGGCCGGCAAACTGCTGCTGAGTTAAAGTCGGGTTCCTGAAGGTTCTCAAAGTGTTACCGGATGTTTCTAAGTTGACTTGAACAAAGTTTCACAGTCGGATGTTTGCTTTGATAATAAAAGATTTATTTTCATTTTCCAGAGTTGATGTTGTGTTGTTGGTCAAACTCTCCTTGTGAAGGGTCCTCGAACACATCGTGATGAAAGGTGCTTATTCATTTACCGCCGGGGAATTGTAAGATTTTAGCTCCAAACTTTAACATGTAATAATATATATATATGTTTTACTTTTAGAAGGTGTGTGTGTGTGTGTGTGTGTGTGTGTGTGTGTGTGTGTGTGTGTGTGTGTGTGTGTGTGTGTGTGTGTGTGTGTGTGTGTGTGTGTGTGTGTTTTCAGGAGTCTCATGCAGCACTCAGAGTCCAGCTAAAAGGAAAAAGAACAAAAACACGTCATTTTATGCTAGTATTTTTACTACAGGAAACATAAAAGGCATAAAACGTAATTCATCACTGTGGGGGAAATTACAAGTTATCCATGTATAAAGTTTAAAAAAAACATTAAAGTGATGTTATCAATAATTATGATACAGTAATGGTTAGTAGTAATGATGGAAGTAGTGATAGTAATAATGGTTGTAGTAGAAATAAAGTAGTAGTAATACTGCCTCTGGTGGTTATAGTGCAGGTAGTAATATAAATGGAAGTAGTAATAATGTTGGTAGTAGTAGTAGTAGTAGTAGAAATGGAAGTACTTATAATGGTAGTAGTAGTAGAAATGGAAGTACTAATAATGGTAGTAGTAGTAGTAGAACTGGAAGTACTTATAATAGTAGTGGTAGTAGTAGTAGAAATGGAAGTACTAATAATGGTGGTAGTAGTAGTAGTAGAACTGGAAGTACTTATAATAGTAGTGGTGGTAGTAGTAGTAGTAGTACTAGTAGTGCATATTAAGTTTAACCTGACCTGGGGCCGCTTCCTGTGGTCTGCTGGCTCTTCTTCCGTTTCCTTTTTCCCTGGAAAGAGAGGAAGAAGAAAACCCTGAAGCCCTCTGAAGTACACACAGAGTACACAGCCCTCTGAAGTACACACAGAGTACACAGCCCTCTGAAGTACACACAGAGTACACATCCCTCTGAAGTACACATATAGTACACAGCCCTCTGAAGTACACACAGAGTACACAGCCCTCTGAAGTACACACAGAGTACACAGCCCTCTGAAGTACACACATAGTACACAGCCCTCTGAAGTACACACAGAGTACACAGCCCTCTGAAGTACACACAGAGTACACAGCCCTCTGAAGTACACACATAGTACACAGCCCTCTGAAGTACACACATAGTACACAGCCCATGTGGTAGGCAGTGTTGTATAAAGTACCCAAAAGCCATACTTGAGTAAAAGTAAAGATATCTTACTGGAAAATGACTCCAGTAAAAGTAAAAGTCACCTATTAAAATACTGCTTGAGTAAAAGTCTTAAAGTATCTGATATTTTCTGTACTTAAGTATCAAAAGTATTTTTCTGATATAAAATGTACTTAAGTATTGAAAGTAAAAGTACAAGTACATGCTTTTAATAAAAAAGCAATGGGTCAGAATTTTGAGAATTATGAAGTTTATTCTTTTAAGTGCTGTGGCTCCATGACCAAGGACCAGGAGTTGTGTTGAAAATAACTGGGTTGGCTGTGATCATCCATATATATTATGTTCAACATAATATATTGTACCTAAGTATACTTTTGCATCTACTAAGAACTTATCATCATAATTCTCCAAAAAGCAATATGACACTAAGGAGTTGTAACAGTGTGGTTATAAGTATGCTCATTCAGCCCGGAACAGAAAGAATTAATGAAAAATGTAAGTTAAATTTAAAAAATCAAGTCCGGAAAAAAAAAAATATTGTGAAAAATGACCAGATACATCCATCTGTGGTAACCTCAGACGGAACCTCTTGACACATGTCAAGATGTTACGTTACTCTAAAAATGAAACGTAAGTCTGTTTCAACTCTGCCGGTGATCTGGAAACCAAGGCAGAGTATCCTGAGATCGCCAAAAAAGCATGAAAACCTGCTTCCATTTCAACATCCTGTCTTTGTGCAGCGCGTTATAAGTTAAACAGTAGACTGGACTAAAGGTTTAGTTAGGAGTAGAGTCAGTAGACTGGACTAAAGGTTTAGTTAGCAGTAGAGTCAGTAGACTGGACTAAAGGTTTAGTTAGGAGTAGAGTCAGTAGACTGGACTAAAGGTTTAGTTAGCAGTAGAGTCAGTAGACTGGACTAAAGGTTTAGGATGTAGAGGGAAAATGCAAAACATTGTGATTCGCAAAACCTGCTTGGTGGAGTCTGTGTTCCACCACAGTCCCCGATGTGTTTTTTCTTTCTTTCTAGAGATAGATGTGATTTTGTAGCGAGTAACGAAGGTTTCAAGGGAAATGTATCGGAGTAAAAGTATCAGTTTTCTTTGCAAAATGTAGTGAAGTAAAAGTAAAAGTAAACAGAAATATAAATAGTAAAGTAGAGTACATATATCCCCAAAAACTACTTAAGTACAGTAACGAAGTATTTCTACTTCGTTACTATACACCACTGGTGGTAGTACATACATAGTACACAGCCCGTGTGGTAGTACACACATAGTACACAGCCCGTGTGGTAGTACACACATAGTACACAGCCCGTGTGGTAGTACATACGTAGTTGTCCCTGGCGGACCATCCAGGGTACAGCTGCATGTGAAGCAGTCGCTCCTTCTGGGCCAGATCGTAGTACTTCGACTGCTCAGAGCGAGAAAGAGCGTGCCACTGAGAGACAAACAGGTTTAGTCACACTGAGAGACAGACAGGTTTAGTCACACTGAGAGACAGACAGGTTTCAGTCACACTGAGAGACAGACAGGTTCCAGTCACACTGAGATCATAACACAATATGTGAACATTCTCTAACCCAAATCATAGCACAATATGTGAACATTCTCTAACCCAAATCATAGCACAATATGTGAACATTCTCTAACCCAAATCATAGCACAATATGTGAACATTCTCTAACCCAAATCATAACACAATATGTGAACATTCTCTAACCCAAATCATAGCTCAATATGTGACCATTCTCTAACCCAAATCATAACACAATATGTGAACATTCTCTAACCCAAATCATAGCTCAATATGTGAACATTCTCTAACCCAAATCATAGCTCAATATGTGAACATTCTCTAACCCAAATCATAGCACAATATGTGAACATTCTCTAACCCAAATCATAGCACAATATGTGAACATTCTCTAACCCAAATCATAGCTCAATATGTGAACATTCTCTAACCCAAATCATAGCTCAATATGTGAACATTCTCTAACCCAAATCATAACACAATATGTGAACATTCTCTAACCCAAATCATAACACAATATGTGAACATTCTCTAACCCAAATCATAACACAATATGTGAACATTCTCTAACCCAAATCATAGCACAATATGTGAACATTCTCTCTGCAAAGGTTGACTTTAATAAAGTGAAGCAGAACAAAGTTAGAGAGGGTTTAGAACAGAGAACATTCAGGCGAGGAATCCAAAGTTTGCATTGGGGCACATTTGCGCACATCTGTGACATTTTAATTTCTTCATGTACCAAACCATATATTTCACTTGTATATTACTTATGGTGTTCAATACATCCAAATACAGCAGTTTGGGGCTTTTTTTTCATAAAACAAGCTATGATTTAAAGTTTTACATACGGGGAAAGGGTTTTTAAAAAGGTTAAGATACATCCCTTTAAGACTCAGCTGTTTGTTCCGTAACGTCCATGAAACACAGGATTTAAAAGGAACGGTCAAGAATGAAGCAGCAGACGATGAGATACTCCAACGCTTAGTCCCGAGGAGGCAATGGAAGTGGTATGTGTAATATTGGGTGTTGTACTAATGGAATGGTAGTAGTAGTAGTAGTAGTAGTAGTAGTAGTAGTAGTAGTAGTGGTAGTAGTAGTAGTAGTAGTAGTAGTAGTATACATGGTATAAGCAGTAAGGAGTGACAGGAATTGAAGTAGTAGTAAAAGCTGTAGTAGAAGCGGTACTAGTAGTATGAATGGTAGTTGTAGGAGTACAATAAATGGAAGTAGCATTAGTATCTGTAGTAGTAGTATAATAGGTAGCATTACTATATGTAGTAGTATAATAGGTAGCATTAGTATTGTTGAGAGATCGTAGAAAAGTATGAAAGCATAAAAGTATAACTATAATAAACTGTGACCTTTTTTCTTTTAAACGTAAAACCTGTTTTAATTGATTATAGTTTGTGATGAAACCACATAAACTGAATGAAATGCTATAAGTTGCTTTATGTTTTATAATCTTTCCTCTATAATGGGTTTTGTATAAACTCTCCTGTGTAACAGGATACAGCAGCCGGTGTTACCATATAAGGCAACAGGATGAAGGATTGACCCGTGAAGAAGAAGAGGAAGAGGAGTTGTGAGCTGTGTCTGTGAGGTATAAAGCCTAATTTATGGTTCTCCGTCAGGTCGACGGCGTACCTACGCCGTAGCTACGCCGTCGACGCAGACCCCTACGCCGTAGCCTGACGTGCACCTCCAAAAAATCCTAACTACGCGTCGCGTTGACGCGGACCGCAAGCGCTGTGATTGGTCCGCTCAGAACGTAATTTCCGGCAGTTGCTTTTTCCGGTTGTAAATTCACCCGTTCCCAGCCTCGACCGGTTTAGTGGTCGTACAGACCACCTCCGCAAACGTCTGCGCTTCAAGATTTGCAATATAAGCATTTGCTCTTCAATATTGATGAGCTCCAACTCCAAATGCAGCCGCTCCAACTTGGTCGCCATTGTTTACTGTGACCGGAAGAAAAAGCAAGGGTTCGGCTATAACCCCTGAAACCACACAGCCACACAGGCACACCCCCCTGGCGGCATGGCGGTTAATTGCAGAGCAACGCGGACCCTCGACGCAGAACTTCGAATGCTCAACGACGGCGTCACGTCGACGGCGTAGGTACGCCGTCGACGTGATGGAGAACCATAAATTAGGCTTAAGAGCTGATGCACAGAGGAGGAGGATTTAGATTTCACCAGATCTCTGGGTCTGGATAGGAAATCCTCCAGCTTCATAGACTGGACTTAAACAAGCTCCTTTACCAAAAGAGGAGAAAAGCTTGACTTGGCAACAGAAATCACAATCCACCGAAGCATTGGCATGTTAGGAAGCATATTCAGTCAAAAAACTGTGTTGTTCGGATAAAAAATGGAAAAACTACGTATTTTATGGCAAAACAGTGTCCGATTCAGGCATGCTGGGTATTGAAATGTTCAGCAGCTTCCACATGTGGTGCATGACGCGGTTTTAGACATGTGGGCGGACCAGGAAGGCTTCAGGACTCATACTGTAGACGTCTGCTGTAAAAAGAAAAGGAAACTCCAGCCGTTTTGTGACTGTACAGATACTAATACGGGGTTATGAATGATTGTAGACTCCCACAAGCACATACGGTTACGGGATGTGTCTGTTAATGAAATCCAACGTTGGAAGGGATACTTATTAAGGGTTTAATGAAATGTTACGGTCACAGAGGCAAGTTTACGGAGTTATAACTTAAATGAAGTTAATCAACCATGTGGTTGCGGAGATAATTAAGCAAACAGTTAGAATTTTTGGCTCTTGATCTTGAGGTATCGAAAATGCTTCATATTACTGTTGTTGGTTGTTATAGGACACCATCAGCAGTCAGTGAAGCTCCTCCCTCTTTAATGCACCTCATATCAGGATTACATTTTAATGAAATTGTCTTGATTGGTGACCTACATTGGAACTGGTTAAAACCAGTGTCTGATCATTTTAGGGATTGTTGATATGCCCACTAGACCAAATCTGAAATGTCCTGAAAAATCATCTTTGATCGATCTTATTCTAACCAATGCTCCTCATAAATATTCTCCTGCCAGGTATCATTATAAAGCGAAATATGAAACGTTTTGTGGAACAAGGGTTTTTTCATGATCTCTTTGGCTTTGACTGGGAAATAATTGGGCCAAGGCAAGGGGTTCTGGTCTGGAGTCAGATTGGCTGCTTTTTGGGCAACTGCGCATTGCTTGCACAGTTGCAATTAAAAAGGCTAAAGCTGAGTATTTTCTCAGTGAAACATCAAACAACCTAAACAATCCAAGACTGTTTTGGAAGACAATAAAATCTTTGTCTGGAAATAGGAATGGTATTGAGCTTCCCCCTTGCATTGTCAAGGACTCAAATGACATCTCTGACAAAGCCATAATGCTCGACTGTTTTAATGAGCACTTCATTGCCTCTGGTTCCCTGTTTGACACTAAACCATCTACATGAGAAATCCCCTGCTTGTTTTGGTATTGAGGAAACTGTTAGTCAGTCCTTCAGTTTTAAGCCCGTTACTGTCACCTGGTGC
>JBAMJR010000235.1:87500-180000 GCA_038501785.1 Myoxocephalus aenaeus | reverse complement strand
AAACAATATTTATTATTATTTTTATTTGGTGCCTTCCCATCATGCCCCAGAGTAATACTGCACCTATTTAGAAAGATTAAGCCCTAAAGCATCCAAATCTGCAATAATAATCACAATAAACACAAGCAATGACATTTTTTCAAGCCTTTCCAGTCCAAAAATCCTGTTTTTCAGTTCAGAAATATAGAAATGAGCAATTCTGACCTAAATCTTGGTCACACCATGAGTTACGTGTACTTAAAATGACCGGTTCCTTCCGATGCGTTTGTGGAACAATGAGACCGCAGGACCTCGAAACACGAAGAAAAATTCAAGAAAAATAGCCGTTGCTTTCTCGCAGCTCGCGACGTCAATACTTTACACACAGTGATCCCACTACTACTGGAAGATTCGTACAGTCTCTATAGTTACATACGTGGTACTTTGAGCGAAATATAATCGCTCAGTCATGTTGAGGAGCTTACGTAATTTTGTAATTATACAAATATAACGATCTTTTTTTTAAATGTAGTCCATCGTTTCTCTTCTCACAAGGGTTTACAGTACTTTAGCCCTTTAAATGTATTAAATCGGACCTGTGGTTGATGATTTAGAAGCGTTTGAGTTATTTAAAACTCACTTCCTCATTATCGAAAAATCTGTAAAAAAAAAATCTGTGGGCGGATGGGGTTAAATATCGTTCATTATGACATTTAGAAAACTGTGATGTGATCAAATGTACTTTTTCTACATGTTTTGGGGGGTTTTCTTAACATGTTAAAGTGAGCTTTACAGGCGGATTTCTTTGGCCTTTTAAACAGAGCCGGACTGGCTGTTTCCTGTCTTCATGCTAAGCTAAGCTAACCAGCTGCTCGCTGTAGCTTCATGTTCACTCTACCGTCTCCATCTTCACGTCTAACTCTCAAGAACAAATGTTTCCGGACAAATCTAAATAGTCTTTGAACAAGGAGTGTGTTTAGCATCTGTACTGCTGTGTGTCGTCAGCATATTGACACACAGTGTGTGAACAGCACGGGGCCAAGAACTGACCTTTATGAGGAGTATTACTGGGAGTTCCCGTAATCTACTGTGAGGGTCATAAAGGACAGAGGGTGGCGTATGCCGGAGGTCGTAAATAGAGAACTGATTCGACTGAACACGTCATATATTGTCGGTTTTAATTCGCAAAAAAGTGAGGAGTAAAAATAACGTGTTGTGGTTTTATGGGGATTTATATTTCAGGCTCTTTACTGAAGACTTGTTGTCATTGTGACTCCAGGAAGTAACTCAAGATTCCTGTTCATTTCCTCTGCCTGTTTTTGATCCGGTCGTTTTGAAACCTTTTTGGAGCATTAAATGTACTTTACACCTTTCATCGGCGCTTGGGTCCCTTTTTCTGGAAAACGTGACATCACCACACCATAACACCATCACCACACCCTCACCACACCAACACCTTTACCTTCACAAACACTATCACTACACACTCACCACACCATCATCATCACCACACCTTCACCTTCACCAATGCATTACTGAACGGAAACGCATGAAACCTCAAATGTGTGAAGTCAGGAGATTTTTCTGCTGAACCTCTGAAAGGAAGTTCTCCACTGAGCCCCTGATGCCGCTGAGTGGAATGTGTTCTGTTTCCTGTTTCCAGAGGTCGGGTTCAGGAAACGAGAAGACGTGATCGTCACCAGCTGATGTTTGCTTTCACATTTTCAATCAGTGTCGACATCGACAGCCGTGCAGCCGAGCCGCAGGAGGACCGGCCTGTTTATGATAACCTGCAAACACACGCTTCTTAATTTCCTGCAATAAACGCTCCAGCGTCTTTATTTGTTTAGCAATGTTGAGCAATATGAGAAGAAATCTGCACATTCTGTGTGTTAGTGAAGCTGTGCAGTAATGACTAATTATAACAACTAGAATAATTAATTTGTAGATGATTATAATTATTAATAATAATAATAATAATAATACAATTAATTTGTATAACCCTTTACAAGGTTAAAACAAACAATAAAAGCAATGACAATGTACACAAAGCAGATCAATGACATAATAACAGTAAAAGCAGATTTAAAGAAAAAGAGAGTGAAGATTGTCTGACTCCTTTATTTTAGTGTACCGTATCTGTTATAAACAATTATTATAGCTAATACTGCAAAAAATGCTAAATACTTTTCCATCTTAGGGTCACTGAACATGCTGCTGCTGCTGCTGCTGATGATGATAATGATGATGATGATGATGAAAGTACCCTGAAACTGGGGCATGGTGGGGTAAGTACGAGAAGCCCGAACTGACACACTATCGTCTTTCCGTCTGTGGTTTTCCTCTCGCATCACGGGGTTAGTAAACAGCAAGATCAGAGAGAGAGAGAGAGAGAGAGAGAGAGAGGGAGAGAGAGAGAGAGAGAGAGAGAGAGAAGCTAAAGGTTGTGTCGTTCACTCGTTCATTCACTTCAGATTGTCTTGGGTCTCGTCTCCAGAATGGTTCAAGTCCCAGACTTCAGGGCGTTGCTTTTCCTTCACGCTGTGATTCTCCTTCTTCTGGCGCTTTCTCCTGCAGGTAAGATATCCTAATACGCAATTTAACTACTTAACAACTATTTATCTAGCTGTTCAATTAAATTAAATGAATATATATATATATTTATTATGTATATATATATGCATATATACAATAAATATATATATATATATACAATAAATATATATATATATATATATATATATATATATATATAAAGTAAATATATATATTTATACATATACAGTAAATATATATATATATATATACATATATATATATATATATATATATATATATATAGTAAATATATATATATATATATATATATATATACAATAAATATATATATGTATATATATATATATATATATATATATATAGTAAATATATATATATATATATATATATATATATATATATATATATATATATATATATATATATACAGTAAATATATATATGTATATATATATATAACTTGTGTTTCTCAGGTCGGTCCCAGGTGATCGCTCCCTCTCAGGTGACGGTGGGCGATGACATCACGTGGCCACACCTCCCGGAACCTTCCATGCACGACGTCTTGAAGACCCTGGAGCTGTCAGGACCTGACTGGGGAAACCTTTCACTGAAGCTCCACGAGGACGGCACGTACAGACGCAGTCTCACGGGCGTTTCCCCGGTCCTGTTGTTTGTAAGTAGGAGATACTGCACCCCCGAACATGCATTAATTAAAGCATTCTTCTGATTAGTATATTATATATATACATTATATATATACTGTATATATAGGCATATATATTATATATATTCATGTAATTTATGTAAATGAGTACCTGACAAAGAAAAATGCTGTTCCTTTGTGCGGTAAATTAAACTGATCATTGAAATTGTAAAAAACTTTAAAAACAAATTATCTTCTGATATATATTCTATTGATATGGTAATCATTAAAGAAGTAATTGATTGTATTGCAGGACCTCTGACCTATATATGTAATCAATCTTTTCAAAAAGGTATTTTTCATAATAAAATGAAAACTGCAAAGGTAATACCAAAATTTAAAATATCGCTCACTCTTGGTTGAAAAGCTACTTGGAAACAGACACAGTGAGTTAATAACGTGGTGTCAGGATTTAGGAAGCTCACCTGTGGAGTACCACAGGGATCAGTGATGGGTCCAATATGTTTTATACTTTATATTAACCATATTTGTAATGTTACTAAATTATTCAAATGTGTCATTTTTGCTGACGATACTAACTTATTTTGTTCAGGAAAACGATTGAAGGACCTTTAGTTTGTTATTGAAAAGGAGCTAGAAATGATCACATCCTGGTTCTATGTTAATACATTATCTCTTAATATAAAGAAAACTAAATTCATGGTTTTTGGAAATCAAATGGAATTAGAGGGGATATTGAATTAAAATTATGTGATGATAAAATTGAAAGAGTTTTTGAGACAAAATTCCTCTGGGTTGTGATTGATCATGAAGTAACATGGAGACAACATATTGAATATATAAATGGTAAAATGTCCAAGTCAATAGCAATACTGTATAAATGTAGAGATGTACTAACTTCTAAGGCCTTGTATATAATGTATTGCTCACTTATACTTCATATTTATCTTATTGTGTGGAGGTGTGAGGGTCAACTTTTAAAACATCTATAAATTCAACAGTTTTGTTACAACAGCGAGCGATACGCATCATGAATAATGCTGTTACTATGGTTACTATGGTTACTATGAGCACACAAATCCTTTGTTTTACAGATCTCATGTTATGAAATGTAATGATTTGGTTTATTATAAAATAATGCAGACGATGTACAGAGCTAAAGCAAAGTCATTGCCAGACTGTTTACAAAGGTTGTTTTGAGTGTAAATATGATTTGAGATGTTTGTAAGTTTATTGTACAAAAAGCTAAAAAGGGGATTAAAAGAAGAAGTATTTCTATTGTAGGAGTTCAGTTATGGAACAACAATAACATGAATGTAAGAACGGTCAACTCATTGTTGGTTTTCAAAAGGATTATTTATGAAACAATGTTTGAGGGTTACAAGTGTGAATGAAATGTGTGTTTATAGAAGATGTATGTATATGTATGTATGTATATATTTATTGTATTTTTTCTTTATTTCAAATTAATTATCTGATGTAATTGATGATAATAATTTAGGATAGGAATATATACGCATGTTTTGCTTCTACCTATACCTTTTCAGTCGTTCTGTTTTGTATATTATATAGAATATTGTATTGTAATGTAATGATTGACTGAATAAAACACACAAAGAAACAATCAATCTCACTTCGACATAATTACAATGCTGTGTTTTGTCTTGTCCTTTCAGACGATATCCCGCGTGATGCTGCTGTTCATGTGACGGGAGACCTTTGATATTGGAGGTATCATCCATCTCCCTGATGGATGAGAGTAGCTGACACGCAGCTTTCGGTTCTGAAAGCGCCAAAAACTCAACGGCAAAGTCTGTTTCTGTAGATCCTGACCCGGATCCTGAAGACGATCCACAGACCTCGTCGTGAACAGTTTTCATGTCGGAACTATTTTCTTTGAGCATCACAAGCTGTCGAGTTTCATCTACGGCTTTGATTCTAGCGTGTACTGTCCCTTTAAGGAATTGCTGAATAGTTTCTTGGTGTCATTTTGAGAGCATTTGCTTTATTGTGATGAATTTCTATAAGATCTGCTGGTCAGAACCACATTATAAGAAGACTGATGTCATCCTTCATGCCGACTCACAGACGGACGTTATTCATCCGGTTTAACTTGATCCTTCTGTTTTAATTTAGTTCTGGTGCATTTTTTACATAAAATATGTTTTTATTGTCTGTTGTGTGTTTGAATATACAAATACAATTTGCTTCGTTTGTCCTGCTCAATTATAAAGCAGAACAATAACTCTCGTGGTGTTCAAAGGATGAAAGAATCAAAGATTTGACAACACTAAACTTATTCTGGGATACATTAAAGTGTAAATCCCGTCTCCACAGACTAAATATAAAATCCCTGCTTCAAAAGGAAAAAATAATGGTTGAACAATGCTCTCATGTAGCTTACGTTGTATAAATATAAAGAAAAGAGGATTGTTCAACGGAGAAAAACACTTTGACTTGTTTTTGTCAACGAAAGATAAACAAGATTTAACTTAAAAGTAACATTTGGAAAACCAGAATTGTGACTATTGTATTACTTTTTTTGTATTTTATAAAATAAGGAAAAATATCCGACTGGCTCTTTTCCACGCTGAATATTATGGGATTTGTTCTGGTCGCTCGGGGAAAAATAGTTTTGGGAAGTGAGTAAAATTGAAATAACGATAATTTGTCTCAGATTTCCAGAATGATTGTTTCATGGTTGGATCCATCAGATCATACAAACACATGTTTGATCCTTCTCTTTATTAAGTTATTCATTACAGGAAACCGGAGTTGAACTGTGTGTTCGCCTGTAGTCGTAAAGAAAAGACACTTTCCCAATGATAACCGTCATTTAGGGATTTCTAGGAAATTAAACAAAACTATGAGACCTGTAAAATAAATCAGTTTCAGTAACACTACATTATCTTCTAAATTAGTTTTTTTTTATTAATTTACTGTTTTAAGATTACCTCGCCCTTGCATTCTTAAATGTGTATTTTTAAATGTCTTTTTACTACAGTGATATAGTATTTATATTTATTTATATTTATATAAAGGTCTCCCCTTCCCCTTGGACACGTGTTAAAATACAATCAGATGGCTGAGTCACTTAATTCAATTCAGTTCAGTTTATTTTATACAGCCCAAAATCCCAAATACAAATTTGCCTCGCAGGGCTTTTACAATCTGTACCCACATCAGATCAGGAACAACTCCCCAAATAAAGATAGTAAAAACCCTTTCACAGGGAAAAAGGGAACAACCCTTCAGGAGAGCAACAGAGGAGCAATATATGTAATGTGACCAGAAACATCCCATTAGTCTGAATATGTTCTCATCCGATATTAGACATATTTCCCCTGATGAGCTTTTCTTGCTCCCATGTTGTCATTGCTTTGAATATAATTAAGATCTATCCAACTTTTGAAAACACTTCCTCTTTTTCCCCTCATTTACAAATAATAGACGATGTAATATGTGCTGTAGTTCTTAGCGACACGTTTAGGACTGAACACAAACCAACTGAAGACATTTGTATCCTGAGTGGACAATGGTTCTGGTTCTCACTGAGCAGTTAAGAGACTCAACGGTGCTGCACCATCCAGAAGCCCAGCAACGAGCCTGAGACCTGAGCTGGGCCGGTTCAGGGCCTGGACGCATCGACCATAAAGCAGGGCATGCTTCAGAGGCGGGGCTACCAGGTGATTGACAGGTCCAGACACCAGATCATAAGCTGAGGATGCTTCAGAGGCGGGGCTACCAAGTGATTGACCGGTCGAGACACCAGACCATAAAGCAACCAATGCTTCAGGCTTCTGGAAGTCTTGGGCGTTGGCTCACGCAGCCAACGCCCAACGCCCTGTTGACTAATGTTTGTCGTTCCCAGCCTTCAACTTTTAGTATTCAGCGTCTCTTTGGTGTTCTCGTCAAGGTGAACTCCCTCAGGCGCCCAACGTCTTTCCACGTTAAATGTGTTCATAGTTTAAACGCTCGTCAAACATCTGAGCAGTCTGTCGGCCCGAGGCTCTCCTGAACCGAACTCAGGAGATCCTTCATCGCCTCACAGAGAGAGACAGGAAGTAAGGGACAGTTGGAAAGGACCTGAACCTGGTTCAAGTCTCTCACACTACATAAATAAATACAACAAGCTGTCAACGGAGCTCAGAGGTTTCCTTAATGGTAGAACAGAGTGAAAATACAGAATTAAGTTATGTATTGTATTTGATCTGCAAACGCAGTTAAAGTCTCAAAGTTTCTCTGAGGAGTGTGAATACTTTCCTTCTGTGTTTGTTCACATAATTAACCCTATGTTAATGATCTATATGATGACGTTGACGTGTCCACAGGGCACGAGTGGAGCGCTTAAGAGGTGAGGAAGAGCCGCCTGACAGTCAGAGTGAAGGGCAACGAAGAACTGAACACAACTGTGGTGAGCTTCTTCTTCTTCTTCTTCTTCTTCTTCTTCTTCTTCTTCTTCTTCTTCTTCTTCTTCTTCTTCTTCTTCTTCTTCTTCTTCTTCTTCTTCTCCTCCTCCTCCTCCTCCTCCTCCTCCTCCTCCTCCTCCTCCTCCTCCTCCTCCTCCTCCTCCTCCTCCTCCTCCTCCTCCTCCTCCTCCTCCTCCTCTGTGTTTCAGGATATCGGAGCAGGGCAACAGCTCCACGGTCGATAGCTTTCAGTATTAATTCCTCTGCTGGCGTCACATTTCCAGATCTCATTTCCTGCTGAGGGCCGAGCGTTACAGAGCCATGCGCCTCGCTGTGGTGACCGCCGTGCTGCTGCTGGCGGGCTTCCTGAGCACCAAGATGGCCAGACCTCACCGTAAGCACCGCCCCGTCACCGCCACGTTACTGAACTGCAGGAACTCAGGGGTCATTACATTACATTTCATTTAGCTGACGCTTTTATCCAAAAAGACTTACAATACGTGCATTCAACCATGAGTACAAACTCAGAACAACAAGAATCAAGAAAGTACAATTTCTTCAACAAGTTAAACTACAAAGTGCTATCAGTAAGAGAAATTTAAGTGCTACTAAAGTGCTACTACGGCGCAATTGAAGGTGTAGTAGAAAAAATATGTGTTTTTAGTTTGCGACAGAAAATGTAGAGACTCCCTGCTGTCCTGATGTCAATGGGGAGCTCATTCCACCATTGAGGAGCCAGGACAGCAAACAGTCGTGACTTTGTTGAGTGTTTAGCTCGCAGTGACGGAGCTACAAGCTGATTGGCAGAAGCAGTGACGGAGCTACAAGCCGATTGGCTGAAGCAGTGACGGAGCTACAAGCCGATAGGCAGAAGCCGAGCGGAGTGAACGAGCTGGGGTTTAAGGTTTTACCATGTCCTGGATGTAGACTGGATCTGATCTGTTCGTAGCATGGTACGCAAGTACCAATGCTTTGAAGCGGTTGTGGGAAAGTAGTTCAGTAAATGGACCCGTACTTGTATAGCGCCTTTCTAGTCTTCCGACCACTCAAAGCGCTTTAACACTACATGACATCATTCACCCATTCATACACTGATGATAGGAGCCACATCAGATTGTCAACCATTCATACACCGTAGGCGCAGCTACGGGAACAATTTAGGGTTAAGTGTCTTGCTCAAGGACACATCGACATGGGCTAGCGGAGCCAGGGATCGAACCGCCGATCCTCTGATTGAAGGACGACCCTGCTCACCACTGAGCCACAGTCGCCATTAGGTGACAAGACTGTGAAGTTCAGTCTTGTCAGGGTTAATTTTTTGTGTGGACATCCACTGAGAGATGTCAGTCAGACAGGCAGAGATTCCTGCTGCTACCTGTGTTTCCGATTGGGGAAACGAGATGATCAGTTGAGTGTCATCAGCATAGCTGTGGTAGGAAAAGCCATGCGAGCGGATGACAGAGCCGAGAGAGTTGGTGTACAGACAGAAGAGGAGAGGACCCAGGACGGAGCCTCGAGAGACCCCAGTAGTGAGAGGACAAGGTTCAGACACAGATCCTCTCCAAGTTACCCGGTAGGTGCAGTCGTTGAGGTAGGATGAGAAGAGGGAGAGCGCAGAGCCTGAGATACCAAGGTCCTGGAGGGAGGAGATAAGGATCTGGTGATTTACTGTGTCAAAGGCAGCAGAAAGCTCTAGAAGGATAAGGAGAGAGGAGAGAGAGGCTGCTCTAGCAGTGTGAAGCTGCTCAGAGACAGCAAGGAGGGCAGTCTCTGTTGAGGCCTTGAATCCAGACTGGTGACGGTCCAGAAGGTTGTTCTGGTGTCTGTTGAGGCCTTGAATCCAGACTGGTGACGGTCCAGAAGGTTGTTCTGGTCTCTGTTGAGGCCTTTAATCCAGACTGGTGAGGGTCCAGAAGGTTGTTCTGCTCTCTGTTGAGGCCTTGAATCCAGACTGGTGAGGGTCCAGAAGGTTGTTCTGGTGGAGAAAGGAAGAGACTTGGTTAAAGATAGCTCGCTCCAGAGTTTTGGAAAGAAAGGGAATGAGAGAGACAGGTCTGTAGTTGTTGACTTACAACGGGTTGAGAGTGGGTTTCTTCAGGAGAGGGTTAACTCTTCCTCCTTCAGAGAGTCAGGAAAACAGCCAGTTGAGAGGGAGGTGTTGATAAGATGGGTGAGAAAGGGAAGACGTTTAGGAGTAATAGACTGGAGAATGTGAGATAGGATGGGGTCAAGGGGGCAGGTGGTTGGGCGGGCAGAGGTTACCAAGGTAGGAACTTGGGTCATCTCAGCACTTGTGGTCCCGCAGGTCAGGGACCATCCAGACTCTGTCCCAGGGTTTCTGATAAGCCATGTGCAGCCGGATGGACGCGCTTCGACAACCACCGCTGTGTGAAATTCATCAAGACTCTGAAAACCTTCCAGGATGCACAGGTGATGCAAACACAAACCACCGTGATATTAACCCTAGAATACTAACGTTAAAAATAGTCACACCATCACTGTCGGGTATATTTCACCCGATATAATTTACCTGTTAAAATATACTTATCATCAAAATATATTAAAATATAACAATACAAGGCAAGTTGAAGTACTCTTCTTTTATTTTACCCTATAGAACTTCTCATAAAACAAAAAACAGGTATCATGGAGGGAGCCTGAAAAAAGGCTCAAAATCGGGTGAAAAACGCCGACCTTCAATAAGACACGCCCTCCTTCAATAAGACACGCCTACCTCCAATAAGACACGCCCACCTTCAATAACGTCAGTGAGCAGCATGAAGCTACACAAAGACTCACGCAACTCAGACAAAAGCAACACAATGAACATTACGTAACCACAATCACACAGGTAAAAATCACCCGACGTTAATGTTCTAGGGTTAAAGACGTTAGTATAAGGAAAGTGAATGGTGACTTAACTAGTAATCCAGGAGAAATTAATGAAACATTTACCTCGTTCTACTCAAACCTGTATACGTCAGAAATGACAAATGATAGAACTGACATGGAACTTTTTTTTAATAACCTCCAGGCCCCTTCTATAAACATGATACATAAGTCAAAGACTGAACTTCCATTACAACATTTTGAAATTATTAAAGCAATAATGGCAATGCAAAGTGGGAAGGTGCCTGGCCCAGACGGTTACCCAATAGAATTTTTTTAAACTTTTCTGAACAAATTAACCCCAATTCTACTAGATATGTTTATAGATTCTTTGTCCCGTGGGTCACTACCACAAACACTAACTGAGGCATCAATTACTCTCCTTCTTTACCAGGTAAAGATAACACAGAATGTGGCTCATACCGTCCCATCTCTCTCCTAAACAGTGATGTTAAGATCCTGGCCAAAGCTCTTGCCCTACGCCTAGAAATCACAATGAGTGATGTGATCTCGGATGACCAAACCGGTTTCATTTTGGGGCGACACTCATTTACCAATGTCCGTCAGCTTTTAAACATTATACACTCCCCTATGTCCAGTAGGGTACCAGAAGTGGTTATCTCGCTGGATGCAGAGAAAGCTTTTGACAGGGTTGAATGGGAATACTTATTTACATGTTTGGAGAAATTTGGCTATGGCCCTAATTTAATTTCATGGATTAAACTACTATACAACTCACCCAAGGCCTCTGTAGTTACAAATGGTAAGAAATCACAGTACTTCACACTGACAAGAGCAACCCGCCAGGGTTGTCCCATCAGTCCGCTGCTATTTGCTTTGGCTATAGAGCCCTTATCGATCACACTCAAGTCGTTAACGACAATAAGTGGAATTATTAGGGGAGAGGAGGAGTACAAACTATCTTTATATGCTGATGATTTATTACTGTACATATCAGACCCTGTTCTAAGTGTACCTCACATTACCCACACTTTGTTAAGATTTGGTAAATTTTCTGGGCATAAACTGAATTTTAGTAAAAGTGAATGCTACCCTGTTAATAACTTAGCGCTTCAAATTCAGGATAACGTATTGCCATTCAAAATGGCAAAAAATGGTTTTAATTACCTGGGCATTAACATCACAAGAGATATGCAGAACCTTTACAAAGAAAACTTTTCTTCTCTACTTGAGAAAGTTAAATTGGATCTTAAAAAATGGAAAACAATTCACTTATCCTTAGCAGGGAAAGTAAATTGCATAAAGATGAATGTGCTCCCCAAATTTCTCTACCTGTTTCAATGCCTTCCACTCTACCTTCCTAAGTCTTATTTTAAATGTATTGACAAAGCTTTCACCTCATTTATATGGAATGGCAAGACCCCTAGAATACGTATGGAGCTCCTCCAGAGGCCTAAACTACAGGGAGGGCTCGCTCTTCCTAATCTTTGCTACTACTATTGGGCAACAAATGTCCAAAAAATTACCTATTGTCTTCATGCCCCAGATATGAACTGGTGTCACTATGAGGCTAGGTCCTGCAGTTCAACATCTCTTACAGCTCTGGTCACCTCCAGTCTTCCAGTCTCTATATCACATTTCACAAATAACCCAATCGTCATCAACACCCTCAACATATGGTTTCAATTTAGACAGAACTTTGGTTTTAAATATCTTCTTAACATAAGCCCTATATGCAATAACCACCTCTTCCACCCAGCTAGATTGGATGCTACATTCTCTCTCTGGCGAAGAAAAGGCATCGCCAGATTTAAGGATATGTACATAAACAGGGTATTTGCCAGCTTTGAGGATTTATCACACACATTTAATCTTCCTCGGTCAAGTTTATTTAGATATTTCCAAGTCCGCCACTTCCTGAAGTGTCAAGACCCCAACTTTCCAAATATCTCTTCAGTGGCAGGCTTGGATGATATGCTCGAACTTCCATCCGACACAAAGCGGCTAATTTCAAGAATACATGACTGTATATCATCTCTTAAAAACGTGACCTTGGCGAAGATAAAGGTTTATGACACTTCTTGCACGTAGAAGAATATTGTTGCACTGGAAATCAACAAACCCACCCAAGACATCTGTGTGGTTTGGTGACCTGATGCAATTCATCCATCTAGAGAAAATTAAATACTCGCTGAGGGGGTCAAGGAACAAATTATTTTCCACCTGGGACCCGGTTCTGACATACTTGGGTAAACTCAAAACTATGCCTGATTCCCTCTAGCAGTATCTTTTGGTATAATCCCTAAATATTAGGCACACAATAGACATAACCCCTTTTTTTTTTTTTTTCATGTTTTAATCTGATTGTTGGATCGGCGATAATTTGGGCGCTCTGGTTTCTGCCTACTGGCCAGAACTGCTGTCAACCAGTTTGTGGATATGACTGCATGATGTGATGACTGTTTGATGTGCAGAGTGAAGCAGGTGTGTTTATGTTCAGATGTACCAGAGATATGTGTGTTTAGGTGCGTGTATGTGTGCAGACGTCTGGCTCGGCGAAATGAGGTGACCTCCTTTTTATTTATTTTTATGTATTTATTTTCCTATACTCTAGGTGGGTGTACCAGTGGGAGGGGTGGGTGGGAGGGTATGTTGTATGTTTGTATATGTCAAGAAAAAGAGGGAAATGTCAGTTGAAATGCATGTTTACCATGTTATGTATCTACCAACATTTCCAAATAAATAAAAATTCCAAAAAACAAAACAAAAAAGACGTTAGTGCTCTAGAGTTATAGACGTTAGTGTTAAGACGTTAGTGTGCTAGAGTTAAAGACGTTAGTGTTAAGACGTTAGTGTTCTAGGGTTAAAGACGTTAGTGTTAAGACGTTAGTGTTCTAGGATGAATTAATCCATCCTCATCTGTGACGTGCTGTGAGACATTTGTATGTCTTTCTCTGTTGGTTTCAGGACGCGTGCAGCGACCTCGGTGCAGACATGCTGTCAGTCCACAACGAGGACCAGCTGAAACTTGTATTCTGTCAGACCTGGATCACCAGAAGAGGCTTTTGGCTCGGCGCCCAAAGATCCGGGGTAGGCGGTGAACGCCTCATTGAGATCAGACACGTTGGTTATTGAACCTATCGACGGGTGAGTAATCCTCACGGTTCCGTTTCTTTCTCCCAGTCGGGGTTTGAATACTTGGACGGATCGGACTTTGACTACAGCGGATGGTCTCACGGGCAGCCGGACAACGCGGGCGGCCACGAGGACTGCGTGGTGATGAGACCCCGAGGTCAGAGGATGAGGTTTACTTATGAATATGAACAACACACCAACTCTGAATGGTAGTGTCTGTCGCACAACGAGCCTCCCGAAGAACCAAAGATATGAGAGGTTTAACCCTCACAGACCGTATCTGTGGAGATGGTTTGAAGGAATCTTGAAGCTGTGAAACTGTACATATAAAATATTTATGTATATACAGTGCATCCGGAAAGTATTCACAGCGCTTCACTTTGTCCACATTTTGTTATGTGACATACTTATTCCAAAATGGATTAAATTAATTTTTTTCTCAACATTCTGCACACAACACCCCATAATGACAAAGTGAAAAAAGCACAAACCAAGTCATGAAGTCCAAGGAATTGTCTGTAGACCTTTGAGACAGAATTGAATCGAGGCACAGATCTGGCGAAGGGTACAGAAAAATGTCTGCAGCATTGAAGGTCCCAATGAGCACAGTGGCCTCCATCATCCAGACATGGAAGAAGTTTGGAACCACCAGGACTCTTCCTAGAGTTGGCCGCCCAGCCAAACTGAGCGATCGGGGGAGAAGGGCCTTAGTCAGGGAGGTGACCAAGAACCCGATGGTCCCTCTGGCAGAGCTCCAGCGTTGCTCTATGAAGAGAGGAGAACCTTCCAGAAGGACAACCATCTCTGCAGCACTCCACAAAGCAGGCCTGTATGGTAGAGTGACCAGAGTGGCTCGGTAAAAAGCACACGACAGCCCGCCTGGAGTTTGCCAAAAGGCACCTGAAGGACTCTCAGACCATGAGAAACAAAATGATCTGGTCTGATGAAAGAAAGATTGAATGCCTGAATGCCAAGCGTCATGTCTTGAGGAAACCAGGCACTGCTCATCACCTGGCCAATACCATCCCTACAGTGAAGCATGGTGGTGGCAGCATCCTGTCTGAAGGAAACCAACACATCCTACAGTGAAGCATGGTGGTGGCAGCATCCTGTCTGAAGGAAACCAACACATCCTACAGTGAAGCATGGTGGAGGCAGCATCCTGTCTGAAGGAAACCAACACATCCTACAGTGAAGCATGGTGGTGGCAGCATCCTGTCTGAAGGAAACCAACACATCCTACAGTGAAGCATGGTGGAGGCAGCATCCTGTCTGAAGGAAACCAATACCATCCCTACAGTGAAGCATGGTGGTGGCAGCATAATGCTGTGGGGATGTTTTTCAGTGGGAGGAACTGGGAGACTAGTCAGGATTGAGGGAAAGATGAATGCAGCAATGTACAGAGACATCCTGGATGAAAACCTGCTCCAGAGCGCTCTGCACCTCAGACTGGGGCGACGGTTCATCTTTCAACAGGACAACGACCCGAAGCACACAGCCAAGACAACAAAGGAGTGTCTTCAGGACAACTCTGTGAAGGTCCTTGAGTGGCCCAGCCAGGGCCCTGACTTGAACCAGATTGAATATCTCTGGAGAGATCTGAAAATCGAATTTGAAAGGTTCTGCAAAGAAGAATGGGAGAAACTGCCCGGAAATAGGTTTGCCAAGCTTGTAGCATCATACCCAAGAAGACTTGAGGATGTAATTGCTGCCAAAGGTGATTTAACAAAGTATTGAGCAAAGGCTGTGAATACTTATATATATATATTCGTTCTTTATTTTTAATAGATTTGCAAAAAATTCCCAAAACTTTTTTCACTTTGTCATTATGGGGTGTTGTGTGTAGAATGTTGAGGAAAAAAATAATTTTATCCATTTTGGAATAAGGCTGTAACATTACAAAATGTGGAAAAAGTGAAGCGCTGTGAATACTTTCCGGATGCACTGTATATATTACATATATATATATATATATATATATATATATATAACATATTTATATATCAAATATATATATCAAATATGTGTATATATAACATAGTTATATATAAAATATGTATGTTTATGACATATTTATATATAAAATATGTATATATAATACATATACATTTAATACATACACGTTATGAATAAAATATGTATATATATATATTTATAAATATATGTATATAAATATATATATATATATATATGTATTAAATATATATGTATTTAATACACATATATATAACATATTTATATATATATATGTGTGTTATATATATATATATTTATAAATATAGTAAAAAACGGTCAATGTGACGAGTTCTCTTAACCTTAGACTATATATATAGTCTGTAAGGTTAAGAGAACTATACTATTATTTTACTTAATAGTATAATTAAGTATGAATTATTAATTACTTTATTAATTAATAACTATTATTATTCTAATAATAACTTTATTGATATAGCAGCTTTACACAGTGCAGACAGATGAAGATGAGTTAAAAGTGATCAAACATATGAAACAATGAAATAAATTGATACTAGAGGAACAAACTAAGAAATAAAATACAACAATTAAGAATTAGCGTGACTCAATGTGTGAAGTAACGAGAGTATTCTGTTTGAATGCTGAGAATGTGTTTATTAATAATAATAATAATAATAATAATAATAATCCACTGAAAGGATGTTCCGTGTTTCTTGTTCTCAAAGGCGGTCCTTCCTGGAACGATGCAAACTGCTCCGAGAAGAAGAGCGTCGTGTGCGCCAAGAAGATGTGATCGTCACCAGATTATCAATCATCTGATCAGATGATTGATAATCTGCAGGAGGTCCCGCTCTGTTTCATTAAACCTGCAAAACACAAGCGTCTATTAAAATTACTGCAATAAACACTTCAGCATTGAACTTCTTGTTTCATTGGTTTATTTTTATCTCTCTCAAGTTCTTCCAGATGCCGTGATGCTGTGTTCACCTACAATTACTTTCACTATAACAGAGTACTTTTACCATAGGAGAGTACTTTTACTATTGTAACGGTACCCGGCCCTGACCTGGTCAGAACTTAGGGGGGAGCGCCTACTCCTTACGCCAGCCGTGTAAGGAGGGCCCATTTTAGAACCCTGAGGTTTCCCTCAATTTGCTTTCGATTACATTTTATAAAGACAATGACGGATGTTAAAAACCCCATTCGTTCAGTTTCCCCGTGGCCTACCTGTACTATTGAGCCACGTCTCCACTGAACTGTTTTCTCTATTAGAAAAGGAATATGAACCGTATTACAACCCAAACGATTACTTACATTTGTCTGGATCTGGAAACGAGGCGGGATCGTGCTGGATTGTGTTCCCTGGTCAATGGCCTCGTGTTACCTTTTTCGTCTCGAAAAACCTGGAAGTTATCTTATTCCATTAAATGGGAGTCCCCATTGAGTAGAGATCTACACTCTTATTTGAGAGTATACATTTTATTCCAAGCGCTTAGAAGCAGTTCCCAGTAATTACAAGTATGGGAAAGTCTCGGTTTGATCATCTCAGGGACAGAGCCCAAGAGGAACTGAAGAAGTGCACAGTTATCATATATAGGCAAGTGCGTGGGAAGATTTAGCATAATTCAGCGTGATAAAAGATCATTTCATTCAAAACAATTTAGTTATAATGCATCGTGCTAATGCATGGAGAAAATGAAAAGAACTTAGAAAAGAAAAGAATAGAGTAAGAACTTGTACTTTACATAACCCAATCCTCAACATTATAACAGAGTACTTTCACTATAACAGAGTACTTTCACTGTGTTGTGGCTGATTTCTTTCTTCTGGATCGATGATGACTAATCTTTAAAAACCTGATGCTGTATGAACTTTCTATCTCCTATCTGACTGCTCGTGAGACGCCACAGGAACTGGTTCACTCAGGACCTCAGTGATCAAACACCCACAGAACACAGAGTTTGGATCAGAGTTCACTTCACGTAGATTTATTTGTAACACACAGTTTTACAAATAAAACGAGTTGGGTCCGGTATCAGAGACAACATCCTCCTTCCACATCTGTCTTTCCCAACTCCCAAACAGACACATTATTCAGTTCAGGTACCGCCCTCTGAACGTGTCTCATACCGACATTTTATGCATACTATAAAACTAAACACATATTACGCATTATTATAAAACATTTTCCTTCCACAACTGTAATAGAGTATTTTGACTGTGCAGTATAAGTACTTTTATTCTAAGAGTGGTAAAAGTACTTTTACTGTATCAGTATTTTTACTATCTAGTATAAGTACTTTTACTGTGAAAGTATTCGTACTGTGTAGTATAAGTACTTTTATTGTGACAAGTACAAGTACCTCAAAAGTACCGGAGATTTCCTGATGAAGGGGACGGCGCCAGATGTTTGGTTTCTCTTCCTCCTTCAGGCCATTTTATGTTCCGTCATAATTTCAGAATAAAAAACAATGTTTTTAATTCAAACAAAAACAACTTCCAGTAAAAACTAATCTGGATCAAATTTAAAGAAAAATAGAAAAATATACAAATGTAAAAAACTTGTCTACAGGAAGCATTACAAACTATTCCCAATTAAACAAAATACTTTGGACCAGAATTCAGTACAAATTCTGTGAATCACTTAAATATTTATTATTTTTGACCTCAGATTTAATCGGTCGAATAAAACCATGAAAGTATAAGTCACAGACGTAACGCACCAAATGTGGATCAATCTGCGGCTGAAAATAGTCCCCGACAACAACTCCTTTGATAAAGAAGCAGCCGTTTCATCTTTTTACGCTGGACATTGTCGAGACCGTTGATCTCAATTTACTGGTCAATCTACGTTCCAATCCTCACCTATGGATAAAAGCAGCCAAAATGAGTTTCCTCTGTAGGGCTCAGTCTTAGTAAGGAGTAAGGAGATGAGTTTCCTCTTTAGGGTGACCGGGTTCAGGATTTTGATCCGTAGAAGGTTCACAGTGAGTTCAGGACCGTGTTGAGACGCTGGGTTCAGGAACAGTCCCCTCCCAATGGCTCCTCATGTGCGTCTTCAGGCAGTGGCTCTGTGTGAAGGCCTCGTCGCAGACGGAGCACTTGTAGGGTCTCTCCCCAGTGTGCGTCCTCATGTGCACCGTCAGGTGATCCTGCCGCGCACATGGCTTCCCGCACACCTTGCACACGAACAGCTTGATGCCGCGGTGGCTGCGCTCGTGGTTGCTCAGGTGCGTCTTTCGCTTGAAGAAGCGGCCGCACTCAGAGCAGCCGTATGGCGCCTCGTCCGTGTGCACAACCATGTGCGCCGTGCGGTCGCTGTTGGACGGGAAGCCCTTGCCACAGACTGTGCAGGCAAACGGCCGCTCGCCGCTGTGCATGCGGATGTGCGCCTTCAGCGTGCCGTTGGACACAAAGGTCTTGCAGCACACGTGGCACAGGAACGGCCGCTCGCGCACCGTGTGCGTCTTCTCGTGACATTTCAGTGTGCCCGAGAGCTTGAAGTGCTTCCCGCAGACGCCACAGCCGTGGCGCCGCTCCTCGGAGTGAGTGGCCTTGTGCCAGGTGAGCGAGCGCAGGTCAGACAGCGACTTCCCGCATAGGGAGCAGTGGTACCGGTCCCGGCCCGTGTGCACCTTGGCATGCGCCCGCAGCTGCCACTGCAGGCCGAATGCCTTCGGGCAGGTGTCGCACTTGTAGGGTTTCTCCTTCGAGTGCACCATACGGTTGTGGTTGCTCAGGGTGGACCCGCGGGTGAAGGCCTTGCCGCAGACGTCGCACTTAAACGGCCGGTTCCCCATGTGCAGGGTGCTGTGGAACTTGAGGCTTCTGGTGGTAAAGAAGGACTTTCTGCAGTCCGAGCAGTCGTAGGTCTTTTTGTATTTTTGGAGATGTCCCTTCAGGTCGTCCGCGGACTCGAAGTGCTCACCGCACACGGCGCAGGCGCCGTGAGCCTCGTCCACGTGGCTCCAGGCGTGTTTGATTAGACTGCCGGTGTTCCGATACCAAACGTTGCACACCTGACATGCCTTCTTCCCGCCGCGGACCGGCGTCCGCTCCTCTTTGGCTCCTCGCTTCTTCTGCGAAGTGTGCGGCGACTCAGGTTCCCAGTCGTTGTCTCCGCCCAACACCTCGCCGCCATCCTCGGCTGCAGTGGCTTCCTCGGTTTCCACTTCCTGTTGCTGAGACGGGACATCTGCTCCTTTTCCCTCGACGTGTTGAACAGAGCTGTGGAGCAAACGTGATAGATTAGTAATCAATATCAGCTCGCTCCGGATCGATTGATCGCCGTCAGCTCACTTGACAAGAAACTCAAGTAGAGAATTTACAAAAAAACACAGTAATACTAATACGTTTGATTAATACCAATTAAAACACGATGTTCTAGTGGACTCTGCTTGGAGGACATCATTCACAGGACTAGTGGGATGGCTTACGATACGGGTGACTGTCCCTATAACCCTCCTACATCTGTAATGATGACAGTCCGCCTGGTCCTTTTTGTCTTATTTATCCATAAATATGTCCCAAAAAGTTATTTTGGCAAAATGATTTTGTTCCTTTTTTTTAAATCTGGCAAGTATTTGTCATTAGTATATGTTATAAAAGCTTAAAACTGTGTGTGAAAACTAAAAAGTAAAGAAACGTATTTGAATTTTCATTATATTTCTCTTCTAAACAATTGAAAATGAACATGATCAAAGCTTTTGAGATTACAGAAATTAAATTTAACCTATTTTACAAAGCTCAAACAGTTTTGTTTGCATAGAGCAGGGGTGTCAAACATACGGCCCGTGTGCCGGATAACTGTTAAAATTACAGAAGAAAAACCACCGATCCTTTGATTAATAGAGGGGCATGCTAACCACTGAGCCACAATCGATGGGAGCACTGATATTACGCGTCACAAAGCGAGAGAATCTGCAGAGGAGAGCCCAGGCAGATAAACAGTGGGCTGATGTCTGAATTGTTGGTCTTTATGTTTCTAGTTTATTGTATACCTTAAAATAGGATTTATCATCCAAAAACCTTCACCAATGATTTTAAACAGAGAAATATTGTCATTATGTATGCGTTATTATGCTGTGATTTTACTGGTCTGGCCCACTTGAGATCAAAATGGGCGGTATGTGGCCCCTTAACTAAAATGAATTTGACACCCCAGGCATAGAGCATTCAGTGTCCATATTACAGGTTGTTGTGTGTGTCCATGTTACAGGTTGTTGTGTGTGTCCATGTTACAGGTTGTTGTGTGTGTCCATGTTACAGGTTGTTGTGTGTGTCCATGTTACAGGTTGTTGTGTGTGTCCATGTCCAGGCGTTTTAGAGATTTGTTTATCTACTTGAAGCAGTTCCTGTCCAGCTGAAGACAAAACCCATTATTGCCCTCCTCACACATTCAGGCAGCTTTTACAGGCAGCTAGTACACTGTTTCCTCCCAGAATGCTCTTCTGTCTGTCCTTTTCCCAGTGTCCTTTGTGTGGACAGGAAAGTGGCCTATAGTGGGGGGTTTAGGTGGGCCAGCAAGTGGCAGAACTCTCATAAACTATACTAATACCATTATTTACAACCCCAACATATTATTTACAACGAAAACACCTCTCAAAGGCCAGTGAAAGGCCAGTGAAAAGCTAGTCAAACTCTCTCCCCTGCTCTCTTCCAGGGTGGAAGAGCTCACCGCTGTTTTTTTACCATTACCTGCTTCTTAGCGTTCAGAATCCGTTGGAATTACATCGAAGCCGTAAATATTCGAGGAGTTACAGTAATTTTTGTTTTGTATCCTGTTTGTATGTTACTTCTTGTCGCCGGCACCAGGTCCGTACTAGAAGAGTTAAGAGCAGGTATCGTAACCATAGGAACGGGTTGGCGTTGAAGGTTAAAGGTTACTGGATGTCAGCGACATGGGGTGAAATGTTTGTGTGAGCACGAATAAACGGCCACAAAAGGTGTGGAGCCAAAAAGAGAAGTTTTGTTGACTGCGTTCAAATCCAGCGCTCCTACATTGGTGAGCCCGACTCTACTGGACGGATCCAGAGACAAGCATGGCTACGCACGCAGTTTCGCTCAAGCTGCCGGGCGTCGGACTACACATCCAACATGTCGCTGGAAGCTCGGAAGCTTCCTGCTCCGGCCCCAGCACAGCGGAGCCGGGCCGGGCGATCGGTTCGGACCCCGGAGACTTTGATTTTAGTTTTGTTTTCCCTAGGTTGGGTGAATTCTGGGACCTATGTAGTGGACTTTGCTTGGAGGACATCATTCACAGGACTAGTGGGATGGCTTACGATATGGGTGACTTACCCTTTACGGCAGTGGTTCTCAAACTTTTTCTGTCACGCCCCACTTTGGAGGAAGATAAATGTTCGGGCCCCAAAGCCCCAACAAAATTGTAACAAAATGGTCCAACCTTGTGTGACTCCATCCGTGCTTTTTCAAATAATAGAATAAAGAAAATTGAAATCCCTTTCAAGTAAACCAGATTGCTCCATCAGACAAAAACTAATAACATGTGCAATCACTTTGTTAGAACAATGCAAATATAGTTCTATCTGTGCAAAAAATAACTAATATTTGGCAAAAAAAAAAATCCTATTGTGGCTGCAAATAACCTGTTTTACACTAAATATCTTTTCAAGATAATAACAATAACGTTCAACCTGTGCAAAACAAAATTAATGCAGATGCGAGCATCACGTTGTATCAGTATTAGTAGCTGCAGTGAGCGGCTTTCCTCTACATATTTTTTAAGCGGGGTTGTAGATTTGATTCAATTCATGCTCAATGTTGAGCTTAGATCTATATTATGTTTTGAGAGACACAACAGCAGAAAAGCCGACCTCACAGAGGCTTTTAGCAAAACGCCAAGATGCGGGGAGTCGCACATGCGCAGCGTAACCTGTTAATGGCGTAACATAAACATTTCCACAATACAGTACAGGCATTTCACCATGTATTTATTCATGACGTTTTATGTCTGTGTTCTTTGTACTTTTGCACTGTAGATTTATAATAATTTACTATGCCTTACACTGTAAATAACAGGGTACCCCCAGGATTTTTCATCTCAAATTTAAGACTTTTTTAAGACCTTTTCAAGACACTTTGAATGAAATTTAAGACCAACATCGCACCTTTCCTGATATGCGTATGAATGAAAAAAATAGGAAATAAATCAATCAATCAAATAACTTTAATCATAATACAGAACCATTTAAAACAATAACTGTGAGGGGTGTACAACAGATCCTACAGCCTTTGGAGCTCTGCGCTTTTGGCAGCAATCTGTTCATCCAGTTTGATGAGTTCAGCCAACTTGTCCTTGTGGCTCCTTCTAAAGGCATTAGACTTTGCTATTAGCTCTGCCATCTTGCTGCCTGCTTGCTTGGCTTCAGCCTGGTCTGCCAACGCCACATGCCCCATCGTCCCGAGTTTAAATGTCTTTCTGCACAAAGTGCACTGTGCCTCCCACACATTCCCCGGCACTGACTGAACCCAGTCATACTTTGGGTCGTGGACCCACAGCGGATTAAAACGGCATTTGCCCATCACTCACTGCCTAGTGCTATCCATAGCAAACGACGACGATGTCCGTTGCGCGCGCAAAGACTGTACTGCAGTCTTTAAAAAAATAAAAATAAAAACACGCTCTTTGACCAATCACATGTCAGCTCTGTCTTTCTCTATGTCTCTTTTTCTTCTCTATGTCTTCTCTCTCCAGGGCTCTCAAGTGTCACGCATTGAGCGTGACTGTCACTCATTTCGGTCTTAAGTCACGCCCTCCCGCCACAGATCGTATTTCTCACGCTGAAAAAAAACTCTAGGCGAAATGTGCCGCAGCGGCAAACATGACCTGGTCGCGCTGCCCTCACCATGGAACTGTTATTTTAACAGTTAAGTGACTTAACTGTTAAATTGTTCTCTTTTCACGGATACAAATAAAAAAGGCTGTGATTAGAATACGGGACAGGCGGGACTGGTTCTGTCCTACACAGACAGGCAATACCCTGCACCACACACTCCGGTACTTTAGGTTGGCGCTGTATGCACCTATTCAAGTTGGTCCCCTTCCATAACGTGTAGAAGAAGAACCCTTTAATTTACAGAGAAGAAACATCTTTAGCTGGAGGACTGTGGACTCTGTAACACTACTGGCAAGTGCATCTGACCCTAATTGTGAGACACGCGATGAAACGGGAAAGCAGGTTCGCATAGCTCGACGCAAACCTGCGAGCGCGCTAGTTAGCTAGTTAGCGCGCTCGCAGCGATCAGCGCGCGATCAGCTGTTAAACAGGTCTCAGCAGTTCAGACAGTATACAGGTTGCCTGATATTTTGGATGCGACGTTTGGGTGTACTAAGATCCGTTGTAACAACGAACAATAAACAAATGTTGTGGCGCCGTATCAAATAAGGAAGGGGTAAAAATTAAGACTTGATGAACGAAATTTAAGACCTGTTGACCAAATTTAATACCTTTTTAAGGCCTTAAATTATGAATACTAAATTTAAGACTTTTTCAAGTTTTTAAGACCTCGCGGGTACCCTGAAATAAGGAATGTCCATGTGTAAAATACAATACTTAAGAAAAAATATAAACAATAGGTGAACCTTATGAAATTGTGTATTGTAACACGGAGAAAGTCACGTTAGTCTAGATAGTGAGTTCACTTAGGAAATGTGGAAGGTAGGCCAGGAATGTGAAATGAAGATGAGCTCATAGTTCTACTCAAAATGGGTGCCATGCCAGGTCCACCCAAGTACTGAAAAACAACTCTCCAGGGGAGGGAACTTGCGCTCAGTTTCACAGAGGGGTGGAGTGATGACGTCAAGTACCAGGAAGCAAAGCGTGCTAAAGGTACGCCTAAACCAACCCGAATGCTGCCTCCACCTCTGTCTAACTTATAACGAATTGCACGCTGTAAAGCTAAGCCAATGAGAGGTGACGACGCCCATTACACTGATCTATAATATCAAATGTAATACATCGATCGGTGTGCATAATTTGAATGTGTCTGTGGACGCTGTGATTTGTGCACCCTCGTATACACTGTGCCAACAATCCCTTTTACTATGTAACGTTATCATGTTGATGGGGAGAGTGGTCGTCCTGAAACCACAAGGTAGCCGGTTCGATCCCTGGTCTCTCTGTAGTTTGCATGTCTCAGTGTCCTTGAGCAAGACACTGAAGCCCCAGTGCTTCACAGCATATTTTGTTTAAAACAGCATCATCCTCTGCACCCCACTTGTAATACCTCCGCACCCCACTAGAGGGTCGCGCTCCACAGTTTGAGAACCGCTGCTTTACGGCTACAGAGGTGTACAGACAAAAAGATAAGTTTTGTCGACTGCGTTCAATCCTGCGCTCCTACAATGTCTGAATTAAACTAGCGGTAGAATAAGTAGTTTTAGAAGTAATTCAAAGTAAAAGTAATCTTCTATTAAAATTACCTGGAGTCTGGTTCGGCTTCATCACTTCTCTGTGAAAGTTCTGCCTCTTCCTCCTCGTCTGCTATCTGCAAGAGATCATGTTTTTAAGGAGACCTTAAAAGGGACAGTGCACCCAAAACTACATGAGCTCACAGTTACTGCTGGATAACTTTAAGACGTACTGTCCCTTTAAGAGAAGATCAGGCGGAGGAGGAAGAAGTATTTGGCTCCTTTACTGAAGGAAAAGTACTAGAAAATAGCAAAGGTATTGATTGATCAGTAAATTAAAAAAAGTACACCATGTATCTCAGAGATGTAGTACAGTAAAAAGTACAACATGTACCTCTGAGATGTAGTAAGTAGCTTGGCTACCTACTGAAGTAGAGTAGTAGATGTACCAATACCACAGTGAGTACCTTGGGTCTGATGTAGATCAGGGTCTTGTCTCCGGGGGACCTGGTCTTGAAGATCTCTTCGGGGGTCAAGGTTTTCACTAAGAGCCTCTGGAGTCTTCGGCTTCGGTCCGACTTGAAGACGTCAAACGGTTTCTGAGGCTCCAGCTGAGGGAACCGAGACCTCAGCAGGTCCAGGAAGTCCTCCTCCCGGAGTCCACGAGGACACCTCACCTCCTGGACCTGGTACTTGTCCAGCACTGAAACGAGGAGGAGGGGGGGTGTGGGGATCAGAGGGGGGATCCGGATCACCTGAGAACCTGAAACCTGAACGCGTCGCTCACCTTTATGAGGCAGTACGTCGGCCCGCGAGTCCTCCAGCATGCAGACTCTGAGGACGTGGTGGGTCGGCTCCTCGGCGAGGCGGGGTCGGCCACGCCCCCTCCTCCTGTCAGACGGCACCAAGGGAGACGATAACCCGGGGGACACGCCGGGGGGTTCGCCACCCGCTTCTTCTTTGAAGCTCCTTTTACTTTTGTCAAAAGAACAGAGTTCAATCTTTATTTTCTGTCATCACTCAAAATAAAAGATCTGAAAAATACATTTTCAATTAGTTTCCGACAGTCCTTGAACGCATCACATGTGACGAACGCTTCGGTCAGAAAAAGGAACAAAAAAAAGCTTTAAATTGATTTTTATTCTCATTTAAAATCCCAAAGGAACCGTTTACGTGAACCAGATTCTGTGGAATGTTTCTGCGTTTCGTTACCCTCGGGGAGGAATCATCTATTTTATGGCCTTCTGTCCATCCGACGGAGTCCAGACATGCGCGCCCATCCCATCCTCGTCGCCAATTTGTTGTGGAAATTAATACAGTTTCCTTTTGAGTCTCATTTAAAATCTCAAATTCCAAAGAAACCGTTTACATTAACCTGCATCTGTGGAGTGTTTCTGCGTTTCGTTACCCGGTGATGGCTTCGCTCTCATCCGCTGATGTCGTGGCCGATCCGGACGGAGATCCAGCACCAGGTCCCTGGAGACCACGAAGGTCTTTAGTGCTGCTCTGAGGATCCTCTCCGCTCTGAAACAGGTTTGTTCAGATAATTCATTAATTTCATTCAATTATTGATAGAAAAACTATAATTGATCTTTTCTGAAATCACATATCTGACTTTGAAAAGCTCTCTGTGGTCACACAGAGTTCTCATTTAATTTAATACATTTGATCTTATCTTAATTTAATATTTTTCAATTAAAATTCAACTCCATTTAAAGTAATTTCATTAAATTATTTACATATAAATTAAACTTAATTAAAATGTTATTTAATTTCTCATTTTAATTTCTTGTAATTTTTTCAAACAATTGTTTTTATTTTAATCTTATTAATTTGATTTAGATTCAATTTAACTAAATTAAAACAAAATTGTATTTGAATTTAATTGACAGTGCAAATGAATCAACATTTGAGTTTCCACCGTTAGCTAGCAAGCTAGTTTTCTAACACACCCAGACCAAAGAAAGCAACATGTATAAACTACAGACTGTTTATGTTGTGAACAATAACGTCTATCTGACATTATTCTGAGTGTAGATGGAGCTGCTGCAATGTTAGCATAGCTTAGCACGAATCAAACTCCAGTCAGAAAACAAGCATTTTAAAAGTTGTTTATGTATCTTTGTGCGTAAAGATCATTCAAAAAACAACTTCACACTTTTAACGAACTTACATCTTCATGTCGTTAGTTTGGAATCTTTTTTATCCTCTTATTGTGATTTAAGTGCAGCTGAATGGGTTTGTTTGGGGTTCCTGTGTTTCACTGGTACCTTCAGTCGGATGTAGAGGGCAGAGTGTCCCCTCCCGGAGAGCCGGATGCTCCTGCAGATCTGCTCAGGCGTCAGCGCCGCCACCTCCAGAGGCTGAAGCGTCTTCGTCCTGTCCGACGTGAAGACGTCGAAGGGTCTCTGGGCCTCCAGCTGAGGGAAGGTAGACCTCAGCAGGTCCAGGAAGTCCAGCTCCCGGAGTCCTGGAGGACACCTCACCTCCCGGACCGGGTACTTCTGAAAAACTGAAAGCAGGAATAAAGCATTAAACTATTTTAACTGCGGCTATAAAAATAAAACGCTCTTCCGCTCTTTCTTTGAAACGAACCCGTGTTGGAGAGCACGGTGGTGCGAGAGTCCTCCAGGACGCAGACCCTCAGGACTACAAGGCCCCGCGTGTCACTGCTGCGAGGTCTGCCGGGCCTCCTCCTGTCAGACCGGTCTCGGGGGGGAACTACCCTGCAGCTGACGACAGAGGAGAGAGGAGATCATTGCATGGTAGGATACACATCATGGCATGAGCTAAGCTAACTGGCCTGCTAACGTCATGCTAAGCTAACTAGCATGCTGTTGCTGCTGGGATCGGTCACCTGGGGGAGGTTTGATAGTCGGGGTCCTTCAGGTCTTCCCGTCTGAAACTTGTCGCCGCTTGCTCTTCATCGTCACCATCGTCTTTGTCTTCCAACCACAGGAGGCCCAGACTCCCAGTGTCCTCCACAGCTGGACAGTTCAAACCAGTTCAAACCAGAACTCCCAGTTCATCAGTGACACTTCAACTGGACATAGGTGATGATCAAAGTACTTCTACTGTGCCAGAGTATTTTTTATTTGTGGTAGTAGTACTTCAACTGTGACATAGTACCTTTACAGAGTAGAATTGGTACTTTTACTTTAAGAGTAAAGAGTAGTACATTTACAGTATCATAGTATTTTTACTGTAAGGTATTTGTACATGTACTGCAGTAAAATACCTGAATACTTGCTCCATCACTGGTGACTGGACATTATATTATCATGTTGTGTATTTTCCTAGTTTTGAAGGTAATACTTCAGTAATATATATTTACAGAAAGTAACTCACCTTCCTGCTGCTCCTCTTCCTCCTCCTCTTCCTCACCCAGAACCACCACCTCGTGTCCTTCCTCATCCGGAACCAGAGCTTCGTGTTTCACACCAAAAGGAAAAGAAAGTGAAAAACCGAACAAAGCCGAACACGAACGGAAGCACACGAAGGTGAAACGCCGTGTTAGCATATCGAATAGAGCAAAACGTGCTGAACTCTTTTAGTCAGGGGAGAGACGTTGACTGGCTTTTCACTGCTTTTCACTGGCCTTTGAGTGGTGTTTTCTTTGGTAATAATATGTTGTGGTTGTAAATAATAGTATTAGTATAGTTTATGAGAGTTCTGTCACTTGCTGGCCCACCTAAACCCCCCACTAAAGGCCACTTTTCTGTCCCCACAAACACAAAGAAGGACAGTGGGAAAAGGACAGACAGAAAGTCATTCTGGGAGGAAACAGTGTACTAGCTGCCTGTAAAAGCTGTCTGGGTGTGTGAGGAGGGCAATAATGGGTTCTGTCTTCAGCTGGACAGGAACTGCTTCAGGGAGATGAACAAATCTCTAAAACGCCTGGACATGGACACATATAAAAGCCTATAACATGAACACTGAATGCTCTATGCAAACAAAACAGTTTGAGAAGATGTAAAATAGGTTACATTTCATTTCTGTAATCTCAAAAGCTTTGCTCATGTTAATTTTCAATTGTAAGAGAAATATGACACATTCAAATACGTTTCTTTACTTTTTACACAGTGTTTTAAGCCTTTATAACATATAATAATGACAAATACTTGCCAGATTTTGAAAGTTAAATTTCTCCTGAAAAAAAGGAGAAAAATAATTTTGCCAAAAGGAATTTTTTTGATATATTTATTGATAAATAAGACAAAAAGGACGAGGCGGACTGTCATCATTCAGTGTTTCTCCTACCGTTATAATAGGGGGCGGGGCACCACCCCCTGAAATTGTTTCTAGAACGCCAGATAACAGAAGTCATTTAAGGTTCTCTTTCCTATAGAACAGGTCTACACATTGTTCTTTTATTAAACAAACAAAACGGCCGTATGTTACTGAACGTATCTACAGACAGATTGTCATTTCTGTCTCTATGGTCGCGTTACAACTCTTCTCTTCTCTGTTGCGCCCGGAGGAGTTCCGCCCCGATGCGCACAGGTGAGACACAGCAGACAGAGAGAGAGAGAGAAAAATATGTTGCGTGCTTTTCACAATGTGATTTGCTGCTTTAAGCTATCAGTATTTGAAGCTATCAGCTATTACTTTTGAAGCCTAACAGTTCATGCATTTGCAGGTCAAGACAAACAGCCTGGAGCTCATCAATGACGTTTCTGACTTCGCATATCGAGGCTCTGGAAATATTCTTCCAAAAGCCTGAAAAACACTGCAGTGATAAAGCCTGCTCACTTTGTGGTCGTCATTAAAATAAATGAACACCGTGTTTCCTTTAAGTCAGTATTTATCAAACTGGGGCGGTATTTATTACAGGTGGGGCGCAAGAGATTTTAAATGTCCACCGTACGCCGTCAACAGGTTACGCTGCGCATGCACGACTCGCCGATTCTTGGAATTTCGGCAAAAGATGATTTATGAGATCTCCGTGAGGTCGTCTATTCTGCTGTTGCGTCTCATGAGAATACAGATCTACGCTCAACATTGAGCCGTATAAAGTCTACAACCCCGTTTATACAAGATGTGTAGAGGAAAGCGGCTCACGGCAGCCACTAAGCGGCAGAATGAATGCAGATGCTCACACACAAAAAAGCTCATTGTTTTCCACAATAAGATATTTACTAGTAACTCAATATTATTTATTTTTTGCTTAACTTTATTTTCATTTTTCTAACACAGTGATAGCACTTTTTTTTTGTCTGATGGAGCGATCTGGTTTACTTGAACGTGATTGCAATGTTCTTTATTCTGTTACTGTGAGGTATTACTTTGTAGTACTGTGAGGTATTACTTTGTAGTACTGTGAGGTATTACTTTGTGGTACTGTGAGGTATTACTTTGTGGTACTGTGAGGTATTACTTTGTGGTACTGTGAGGTATTACTTTGTAGTACTGTGAGGTATTACTTTGTAGTACTGTGAGGTATTACTTTGTGGTACTGTGAGGTATTACTTTGTGGTACTGTGAGGTATTACTTTGTGGTACTGTGAGGTATTACTTTGTAGTACTGTGAGGTATTACTTTGTAGTACTGTGAGGTATTACTTTGTGGTACTGTGAGGTATTACTTTGTGGTACTGTGAGGTATTACTTTGTGGTACTGTGAGGTATTACTTTGTGGTACTGTGAGGTATTACTTTGTAGTACTGTGAGGTATTACTTTGTGGTACTGTGAGGTATTACTTTGTGGTACTGTGAGGTATTACTTTGTGGTACTGTGAGGTATTACTTTGTGGTACTGTGAGGTATTACTTTGTGGTACTGTGAGGTATTACTTTGTAGTACTGTGAGGTATTACTTTGTAGTACTGTGAGGTATTACTTTGTAGTACTGTGAGGTACCACTATGTAGTATGTCCGTCCGTCGGTCCGTGCCCCCCATAAGCAGTAAACCTAACACTGTCATCATTACAGATCTAAAAGGGTTAATGCGTGACATTTAATCAAACGTTATGAAAGCAGAATTGTGAGTGACGTCATCGCAGTGTGTGTGAGCGTGGTGTTTTATTTTATTTCAGTCTGCAGCCTCGTCACGAGGCGAACGGACGTTCAATCCCCGTTTTCTACCCGGAGCTCAACAACCGGCGCAGTGTTTTTGTGCAACCCCGGACCGCATTCAGCCACCGACCTGTCCTCCGCAGCGAGACCCGCGGCTGCAGCAGCAGCTCCAGCTGCTTCTCCTGCCGGTGGATCTCCCGCCTGAAGCCCGCCGCCTCGGCCTCGTAGCCGGACACGGTCCTCTCCACCACCGCGAGGATCTCCCGCGCGGCCGTCGTCAGCTTCTCGGCCACGACGCCTCTCAGGAGCTCGGCCTTGGTCACGTGGTCGCCGCCGCCGCTCTCCGTCCAGTAGAACATCGTGGGTTCTAGTCCGCCACAGCCGCGAGGTCCGGGCACAACAACAACAGCGCGACGCGCGGTGTGGTTCCGGGTTGTGCGGCGGTGCGTCTCTGAATGACGTCCGGAGGGAAACAAACACGATGAGATCCACAGGATCAAAAAGTGTTATAAAGAAGCGAATAAACAGTTAAATCAGGAAAGAATCCACAATAACGGGAATTACATTATAAAATGTATTTTCACATTTTTTTCATACAATTTAGATAAATGCTAAAGAAATAGATAAAAAATGCAAAAATAATTTATTTTTTAATAGAAATAAAAGAGCTGAATAAAACAGAAATGTAAATTTAGCAATTAATGAATGCAAACATTGATTTTCTATTTGTTTTTGGTATTTTTCAATATTATACATGGTATTTTAGTATCAAGTAATTTATTTATTATTCATAAACATGATGCCTACATACTTTAATAAATAAATAAATAAATATATATATATATATATATATATATAATCCTTCATCAGCATTAGATCCTTTGTTGGCGGGGTGCAATACCAGGGACTGGCCAGCAGGTGTCACCACTGTACCTTTTCACAGAACTCACACATGCTTTCTGGGAAACACGTCACCTTCTAGAAGGAGACACTTGCATCAATACCTTCTCTAGAACTTATGTGATGTATGTTTTTATTACTTGTGTCATAAGTTCTAGAGGTATTTGGTTCATATCTAAAATCAATAAACAGAAAATATGCACAATGCAAAAAATATAACAAGGTAAACATTAAAGGTCATTCATAGTAATTGCTTGAGTAGCGTAACGTCATATTTTGGTTTATAATTTGGCAAATAGAGAAATAGTTAAGTGGAGTTATTAAATATCCAATCATGAAGAAATATGAAAAAATGAATAAAAAAACATGGCAACGAATATAAATGTACTTAAAAAAAAAAAAAAAAATTCAGTTTTAAATTATATTGTATTCCCTGTTTTTAGTTTTTACTAATCTTCACAAAATGAATGCCGAGTCATATTATTTTAATTATTTTTCACTTTGGTTTGTAAATATAATTTACGAAGGATTGTGTTCATATTTATTTTATTTTAATATATTTTTGTATTTTGTGGTTTTGTGGTTTTCTCTCAGTCAATGTAAAATAACCTAAAATGAATGAAATGTGTGAGGGGGTCTGTTTAGAATGATGACAGAAGAGCTGTTTATAGAAAACATCGTGTCAGACAATAGGAGAAGTATTACATATATAAAATATATAAATACATCACATTTTATTATCAGCCAGGATGATACAATCAATATTTATTAATGTTTTACAGAAACACTTGAGTGTGTTGTTGCCTTTTACAAATAGACTAAATCTACTTGTACGCAGATGATGATCATGTTTATTTTTAGCCTCTTTGACCTCATTAAGAAAAAATTCACATGATAATTACTAATAATCACGTTGAGTCTCATATATCATGACGTCATGATCCCGATTCTTCCCTCTTCTTTCTTCCCTCTTCCATCTTCTTTCTTCCCTCTTCTTTCTTCCCTTTTCGCTACGGAGGGAATCCTTGTTATTTTATTTTCCTCCGCAGATTTTAGGAATTCAAATCTGCTTAAATTCAGCGGGAAAGCAAGAAAACAAGAAAACAAAAGGCAAAGATACGTTGATGAGAAACTTATTCGTAGGTCCAACACAAACGTAATCAAGGAGAAAATACGTTTCTAGTCAAACGTAATTGAGAAACATTTTAGTTTTGGGGGATTGTGCTGTTTAAGGCTGTAAAGAAGAGGGAAGAAAGAAGAAATGATCCTTCATTAATCCTCTTTGAGAAGTTCTTCTCTGCATTTGAGCATCCGTGGTTAAGGAGCAGTGGGCTGCCCTTAGAGGCGCCCGGGGAGCAGCTAGGCCATATTGGGTCGTTTCTCCTTGTTCCCCGTGTTCAAGTAGTCGTATGAACCCCATTGAGTTATATTACTTGTGTTATTTTATATAATTTTTTTCAGAATTTTGTTGTGAAAAAAATGTATATACGTTTTTTTTAAATAGACACTTTTTTCTCAAATCAGGCAATGGGGTGCTTGGAGTTAAAAAGGTAGTGTCTTTTATTCCGTCTGTATATTTAATTTAAAACTAATACCGTATTCTTCTTCTTTACTGTTTTTTATTACCGTTTATTTAAATTACTTGATTTGTTTACTTGTGCAAGGCTGCTGTAATCCTGCAATTTCCCCAGTGCGGGACTAATAAAGGATTATCTTATTTTAAGTACTTTTATTGTAACAGTATTCGTACTGTGTAGTATAAGTACTTTTATTGGTTGAATCAAGTACAAGTACCTCAAAAGTACTAGCGATTTCCTGATGGAAGGCGACGGTGCCAGATGTTTGGTTTCTCTTCCTCCTTCATTATTAACATTCACAATAAAAAAACAATGTTTTTAATTAAAACAAAAACAACTTCCAGTAAAAACAAATCTGGATCAAATGTAAAGAAAAATACACAAATGTAAAAAACTTCTCTACAATTCACACAAAATGCTGTGAATCACTTCTTAAACTTCATATTTTGGACCTCAGATTTAAATCGGTCGAATAAAACCATGAAAGCGTTTATTGACGAGGCCGTCTATGGAACCCTGCAGGTACCATGGCCAGAGGCAGAGAGGGTCGTCACAGAAGTAATGCACCGAATGAGGATCAATCCGCCGCTGAAAATAGTCCCCAGAAGCAGAAGCAGTTTCATCTTTTTACGCTGGACAGTGTCGAGACCGTTGATCTCAATTTACTGGTCAGTCTACGTTCCAACCCTCACCTATGGTCATGACCCAGAGTTCGTGACCATAGGTGAGGGTTGGAACGAGGTCTCGGATGAAAGCGGCTGAAATGAGTTTCCTATGTAGGGCTCAGTCTTAGAGATAGGGTAAGGAATATGAGTTTCCTCTGTAGGGTGACCAGGCTCAGGTTTTTGATCCGTAAAAGGTTCACGGTGCGTTCAGGGCCGTGTTGAGACGCTTCTCGGTGGGTTCAGTAACAGTCCCCACCTCGTGGCTCCTCATGTGCGTCTTCAGGCAGTGGCTCTGTGTGAAGGCCTTGTCGCAGACGGAGCACTCATAGGGTCTCTCACCAGTGTGCGTCCTCATGTGCACCGTCAGGTGCTCCTGCCGCGCGCACGGCTTCCCGCACACCTTGCACACGAACAGCTTGATGCCGCGGTGGCTGCGCTCGTGGTGTGTCAGGTGCGTCTTTCGCTTGAAGAAGCGGCCGCACTCCGAGCAGCCGTACGGCGCCTTGTCCGTGTGCACGCGCATGTGCGCCGTGCGGTCGCTGTTGGACGAGAAGCCCTTGCCGCAGACGGTGCAGGGAAACGGCCGCTCGCCACTATGCCTGCACATGTGCGCCCTCAGTGTGCCGTTGGAGACGAAGGTCTTGCAGCACACGTGGCACAGGAATGGCCGCTCGCGCACCGTGTGAGTCTTCTCGTGACACTTCAGTGTGTCCGAGAGCTTGAAACGCTTCCCGCAGACGCTGCAGCCGTAGCGCCGCTCCCCGGAGTGCGTGGCCTTGTGCCGGGTGAGCGAGCGCAGGTCGAACAGCGACTTCCCGCACACGGAGCAGCGGTACCGGTCCCGGCCAGTGTGCACCTTGGCGTGCGTCCGCAGCTGCCCCTGCAGGCTGAACGCCTTCGGGCAGGCGTCGCACTTGTAGGGTTTCTCCTCCGAGTGCAACAAGCGCTGGTGGTCCCTCAGCCTGGACCCGTGGGCGAAGGCCTTGCCACAGACGTCGCACTTAAACGGCCGGTCCCCCGTGTGCACGGTGGTGTGGACCTTGAGGCCGTCGGCGCTAATGAAGGTCTTTTTGTACTTTTTGAGATGTCCCTTCAGGACGTCCGCGGACTCGAAGCGCTCGCCGCACACGCCGCAGGTGCCGCGTGGCTCGTCCACGTGGCTCCAGGCGTGTTTGATGAGACTGCCGGTTGCCCGATACCAAACGCCGCACACCTGACACGCCTTCTTCCCGCCATCTTTCTCTTCGGCTCCTCGTTTCCTCTTCGTCTTCGACGTCTGCGGCGACTCGGGTTCCCAGTCGTCGTCTCCGTCCAACGCCTCGCCGCCATCCTCGGCTTCAGCGGCTTTCTCCGTTTCCAATTCCTGTTGCGGTGCCGCGATGTGTTGAACAGAGCTGTGGCGCCAAAGTGATAGATTAGTAATCAATATCAGCTCGTCCGGATCGATCGGAAAACACAGTAATACTATTACTTTTAATTAATACCAATTAAAACACGATGTCTGAATTAAACTAGCGGTAGAAGAAGTACTTTTAGAAGTAATTCAAAGCACTCTATTAAAATTACCTGGAGTCTGGTTCGGCTTCATCACAGCCTTCATCTCTTCTCTGTGAAAGGTGAAGCTCCGCCTCCACCTCGTCTCCTGTCTGCAAGAGTTCATGTTTTTAAGGAAACGGAGGCCTTAAAAAAGGGACAGTGCACCCAAAACTACATGAGCTCACGGTTACTGCTGGATAACTTTAGGACGTACTGTCCCTTTAAGAGAAGATCAGTTAGGAGGAGGAAGAAGTATTGGCTCCTTTACTGCAGTAAAAGTACTAATTCACACTGAAAATAGCAAAGGTATTGATTGATCAGTCAAATGTAAAAAAGTACACCATGTACCTCTGAGATGTAGTACAGTAAAAAGTACAGCATGTACCTCTGAGATGTAGTAAGTAGCTTGGCTGCCTACTGAAGGAGAGTACTAGATGTAATAATACCACAGTGAGTACCTTGGGTCTGATGTAGATCAGGGTCTTGTCTCCGGGGGACCTGGTCTTGAAGATCTCTTCGGGGGTCAAGGTTTTCACTAAGAGCCTCTGGAGTCTTCGGCTTCGGTCCGACTTGAAGACGTCAAGCGGTTTCTGAGGCTCCAGCTGAGGGAAGGTGGACCTCAACAGGTCCAGGAAGTCCTCCTCCCGCAGTCCACGAGGACACCTCACCTCCTGAACCGGGTACTTGTCCATCACTGAAACGAGGAGGAGGGGTGGTGGGGGGATCAGCGGGGGGAACCGGATCACCTGAGAACCTGAACCCTGAACGCGTCGCTCACCTTTATGAGGCAGTACGTCGGCCCGCGAGTCCTCCAGCATGCAGACTCTGAGGACGTGGTGGGTCGGCTCCTCGCCGAGGCGGGGTCGGCCACGCCCCCTCCTCCTGTCAGACGGTACCAAGGGAGACGAAAACCCGGGGGACACGCCAGGGGGTTCGCCACCCGCTTCTTCATTGAAGCTCCTCCTACTTTTGTCAAAGAACAGACAAGTTAAATCTTTATTTTCTGTCATCACTCAAAATAAAAGATCTGAAAAATAAATTTTCAGTTAGTTTCCGACGGTCCTTGAACGCATCACATGTGACGAACGCTTCGGTCAGAAAAAGGAACAAAAACAAAGCTTTAAATTGAATTTTATTCTCATTTAAAATCCCAAAGGAACCGTTTACGTGAAACAGATTCTGTGGAATGTTTCTGCGTTTCGTTACCCTCGGGGAGGAATCATCTATTTTATGGCCTTCTGTCCATCTGACGGAGTCCAGACATGCACGCCCATCCCATCCTCGTCGCCAATTTGTGGTGGAAATGAATACAGTTTCCTTTTGAGTCTCATTTAAAATCTCAAATTCCAAAGAAACCGTTTACGTCAACCGGAATCTGTGGAGTGTTTCTGCGTTTCGTTACCCTGTGACGGCTTCGGTGTCATCCGCTGACGTCGTGGCCGATCCGGACAGAGATCCAGCACCAGGTCCCTGGAGACCACGAAGGTCTTTAGTGCTGCTCTGAGGATCCTCTCCGCTCTGAAATAGGTTTGTACAGATAATTCATTAATGTCATTCAATTATTGATAGAAAAACTTTAATTGATCTTTTCTGAAATCACATATCTGACTTTGAAAAGCTCTCTGTGGTCACACAGAGTTCTCATTTAATTTAATACATTTGATCTTATCTTAATTTAATATTTTTCAACTCCATTTAAAGTAATTTCATTAAATTATTTACATATAAATTAAACTTAATTCAAATGTTATTTAATTTTTTATTTTAATTTCTTGTAATTTTTTCATCAAACAATTGTTTTTATTTTAATCTTATTAATTTGATTTAGATTCAATTTAACTAAATTAAAACAAAATTGTATTTGAATTTAATTGACAGTGCAAATGAATCAACATTTGAGTTTCCACCGTGAGCTAGCAAGCTAGTTTTCTAACTCACCCAGACCAAAGTAAATGTAGATGGAGCTGCTGCCATGTTAGCATACCGTAGCAAGAATCGAAGAAAACTCCATTCAGAAAACCAACATTTTAAAAGTCGTCTGACAGATTTACCTCATATTTTAGGACAAAGTGAAATAATTGCTGCCTAATCGATTTGTTTATTCTTAAATTGAACTTAGAATTATGATATGATGATTTTGACATTCATCCTCAGAAACTGACATGAAAGTAAGCGGCTGCCATGTTAGCATAGCGTAGCACCGATCGAACCATTCAGAAAACAATGTAAATTGGTTGTTTTCTGAATGGTTCGATCGGTGCAGCTGAATGGGTTTGTTTGGGGTTCCTGCGTTTCACTGGTACCTTCAGTCGGATGTAGAGGGCAGAGTTTCCCCTCCCGGAGAGCCGGATGCTCCTGCAGATCTGCTCAGGCGTCAGCGCCGCCACCTCCAGAGGCTGAAGCGTCTTCGTCCGGTCCGACGTGAAGACGTCGAAGGGTCTCTGGGCCTCCAGCTGAGGGAAGGTGGACCTCAGCAGGTCCAGGAAGTCCTCCTCCCGGAGTCCTGGAGGACACCTCACCTCCCGGACCGGGTACTTCTGAAAAACTGAAAGCAGGAATAAAGCATTAAACTATTTTAACTGCGGCTATAAAAATAAAACGCTCTTCCGCTCTTTCTTTGAAACGAACCCGTGTTGGAGAGCACGGCGGTGCGAGAGTCCTCCAGGACGCAGACCCTCAGGACTACAAGGCCCCGCGTGTCACTGCTGCGAGGTCTGCCGGGCCTCCTCCTGTCAGACCGGTCTCGGGGGGGAACTACCCTGCAGCTGACGACAGAGGAGAGAGGAGATCATTGCATGGTAGGATACACATCATGGCATGAGCTAAGCTAACTGGCCTGCTAATGCCATGCTTAGCTAACTAGCATGCTGTTGCTGCTGGGATCGGTCACCTGGGGGAGGTTTGATAGTCGGGGTCCTTCAGGGCTTCCCGTCTGAAACTTGTCGCCGCTCGCTCTTCATCGTCACCATCGTCATCGTCTTTGTCTTCCAACCACAGGAGGCCCAGACTCCCAGTGTCCTCCACAGCTGGACAGTTCAAACCAGTTCAAACCAGAACTCCCAGTTCATCAGTGACACTTCAACTGGACATAGGTGATGATCAAAGTACTTCTACTGTGCCAGAGTATTTTTTATTTGTGGTACTAGTACTTCAACTGTGACAGAGTACCTTTACAGAGTGGAATTGGTACTTTTACTTTGAGTAAAGAGTAGTACATTTACAGTATCATAGTATTTTTACTGTAAGGTATTTGTACATGTACTGCAGTAAAAGACCTGAATACTTGCTCCATCACTGGTGACTGGACATTATATTATAATGTCGTGTATTTTCCTAGTTTTGAAGGTAATACTTCAGTAACATATTTATATAAAGTAACTCACCTGCCTGCTGCTCCTCTTCCTCCTCCTCTTCCTCACCCAGAACCACCACCTCATGTCCTTCCTCATCCGGAACCAGAGCTTCGTGTTTCACACCAAAAGGAAAAGAAAGTGAAAAACCGAACAAAGCCGAACACGAACGGAAGTGAAATAATATTTTGTGGTTGTAAATAATAGTATTAATATACTTTATGAGAGTTCTGCCACTTGCTGGCCCACCTAAACCCCCCACTAAAGGCCACTTTCCTGTCCCCACAAACACAAAGAAGGACAGTGGGAAAAGGACAGACAGAAAGTCATTCTGGCAGGAAACAGTGTACTAGCTGCCTGTAAAAGCTGTCTGGATGTGTGAGGAGGGCAATAATGGGTTCTGTCTTCAGCTGGACAGGAACTGCTTCAGGGAGATGAACAAATCTCTAAAACGCCTGGACATGGACACATATAAAAGCCTATAACATGAACACTGAATGCTCTATGCAAACAAAACAGTTTGAGAAGATGTAAAATAGGTTAAATTTAATTTCTGTAATCTCAAAAGCTTTGCTCATGTTCATTTTCAATTGTTAAGAAGAGAAATGAAAATTCAAATACGTTTCAGTTTTTACACAGTGTTTTAAGCCTTTATAACACATATATATACATTTTTATATATATATATATACACATACATATATATATATATATATATATATATATATATATATATACACACACACACACATACATACATATATATATATATAAAAATGACAAATACTGAAAAAAGGAGCAAAATAAGTTTGCCAAAAGGACATTTTTTGACATATTTATTGATAATAAGACAAAAAGGACCAGGCGGACTGTCATCATTACAGATCTAAAAGGGTTAATGCGTGACATTTAATCAAACTGTATGAAAGCAGAATTGTGAGTGACGTCATGTGAGCGTGGTGTTTTATTAGGCTCGTTCGTTAGAGCTGCGCCTCGCCTGGAGTCCAGAGAGCAGCAGGAGGCGTTCAAAAGAAACTGCGATCAAGTCGGACAGTTTTATGTCTGCCTGTGAAATACATTACTACTGGTTTAGATATGTGTTGTATAAATACGATTTTCTATTAACAACCACACAAAATATGTTTTAAGATTAAACATGAGACTAATAGTCAACAATCAAATGTTAAGTATTACAACTACACATAAAATAAGGATTTTCTAGAACACGTGGTGTTTGCTGTCAGATCTAAGAGCCAATCAGCTCTCTGATGTGGGACAGCCAGGCGTTTCCCATCATGCACTGGGCCAAGCAGTCCGTGGAGAGCTAGGGTCAATCCCAATCTCCCCCTAAACCCTCAAGCCCTGAACCCTCAGGACTCACTGACGTCAGCTGCTAAGTGTCTGAGTGTGAGAGGCTGTGAGGGCTTGAACTGGTGTGAATATGAATCACAGCACTTTGCTGCAACATATCACGTGACTACATAAAACATATTGTGTATTTATTTTATACTTTTTATTCACTGATTTGAACGTCTTCCTCACGAGATGAGAAGTCATTTTAGATGATATATTTACTTGTTTTTGTCAAAACGAAATGTTTGATGAATGTAAACAAAATATTTATAAATATATTTTCTGCTTGCGTTCCTCTGATTTCATGTGTTTTCATGTTCCATCTTTAATCCGTAATGTTGTAATGTATTTTATCGGGCTGAACGCCCACGTGTCTCTTTGTTTACCTTTTTTTTTTTACGTCTTCATGCTTCCATTGGGAACTGCGTGTTTAACGTCACATTGCTATGAACTGTGGGTAATTCCCTTAGCAAAGTCAGCATCTAATGCTGACTTACGGAAAGGGATCATAAAGGGATCATAAAGGGCTCAACATGTCTGCCAGAGACTCGAGCACTCTATGTTGTGACAATGGGACAGAACCAAACCCTCACGGACTTCGCGGGAGCCTCAAAGTCCGTGAGTCGTAAGGGTGGAGATTGGGGCTGCGGTCGAATAGTCCATTTTGGTTAGGAACCTTCCTAACTGAGTGAAATGACCTGAAGGACCTCAGTGGCCGCCATGATAAGTGCCGGTCGAATTGTCCAAACGCAAAGGAAAGGAGCTTCAATGCTTCCTAACTTAGCTCCTTTAGCATAGGAACCACTGGACCTTCCTTACGAAAGGAAAGGAGATAATGCCGACCCACAATTCCTTGCGGCGGCAACATTTAAAGTGACGTATCATTCGGCCGTTCAGAGAACAGACGATCATGACCGACACACGCAGATCATGTAAATAACTGTTGCTATAATTTGGAAACACTTTCAATAATCTGTTAAACCTGCTGGAAAACTACAAACGTTACGTTGCTGAAAAGTGCTGTAAAGTGATCAAACTGCTGTAAAGTGATCAAACTGCTGTAAAGTGATCAAACTGATGTAAAGTGATCAAACTGCTGTAAAGTGATCAAACTGCTGTAAAGTGATCAAAGTGCTGTAAAGTGATAAACTGCTGTAAAGTAATCAAACTGCTGTAAAGTGATCAAACTGCTGTAAAGTGATCAAACTGCTGTAAAGTGATCAAACTGATGTAAAGTGATCAAACTGATGTAAAGTGATGAAACTGCTGTAAAGTGATAAACTGACGTATTTTATATTCTATCTGGTGTTGAACTGCAGCTTCAGCCCTCATTCTTTTATTTTATTTGACTTCAGTTACAGAAGCTTTAGTGAAAGAGTTAAACTGGACGAGCTCTTCAGTCTGAGTCATGTTTCTGATTATCATCTTTTTAATCAACTATTTTGTCACATTACAATAAAACATATCAAGTCAACACGAGTTGTGTGATGTTTCATAAACTGTTGTCTGCATATTTTTTATGATCAGATTATAATCTGCATGTAAATAAACCATAACAACATAAAGGGATATGAGACACACATATATGACACACATCGTTTGTGGGATAACGTATTTAATTCAGCATGTTTGAAACTGAACAAAGAGACAGTTTTAGTAGCTTTGTACGTTGGTTTCACTTTCATATTCCTTCGTTCATTTCTATTCCAACCTCGTTATTAAAGTAATATATGAACCGGGTTGTTTATGTCGTTATGACGCAACACTGTAAGAAGACGGACGAAGTATATAAACTGCGCTTTTTGTAGTCCTTCTTCAGAACATTGTAGTTTCACCGCTGGCTACAGACTGACGTCACTAACATGCGCCTGCCGTCGCGTCATAACTACGTCTCTTAGTGAAAGTGGAGTCGGATTTGCCAAACACCGCGGTTGTCTTCTCCTAACTCCTCATGAATTCTCCTTCCCATCTTTCCTTAACCCCGTGACGTTTTCCACAGAGGTTAAGGAGAAGTGCTCAGGGTTAGAGGTTAGGAGGTCATTATTGGACTATTCGACCGCAGCCTGGGATTGACCCCTACTGCGGCGCCTGGCTGTAGAATCGATGGCCGCCTTGCTCTCGTGAGATTATCGTTGACCACGTGTGCATGACGTCAGAGCAAATCGGGAGCAAGTCGGACACAAATCTAACCGGCATGCAATGCGCGCCGATCGATTCTGCGCAGAACTGGCTCATCTCGAACGAGCCTATTTTATTTCAGTCTGCAGCCTCGTCACGAGGCGAACGGACGTTCAATCCCCGTTTTCTACCCGGAGCTCAACAACCGGCGCAGTGTTTTTGTGCAACCCCGGACCGCATTCAGCCACCGACCTGTCCTCCGCAGCGAGACCCGCGGCTGCAGCAGCAGCTCCAGCTGCTTCTCCTGCCGGTGGATCTCCCGCCTGAAGCCCGCCGCCTCGGCCTCGTAGCCGGACACGGTCCTCTCCACCACCGCGAGGATCTCCCGCGCGGCCGTCGTCAGCTTCTCGGCCACGACGCCTCTCAGGAGCTCGGCCTTGGTCACGTGGTCGCCGCCGCCGCTCTCCGTCCAGTAGAACATCGTGGGTTCTAGTCCGCCACAGCCGCGAGGTCCGGGCACAACAACAACAGCGCGACGCGCGGTGTGGTTCCGGGTTGTGCGGCGGTGCGTCTCTGAATGACGTCCGGAGGGAAACAAACACGATGAGATTCACAGGATCAAAAAGTGTTATAAAGAAGCGAATAAACAGTTAAATCAGGAAAGAATCCACAATAACGGGAAAGAGGGTAAAGTCACTCCTTCATCTAAAGTAAAAAGTGAATAAAATGCAGTAAAGAGTATAATATTTCCCTCTTAGACGCAGTGGAGAAGTAGAAAGTAGCATAACATTGAAATACTCTAGTTAAAGTACCTCAATTATATGTAGTACTAGTAGTAATACTTCCTTTCCACCACTTTCTCTGATGGAAGATATTTAAGTTCAGTTCATAACTATGATATTGTGTCTGATGACTTTACAGCACAATAACTGATGAGGTTTCTCATGAAGAAGAAGAATGTACAAAGAGACCCGCCATCTTTGTGTTAGCACATTAAAACTTCGTATTCATCTTATTGTTTCTTTATCTGGTTTATTTCCGTCTCTGGCCATCAATAAACGATTAATCGTATATTTGGGTTTCGACCATCGTAAACAATCCAACTGTATCCTGTTTATTTCCTGTTTCGTGTGACATCAGCTGACAGGAAGTAAACAAACCAAAGCTGTTGTTTATTGTTGTTGTTGCCTTGCTCTGGGGAGTATTTTTCGTACCTGGTTTACTGAGTTAGCCGGATAATTTTCAGGATAAAATGACGTAGGTCAGGCTTTTCGAATTCTTCGAAGCAAGTTTAGATAAATCACCATAGCAACACATCGAAATCCCTTAACCTGCTCCACAGCAGGTTTAGTGAAATTCACTGGATAAATTGGCCACTTAAATAAATATAATCTGATTGATTTGGGTGATGAGGCACTTAAAATTAGCCGATACATTTTCCCAACACTGACGCATTTAACTTGATATTTTGCGATGCTTATGTGACTCTAGCCGACCAGCGGAGGCGGCGTTAAGCTGCGTTCACAAACAGGAAGTGTTGCGAATATTCGCTCACTTTGGATGTGAACGCACCATTAGACTTTGCCATGATTATGGTCTTAAACTCATCATATGTAGTCGTGATCATCTCCTGCTCCTCCACGGAGAGAAGAGACGCTCTTTCTCAGAGTTTATTTAAAATGGTAGCGTTTGATGATGATGTAATCTGTGTTCGACTCCTCCCCCTTCTGAAGAGGAGCGTGCACGAGCATTTATCCAGATGAATGACGTCTGGTTCGAATGAACGAGACCGTTTGAGGGCGGGTCAACCTTTGAAGAACCGGGAACGCCTGATGTCAATCATCTCGCTAATTTAAGATGGATAATAGGACATTTGATGGATTTAGCTGAACCACGTACGAAGAATACCCCCCAGGTTTTCTTTTTTCATGCAATATAATTATACAACTCAGATTGAATTGATCATGAAGTTAAACAACCAAAAGAAAGACGGGCTAAGGGAGGTCAGCAGCACCGTGACGGGTAATACCAAATGTGCACGGATTCTTTTTGCAATTGAACAGACTTTGCAAAGTCTGCTAGTCTTTAATCCATTTGTTGGTCAGATGGTGTTGTGATGCTGGAGAGCCTGGAGAGGGGATGAGGAGACACTTTCTTCCAACCTCATCAAGAAATAAAAAACCTGAATTAAAAGGCAAGCAAGCAATTAATGAATGCAATTTAGTATTTTGGTTTTTGGTATTTAGGTATTTGGTTTTAAACCTAAAGTACGAGAGTGGTCGTCCAGCAACCACAAGGTCGCCGGCTCGATCCCCAGTCGGGGATCGAGCCGGTCGGGGATCGAGTCGTGTATAGCTGGTGTTCACTGACAGCCAATGAAATTGCAGCATTATTGATGCTGTCCAAGGTGCTGAACATCCTCTGTGGTGATGAAACTCCCCTCTGTTTTCAGCACCTTATACTGAAATATTCTCCTGTACCCTTCTCTTCTCAACTCTATTTGAAAAGCCACACATCAATGATGAAGAGCTATTTATCGATCAATAAAAGTGTATGATCCCACTTTGCTGTTTACTGATTGTGGCAGAAAGATTATGTAAGTACTTGACTTATGTATGGCTATTAACCTATTATATTACAGTTTTCCTACTTATTAACATTTTAATTGCAATTCCTTAATTACTTCAATTAAATATTTCTTCACTGTTCACTATAATGGTTCATATATTAATAAGTAGACATTAGTCCATGAAATATACGTATTAAACACAACAGGGCTCACAAACACAACACAAATATATAAAACAAATATAATAATTTATATAATACAAAAAAATTTAATTATTAAAAAAAGAAAAGATATATACATGACAAAACACTCCCCTTTTCTCTTATTTTCCCTTTTCAACCATCCATCTATTTTTTTCTTTCTCATAAAAGGCAGACACCTGGAACTCTCTCCATGTCATCTCCTCCTCCACGCCCTGGTCTTTTACTGGAAACACTTAAGCAGGGCAGTAAACATACTTCCTACTCCAGGAACCCGGTGTGGATGTGAGGACTGTTTGGGCTTCAGTCCCATCCTACAGAAGCCACACCTTCGACCTGTGTGCTGGGATTCAGTCCTCTTCCTTTTTTGCTGCCCTCTCTCCTCCACCCTTTTCTTTGTGGCATCCAGTTCCTGTTGAAAGAACTTTGTTTCTGCAAAGTCATTGAAGGGCATTCTGGGGTTTGTCAGACTTTCAGCGCCATATGCTTTAAAAACTTTAGTGGAGCAGTAAAAGTATCTGACAGGGCCCTGCTGGTAAAAGAAGTGGACGGAGGAACCATCATTCTCGCAGTTGACTCATCCTGAGTATCACATTTCACGAGTCAATAAAAAAATACTAGTGAGAAAAAAAAAAGGTAAAAATTAAATTAAATCTGGTAAAAGTTTAGTTTTTGTTGAGCCTGAGAATCGTGTTCAATAAATCAAAGCAAACATTTGGCTCGTTCCAGACGAGCCGGTTCGGCGATCCAAACGTGATCTGTAAACTACAAGTAGACTACAGAACTATCAGGAAGTCATTTTTTCTGTGACTTCTTGTTAATTATTTGAAGGCAGCTGAAAACTGTCGGACTTGATCACAGTTTTTTGTCACCGCATCCTGATGATGACGCTGCTGTCGTCTGCATTCCAGGCGAGTCGCAGCTCTTTAGAACGAGCCTATTTAAAAAACAGAAAGTAATCGACGGTGAGTCATTTCTGACATGACGTAGTCACGTCGTCACAGATCCCTACAAGAGGCCCGGCCGGCCCACAGAGGCTCACTCTCCAGCAGCGGCTCCCTCCCGGCTGTCTTTATGCTTCTCCTCCTCATGTCTGCTCCTGTTGGTCTACTCACTTTAAATCAGTGGCGGGCCGTGCGTTATAGACCTAGGCCTTCAGTGAGTGCCGTATAGTCCACATCACGGGCGGACTGGGGGGAAAAGTGTCCCGGGAGTTACGGTCAGACCGACCCACACGGCACGTTCATCCCTCTTCCCTCTTCTTTCTGTTCAAGTAGTCGTATGAACCCCATTGCGTTATATTACTTGTGTTATTTTAGATCATTTTTTTCAGAATTTTGTTGTGAAAAAAAAGTATATTTTCAAAAAAATTACTTTTATACCATATTTTTATCATAACTATTAACATCCAGCATGATCTAAGCAAGATTTCCCAAACATGTCTTTTGGAGCGGTCGCCGACTTGTACCGGCCGTTTTGTGACTTTTCAGGTAGAAATAGGGGGTTTGAAAGGCTTGAATTTTTTTCTCAGACTCCCACAAGCTTTACGGTTACGTGGATATTGAAATCCGCCTTTGTTAAGGGGTACTTTTCACGAGTTTAGTGAAACGTTATGGTCGCCGCAGCAACGTCACGGAAATACGTAAGTACTTAAACTTAACAGTTACTCTAATTGTTTTAAACCATAGTGGTATCTTCTCACAAGGGTTACAGTATTGTAGCAATAAATGAAGTTAATAAACTTTGTGGTTGTGGAGATAGTTAAGTTTGTTTTAAATAAACACTTTTTTCTCGAAAATCAGGCTCTGAGGGGATTGGAGTTAAAAAGGTTAAGTGTCTTTTATTCCGTCTGTATATTTAATTTAAAACTGCTACCGTATTCTTCTTCTTTACTGTTTTTTACTACGGTTTACTGTTTATTTATATTACTTGATTTGTTTACTTGTGTGCAAGGCTGCTGTAATCCTGCAATTTCCCCAGACCAATAAAGGATTATCTTATTTTGGTATAAGTACTGTGTTGTATAAGTACTTTTATTGTGACAGTATCCGTACTGTGTAGTAAAAGTACTTTTATTGGTTGAATCAAGTACAAGTACCTCAAAAGTACCGGAGATTTCCTGATGGACGGCGCCAGATATTTGGTTTCTCTTCCTCCTTCATTTCATTAACATTCACAATAAAAAACAATATTTTTAATTCAAACAAAAACAACTTCCAGTAAAAACAAATCTGGATCAAATGTAAAGAAAAATACCAAAATACACAAATGTCAAAAAAATGTATACAGGAAACATTACAAACTCCCAATTAAACAACACTTTGGACCAGAATTCACAATAAATGCTGTGAATCACTTCTTAAACTTCATATTTTGGACCTCAGATTTAAAATCGGTTGAATAAAACCATGAAAGCGTTTATTGACGAGGCCGTCTATGGAACCCTGCAGGTACCATGGGCAGAGAGGGTCGTCACAGACGAAACGCACCAAATGAGGATCAATCCGCCGCTGAAAATAGTCCCCGACAACAACTCCTTTGATAAAGAAGCCGTTTCATCTTTTTACACTGGACAGTGTCGAGACCGTTAATCTCAATTTACTGGTCAGTCTACGTTCCAACCCTCACCTATGGTCATGACCCAGAGTTCGTGACCATAGGTGAGGGTTGGAACGAGGTCTCGGATAAAAGCGGCTGAAATGAGTTTCCTCTGTAGGGCTCAGTCTTAGAGATAGAATAAAGAGATGAGTTTCCTCTTGATAATATAAATCCTTATATTCTGTAGATATTCTTCATTGCATTACTCTTCATGTCTATTAAAGTTCAGGTTAGCGAGGTCAGTATAACACAGCTATGCAGCTGTTGTGTCTATGAAATGTCCAGTTCTCAAGGGAAGTTAGTCACACGCCTGCGCACTTCAACACCACACCTGTTTATCAGTATATTGACATTAAGGAAGCAGACTGGTCGTTGTGTTCCAGTCTTGTGAGAAAAGATGAGAACATGGGATTCTCCTCCTCTGGACAGGATAGAGCGAATCAGATGTCAGGACGAGGCGAGACGAACCTGTGACGATAAACTGTGTATGAAAGGCAACACTTCCGTGGTGGGGCAGTTGTTCTTTGCCCAACCTGCGTGTTGCTGTACCACTCACTGCTTTTGCAATTGCAGCGCTTACTACTTTGCTTGTGATCATTTAGTAAATAAATTTAGAGAACGAGAGAAGTTGTTGAACTGAGTTCTTCCAGGCATCCAAAAATTGACACACGCTATCACTCTGTAGGGTGACCAGGCTAAGGTTTTTGATCCGTAAAAGGTTCACGGTGCGTTCAGGGCCGTATTGAGACGCTTCTCGGTGGGTTCAGGTACAGTCCCCTCCCCGTGGCTCCTCATGTGCGTCTTCAGGCAGTGGCTCTGCGTGAAGGCCTTGTCGCAGACGGAGCACTTGTAGGGTCTCTCCCCAGTGTGCGTCCTCATGTGCACAGTCAGGTGATTCTGCTGCGCGCACGGCTTCCCGCACACCTTGCACACGAACAGCTTGATGCCGCGGTGGCTGCGCTCGTGGTTGCTCAGGTGCGTCTTTCGCTTGAAGAAGCGGCCGCACTCCGAGCAGCCGTACGGCGCCTCGCCAGTGTGCATACGCATGTGCGACGTGCGCGCGCCGCTCGACGAGAATCCATTGCCACAGACGGTGCAGGCGAACGGCCGCTCGCCGCTGTGCATGCGCATATGCGCCCTCAGCGTGCCGTTGGAGACGAAGGTCTTGCAGCACACGTGGCACAGGAACGGCCGCTCGCGCACCGTGTGCGTCTTCTCGTGACACTTCAGCGCGCACAAGAGCTTGAATCGCTTCCCGCAGACGCCACAGCCGTGGCGCCGCTCCTCGGAGTGCGTGGCCTTGTGCCGAGTGAGCGAGCGCAGGCCAGACAGCGACTTCCCGCATACGGAGCAGTGGTACTGGTCCCGGCCCGTGTGCACCTTGTCATGCGCCCACAGCTGCCCCTGCAGGCCGAACGCCATCGGGCAGGCATCGCACTTGTAGGGTTTCTCCTCCGAGTGCACCCAGTGGTGGTCCCTCAGCATGGACTCGTGGGCGAAGGCCTTGTCGCAGACGTCGCACTTAAACGGCCGGTTCCCCGTGTGCAGGGTGGTGTGGACCTTGAGGCCGTTGGCGGTGATGAAGTACTTCCTGCAGTCAGAGCAGTCGTAGGTCTTTTTGTACTTTTTGAGATGTCCCTTCAGGGCGTCCGCGGACTCGAAGCGCTCGCCGCACACGCCGCAGGTGCCACACGGCTCGTCCACGTGGCTCCAGGCGTGTTTGATGAGACTGCCGGTTGCCCGATACCAAACGCCGCACACCTGACACGCCTTCTTCCCGCCATCTTTTTCTTTGGCTCCTCGCTTCCTTTTCGGCTTCCTCTTCGACGTCTGCGGTGCCTCGGGTTCCCAGTCGTCGTCTCCGTCCAACGCCTCGCCGCCATCTTCGGCTTCCTCCGTTTCCACTTCCTGTTGCGGTGCCGCGATGTGTTGAACAGAGCTGTGGAGCCAAAGTGATAGATTAGTAATCAATATCAGCTCATCCGGATTGATCGGAAAACACAGTAATACTAATACTTTTAATTAATACCAATTAAAAACACAATGTCTGAATTAAATTAGCGGTAGAAGTAGTACTTTTCGAAGTAATTCAAAGCACTCTATTAAAATTACCTTGAGTCTGGTTCGGCTTCATCACTCTTCATCATGGAGCCTTCATCGCTTGTCTGTGAAAGGTGAAGCTCCGCCTCTTCTTCATCTCCCGGCTGCAAAAGTTCATGTTTTTAAGGAAAGGGAGGCCTTAAAAAAGGTACAGTGCACCCAAAACTGAATGAGCTCCCGGATACTGCTGGATAACTTTAGGACGTACTGTCCCTTTAAGAGAAGATCAGTTAGGAGGAGGAAGAAGTATTCGGCTCCATTACTGCAGTAAAAGTACTAATTCACACTGTGAAAATAGCAAAAGTATTGATCAGTCAAAAGGTAAAAAGTACACCATGTACCTCTGAGATGTAGTAGCTTGGCTGCCTACTGAAGTAGAGTACTAGATGTACTAATACCACAGTGAGTACCTTGGGTCTGATGTAGATCAGGGTCTTGTCTCCGGGGGACCTGGTCCTGAAGATCTCTTCGGGGGTCAAGGTTTTCACCAAGAGCCTCTGGAGTCTTCGGCTTCGGTCCGACTTGAAGATGTCAAACGGTTTCTGAGGCTCCAGCTGAGGGAAGGTGGACCTCAGCAGGTCCAGGAAGTCCTCCTCCCGCAGTCCACGAGGACACCTCACCTCCTGAACCGGGTACTTGTCCAGCACTGAAACGAGGAGAGGGGTGGGGGTTCAGCGAGGAGAGGGGTGGGGATTAAGCGGGGGGATTCGGATCACCTGAAAACCTGAACGCGTCGCTCACCTTTGTGAGGCAGCACGTCGGCCCGCGAGTCCTCCAGCACACAGACTCTGAGGACGTGGTGGGTTGGCTCCTCGCTGAGGTGGGGCGTGCCACGCCCCCTCCTCCTGTCAGACGCCACCGAGGGAGACGATAACCCGGGGGACACGGCGGGGGTTTCGCCACCCGCTTCTTCATTGAAGCTCCTCTTACTTTTGTCAAAGAACAGATAAGTTAAATCTTTATTTTCTGTCGTCACTCAACAACAAAAAAAGATCTGAAAACTAAATCCTGAAATAGAGTTTCCGACGGTCCTTGAACGCATCACGTGTGACTAACACTTCGGTCATTAATGGAACAAAAACGAAGCTTTAAATTGATTTTATTCTCATTTAAAATCCCAAAGAGACCGTTTAACTGAACCGGATTCTGTGGAATGTTTCTGCGTTTTGTTACCCTCGGGGAGGAATCATCTATTTTATGGCCTTCTGTCCGTCCGACGGAGTCCAGACATGGCCGGCCATCCCATCCTCGTCACCAATTTGTGGTGAAAATGAATACAGTTTCCTTGTAAGTCATTTAAAATCTCAAAGAAACTGGAGTTTTTCTCTCTACCTGCTTCCACTGTTTTTTGAGTTTCACGCTGTGACGGTTACTCATCCAGTCCAACTAAACATTGTTGTTCTCTACCGTCCACCTGGTTCCTTGGGAGATTTCTTGGAATAACTAGATGTCCTCCTATCAAACTTCCCAGAAAACGGCCCCTTGCTAATCCTTCTGGGTGACTAACATCCAGACAGAGAAGTCATCTGACCTGTTACTCTTACTGTCTTCCTTTGCTTTCTCACTCAGTCCTTCCCCTCCTACTCACAAAGCTGGCAACCACCTTGACTATATTTTCACCAGAAACTGCTCCACATCTAACCTCACTGTAACTCCACTTCATGTCTCTGACCACTTCTTTATCTCTTACTCTCTCTGGAACTGACAACCCTCCCACATCAACAGACTCTGCACCTGTCCGTCGCAACATTTGCACCCTCTCTCCCTCCTCTCTGGCCTCGTCTGTTCCGTCAGCCCTTCCTTCAACCGACTCTCTCACTCATGCATCCTAACTCTGCCAGAGACATTCTCCTCTGTACTCTGTCTTCCTCTCTTGATTCTCTCTGTCCTCTTACGACACGAAAGGTCCTTGTCCTCTCACTACTGGGATCCCTCAGGGCTCCGTCCTGGGTCCTCTCCTCTTCTCTCTGTACACCAACTCTCTCGGTATCATTCGCTCACATGGCTTTTTCTACCATAGCTATGCTGATGACATCCAACTGATTCTCTCGTTTCCACAAACGGAAACAAAAGGTAGCAGCAGGAATCTCTGTCTGACTGACATCTCTCAGTGGATGTCCACACACCACCTGAAAATTAACTTTTCCTTCCAGTAAAAAGCTCTGCCACCCACGACCTCACTATTACCTTCAACAACTCAGTATTGGCCCCGACCCCGACTGCCAGGAACCTCGGTGTGACACTCGACAGCCAACTCTCCTTGACTGCCAACATCACCGCAACGACACGTTCCTGTAGGTCCATGCTGTACAACATCAGAAGAATACGTCCCCTTCTCACCCAGAAGGCGGCACAGGTTCTCGTACAGGCTCTGATCATCTCGCGCCTTGACTACTGTAACTCCCTCCTGGCAGGTCTACCTGCTAATGCCATCCGACCTCTGCAGCTCATCCAGAATGCAGCAGCTAGACTGGTCTTCAACCTCCCGAAATTCACCCACACGACTCCGCTCCTCCGCGACCTTCACTGGTTACCATGGCTGCAGCATCGGCTTCAAAACATTGGTACTTGCGTACCGTGCTACGAACAGATCAGGTCCAATCTACATCCAGTAGCTCCGTCACTGCGAACTAAACACTCAAAAAAGTCACTGTTTGCTGTCCTTGCTCCTCAATGGTGGATTGAGCTCCCCATTGACATCAGGACAGCAGGAAGTCTCTACATTTTCTGTCGTGAACTAAAAACACATCTTTTAGACTACACCTTGAATAAGGAAGGTAGCGCCGTAGTAGCACTCTAGTAGCTCTTAAATGTCTCTTACTGATAGCACTTTGTAGTTTAACTTTATTGAAGAAATTGTACTTTCTTGATTCTTGTTGTTCTGAGTTTGTACTCATGGTTGAATGCACTTGGATAAAAGAGTCAGCTAAATGTAATGTTTACGTGAACCGGATTCTGTGGAGTGTTTCTGCGTTTTGTTACCCGGTGGCGGCTTCGGTCACATCCGCTGACGTCGTAGCCGATCCGGAAGGAGATCCAGCACCAGGTCCCTGGAGACCAGCGAGGTCTTCAGTGCTGCTCTGAGGATCCTCTCCGCTCTGAAACAGGTTTGTTCAGATTGTTTTTTATTTGTATTAAATTAAACTAAATGTAATTATTTGTATTAAATTAAACTTAATAAAATGTAAATCTTATTTTAGTTTCATGTAATTTTTTTAATAAACTACATGTTTTATTTTAATCTAATACATTTTATTTAAATTAAATGTAGCTGCTGCCATGTTAGCATACCTTTGCACAAATCGAAGCGAACCAACATTTTAAAAGTCGTCTGACAGATTTACCTCATATTTTATGACAAAGTGAAATAATTGCTGCCTAATCGATTTGTTTATTCTTAAATTTAACTTAGAATTATGATATGATGATTTTGACATTTATCCTCAGGAACTGACATGAAAGTAAGCGGCTGCCATGTTAGCATAGCGTAGCACCGATCGAACCATTCAGAAAACAACCAATTTAAGTGCAGCTGAATGGGTTTGTTTGGGGTTCCTGCGCTTCACGGGTACCTTCAGTCGGATGTAGAGGGCAGAGGTTCCCCTCCTGGAGAGCCGGATACTCCTGCAGATCTGCTCAGGCGTCAGCGCCGCCACCTCCAGAGGCTGAAGCGTCTTCGTCCGGTCCGACGTGAAGACGTCGAAGGGTCTCTGGGCCTCCAGCTGAGGGAAGGTGGACCTCAGCAGGTCCAGGAAGTCCTCCTCCCGGAGTCCTGGAGGACACCTCACCTCCCGGACCGGGTACTTCTGAAAAACTGAAAGCAGGAAAAAACTATTAAACTATTTAACCGCGGCTGTAAATATAAAAAAAACGTGTGTTCCGTCTTTCGAAACGAACCCGTGTTGGAGAGCACGGCGGTGCGAGAGTCTTCCAGGACGCAGACCCTCAGGACTACAAGGCCCCGCGTGTCACTGCTGCGAGGTCTGCCGGGCCTCCTCCTGTCAGACCGGTCTCGGGGGGGAACTACCCTGCAGCTGACGACAGAGGAGAGAGGAGATCATTGCATGGTAGGATACACATCATGACATTAGCTAAGCTAACTGGCCTGCTAACTAGCATGCTAGGCTAACTAGCATGCTACATGCTGGTGCTGCTGGGATCGGTCACCTGGGGGAGGTTTGATAGTCCGGGTCCTTCAGGTCTTCCCGTCCGGAACTCGTCGCCGCTTGCTCTTCATCGTCACCATCGTCTTCGTCTTCCAACCACAGGAGGCCCAGACTCCCAGTGTCCTCCACAGCTGGACAGTTCAAACCAGTTCAAACCAGAACTCCCAGTTCAGTTCACCAATGACACTTCAACTGGACATTTTAAGTGATGGTCAAAGTACTTCTACTGTGATAGAGTACATTTACAGAGTGGTATTGGTACTTTTACAGTATCATAGTATATATACTGTAAGGTATTTGTACATGTACTGCAGTAAAAGACCTGAATACTTGCTCCATCACTGCTGACTGGACATTATATTATAATGTTGTGTGTTTTCCTAGTTTTGAAGGTAATACTTCAGTAACATATTTATATAAAGTAACTCACCTGCCTGCTGCTCCTCTTCCTCCTCCTCTTCCTCACCCAGAACCACCACCTCGTGTCCTTCCTCATCCGGAACCAGAGCTTCGTGTTTCACACCAAAAGGAAAAGAAAGTGAAAAACCGAACAAAGCCGAACACGAACGGAAGTGAAATAATATGTTGTGGTTGTAAATAATAGTATTAATATAGTTTATGAGAGTTCTGCCACTTGCTGGCCCACCTAAACCCCCCACTAAAGGCCACTTTTCTGTCTCCACAAACACAAAGAAGGACAGTGGGAAAAGGACAGACAGAAAGTCATTCTGGGAGGAAACAGTGTACCGTACTTTTCGGGTTATAAGCCGCTACTACCTTCGGTCAGTGTCCCCGTTAGCTCCCCGCTGTAGCCAGCTGGGGCTCCTGCTAGCGCTCCGTCACTTCCCCGCTAACTTCCGCTAGCTCCCCGAAAACCACCGAAGGTAGCGGGACCAGGCTCGACACCCGACTTGGGCAGAGGGGACGCGGGCAGTAGCAGCAGCAGTGGCCGGTAGCAGCAGAAGCGCTAGCTAGCAGCGCTACTAGCAGCGCTACTAGCTTGCTACAGCGGGGACACTGATCAGCCGTAGGAGCGGCTTATAACCCGAAAAGTACGGTACTAGCTGCCTGTAAAAGCTGTCTGGGTGTGTGAGGAGGGCAATAATGGGTTCTGTCTTCAGCTGGACAGGAACTGCTTCAGGGAGATAAACAAATCTCTAAAACACCTGGACATGGACACACATAAAAGCCTATAACATGAACACTGAATGCTCTATGCAAACAAAACTGTTTGAGAAGATGTAAAATAGGTTACATTTAATTTCTGTAATCTCAAAAGCTTTGTTCATGTTCATTTTCAATTGTTTAGAAGAGAAATGAAAATACGTTTCTTTACTTTTTTGTTTTTACAGTGTTTTAAGCCTTTATATAACACACACACACACACACACACACACACACACACACACACACACAATAATAATATTTTTTCCAAAAGGAAATTTTTTGACATATTTATTGATAAATAAGACAAAAAGGACCAGGCGGACTGTCATCATTACAGATCTAAAAGGGTTAATGCGTGACATTTAGTCAAACTTTAGAAAGCAGAATTGTGAGTGACGTCATCGCAGTGTGTGTGAGCGTGGTGTTTTATTTTATTTCAGTCTGCAGCCTCGTCACGAGGCGAACGGACGTTCAATCCCCGTTTTCTACCCGGAGCTCAACAACCGGCGCAGTGTTTTTGTGCAACCCCGGACCGCATTCAGCCACCGACCTGTCCTCCGCAGCGAGACCCGCGGCTGCAGCAGCAGCTCCAGCTGCTTCTCCTGCCGGTGGATCTCCCGCCTGAAGCCCGCCGCCTCGGCCTCGTAGCCGGACACGGTCCTCTCCACCACCGCGAGGATCTCCCGCGCGGCCGTCGTCAGCTTCTCGGCCACGACGCCTCTCAGGAGCTCGGCCTTGGTCACGTGGTCGCCGCCGCCGCTCTCCGTCCAGTAGAACATCGTGGGTTCTAGTCCGCCACAGCCGCGAGGTCCGGGCACAACAACAACAGCGCGACGCGCGGTGTGGTTCCGGGTTGTGCGGCGGTGCGTCTCTGAATGACGTCCGGAGGGAAACAAACACGATGAGATTCACAGGCTCAAAAAGTGTTATAAAGAAGCGAATAAACTGTTAAATCAGGAAAGAATCCACAATAACTAAATAATATAGTTTTTAATAGAAATAAAAGAGCTGAATAAAACAGAAATGTTAATTTTGCAATTAATGAATGAAAACATTTATTTTCCATTTGTTTTTGGTATATTTTTCAATATTATTAATGGTATTTTTTTATCAAGTAATTTATTTCTTATTTATTTTGGCCGCTTCTGTCCCTCATAAACATGATGCCTACATGCTTTATTAAATAAATCCTTCTGCATGCATCTGATGACTTTTATGTTATTTTTCTATTTTACCTTTATATAATAACTCAGCTTTTCCCATGAAGAGAAATCTGTAGGTTTTCTGTATTTCCCCCCAAAAGAATATATATATATATATATATATATATATATATATATATATATATTATCCTTCATCAGCATTAGATCCTTTATTGAATGATGTCCGGAGGGAAACAAACACAATGAGATTCACAGGCTCAAAAAGTGTTATAAAGAAGCGAATATACAGTTAAATAGGGCGACTGTGGCTCAGTGGTGAGCAGGGTCGTCCTTCAATCAGAGGATCGGCGGTTCGATCCCCGGCTCCGCTAGCCCATGTCGATGTGTCCTTGAGCAAGACACTTAACCCTAAATTGCTCCCGTAGCTGCGTCTACGGTGTATGAATGGTTGACAATCTGATGTGGCTCCTTGCATGGTGCTCCTATCATCAGTGTATGAATGGGTGAATGATGTCATGTAGTGTTAAAGCGCCTTGAGTGGTTGGAAGACTAGAAAGGCGCTATACAAGTATGGGTCCATTTACCATTTAAATCAGGAAATAATCCACAATAAGGGGAAAGAGGGTAAAGTCACTCCTTCATCTAAAGTAAAAAGTGAATAAAATGCAGTAAAAAGTATAATATTTCCCTCTGAGACGCAGTGCAGAATTAGAAAGTAGCATAACATTGAAATACTCTAGTTAAAGTACCTCAATTATATGTAGTACTAGTAGTAATACTTCCTTTCCACCACTTTCTCTGATGGAAGATATTTAATCAGTTCAGTTCATAACTATGATATTGTGTTATAGTCTGATGAATTTACAGCTTTAAACACAATCCCCCAAAACTAAAATGTTTCTCAACTACGTTTGACTAGAAACGTATTTTCTCCTTGATTACGTTTGTGTTTGACGTACAAATATGTTTCTCGTCAACGTTCCTTTGCCGTTTGTTTTCTTGCTTTCGTTTTCTTGCTTCAGATGTATGGATGTGGTCAGAAACATATCCATATCAGTCAGTGGTTCAGATATTATTCAATTTATTATCTTTCCATTAACCCTCAAATCAAAGCATTCAAAGGCACTTTACGCACAGTTGAGGTGTATTTCCCTTTAACTCACTATACGCAGGTCACATGTTTTATACTTAATGTGAACATCATTTATTTAATCAGTATATGATTTGTTGACGTCTTATTTTGAAAACCGGATGTTGTGTCACGTGGATCTCTCCGCTAACTTTGCAAAATCCCTCGCTGGCTCTAGATTGTGGGCGTTTGAATGTGTTTCCTAGAGAACTTTCATTATTTACGTACATTCATGCTGTATAGTGGGATTCATGTGGATATGAATGGATGAAGAGAATCATTTGCTTCCACTTTATTTATTCATTTAAATATCAACATCAATTTCACATTTCCAAAACGCAGCCAGAAGAAATCGCCACATACGTGGTCCAAACAATTCTTCAGAACTCACACAATGAACTCAATATTTATTACATAAACACAATTTATCATATAAATACAAAATATAAAACTCAACCCAAACCACTGTGTACTTACAGAGGAAAACGACTCCATTCAAACATTTACCTGAGAGACATTACTGGTTGTGTTGCACATTCAGATTTCTTTTTCCACATATAGTGAACAGGTGAGTCATGCTTATTCTATTTAAATAAAATGAACAGACTCATGTTGCAGATCTTAAAAGTAACAGATCGATGAGGAGTCCCATCAGAATAATGAGCTCTGTTTACTCCGTCATCAGAATCACAAACGGTTTATTCTTAAGTACGTTTGCACATACAATTAATTTGGCTTGGAGATTAGTGTGTGACAATAAATAAAGCACAATAGTAAAATATGCAATTTAAGAACATTTAGAAAGAAATGAAGATGAACAAACAGATTAAGAGTATCTTGCAACACGTTAGAAGCCCCCCAAATGCCCTTTGCTGATTCTGATTGGCTTAACAGGGCTGTCAATCTCATTTTGGTGGGAGTATCTCAATTCTATTGGCTCTAAAGATTCAAAGGATCCGCTGCTGAGATACAGGCTGAAGATATTCAGCTGGCTTTCATGGCATTGAGCATCATTTAGGTTTGGCATTGTGTACGTTACTGCTGTATTGCGATGTATTGGACACCATTAGTGATATACAAGTGAAGTATATAGTCTGGTACATAAAAAAAAGTTCAAATGGCACACATATTTCCAAAATGCCAGATTTGGAGATCTCGCCTGAATGTTCTCTGTTCTAAACCCTCTCTAACTTTGTTCTGCTTCACTTTATCAAAGTCAACCTTTGCAGAGAGAATGTTCACATATTGTGCTATGATTTGGGTTAGAGAATGTTCACATATTGAGCTATGATTTGGGTTAGAGAATGTTCACATATTGTGTTATGATTTGGGTTAGAGAATGTTCACATATTGTGTTATGATTTGGGTTAGAGAATGTTCACATATTGAGCTATGATTTGGGTTAGAGAATGTTCACATATTGAGCTATGATTTGGGTTAGAGAATGTTCACATATTGTGTTAGGATTTGGGTTAGAGTTGGACCTTACCAGGGTCCGCTGAAGCCCCCCTAAAATGTTCTTCAGCCCCCCTAAATAATTTGGCTTGAAAAAAATAAAAAACTTTTAAATTAAACTATTGTTTCTCACATGGACAAGTTATTTATAACTCTAAAATGCTACATATGTGCGTGCGTTCTGGTTTGTATGTTTTCTCCCCTTCAAATTACAATCCGATAGCCTACTTAACTTTAGGGCACTAGGACCTTGGGGAGGCTGCTGCGCTGGCTTTCTCACTCTGCCAAGTAAAGTCTCTCATCAACCACAGCAGGATTATACCAAGTAAACTACACCAAGGAGTTTATCTCATAGTAAACTACATCAAGGAGTTTAACTACAAGTAAACTATACCAAGGAGTTTATCTCACAGTAAACTACACCAAGGAGTTTAACTACAAGTAAACTATACCAAGGAGTTTATCTCACAGTAAACTATACCAAGGAGTTTATCTCATAGTAAACTACATCAAGGAGTTTATCTCATAGTAAACTATACCAAGGAGTTTATCTCACAGTAAACTATACCAAGGAGTTTATCTCATAGTAAACTATACCAAGGAGTTTATCTCACAGTAAACTACACCAAGGAGTTTATCTCACAGTAAACTACACCAAGGAGTTTATCTCAAAGTAAACTATACCAAGGAGTTTATCTCACAGTAAACTACACCAAGGAGTTTATCTCACAGTAAACTATACCAAGGAGTTTATCTCACAGTAAACTACACCAAGGAGTTTATCTCACAGTAAACTATACCAAGGAGTTTATCTCACAGTAAACTATACCAAGGAGTTTATCTCATAGTAAACTACACCAAGGAGTTTATCTCACAGTAAACTATACCAAGGAGTTTAACTACAAGTAAACTACACCAAGGAGTTTAACTACAAGTAAACTATACCAAGGAGTTTATCTCAAAGTAAACTACACCAAGGAGTTTATCTCAAAGTAAACTATACCAAGGAGTTTATCTCAAAGTAAACTATACCAAGGAGTTTATCTCAAAGTAAACTATACCAAGGAGTTTATCTCATAGCAGGGGCGTCTCTAGGATTTTGACACATCTGGGGCTTAGCCCAGAAGAGTGAAGCAGCGACATGTTTAGACATAGAAACACTCTCCACATACCCTACAGGTACCTGCTCTTCTGGACTGAATTGAATTGAGGCATTTCATGGTTACCAGTTAATACCAAATAGGCTAGCAATGTTCACAAACTTCCCTCAATAGCCCAGGCACAAAAATGCCCCATTCATCATGTTGAGCATACCAACAGCAACCATTCAGCAACAGTAAACATTGATATGTTTAATGAACCATGCATCTTGTCATGTACAGTGTTTACATTGTTTTACTTTGTACATTTAATGCTCTTTACATACTCATATGTATTTATTCTTTACATATTCTTTAACATTATTTAACATAACATACTCTTTAACATAATATTTAGACATAAGATGCTAATAATGCTAATAGTGCTCAACCAACACAAACACTTAAAGTAGTGGTTCTCAAACTTTTTCTGTAAATAACATTTTGTGCTTTTATAAATAACAGAATAAAGAAAATTGCAATCACTTAAAGTTTCAAGTAAATCAGATTGCTCCATCAGAATTTTTTTTTTTATGTTTTAATTGCAATCACTTAGATCAATGAACAGGAAGTTGTATCTGTGCAAAAAAAATACTAATATTTAGTTACTACTAAATAGCTCATTGTGGAAAACAATAAGCTATTTTTTTTTTTGCCAAACAAAACAGAATGAGAGCATCAGGTTGCATCAGTATTAGTGGAGCAGTGAGCCTCTACACATCTTTATAAACGGGGTTGTAGATTTGATACAATTCATGTTCAACGTTGATCTGAGATCTGTTTTCTGTTTTGAGACGCAGCAGCAGAAAGGACGACGGAGACTTCTGGCAAAGAGCCAAAAAATAAGGGAGTCGCGCATGAGCAGCGTAACCTGTTAACGGCGTAACCATTTACCTGAAAGTACAGGCATTTCTCCATGTATTTATTAATGACTTAGTTTTATGTCCGTGTACTTTGTACTTCTGTAATATGTGAAGCCAGCAGCTCATTGTTGGTAGAAGACACGAGCACTTTGTCTCTTTCACCTGAGCAGGAGAGCTGCTCTGTGTTCAGAGAGCTGCTCTGTGATCAGAGAGCTGCTCTGTGATCAGAGAGCTGCTCTGTGTTCAGAGAGCTGCTCTGTGTTCAGAGAGCTGCTCTGTGTTCAGAGAGCTGCTCTGTGTTCAGAGAGCTGCTCTGTGATCAGAGAGCTGCTCTGTGTTCAGAGAGCTGCTCTGTGTTCAGAGAGCTGCTCCGGTGTTCCTCACATGAGAGCTGCTGTTGCCATCTTCACCCTGGGAGCGTTTAAAACGCATATATAGGTCTGCTTTTCACGCGACATATTTTTCGACGCTCTCTGTCCGCTGCTGTGTGCTCAGCGCTCACCTGTCTGTGCGCATCAGGGCAGAACTCCGCCGTGCGCGACGCAGAGCAGAGGAGAAGTGTTAACGCGACCATGTAGAGACAGAAATGACAAGCTGTGTGTGGATAAGATAATAAAATGCGTCCGTTTAGTTTAATAACAGAACAAGGTGTAGACCTGTTCTATAGGAAAGAGAAACTTAAATGACGACTTGTATAATAGGGGGGCGCACACTGCAAGTGCGCCTGCTGCCTGACGCCGCTGTTTTGGGTGAATGACGTATTTTCTTTTTTGAAAATTAATAGCAGATGCTCCCGAAAAGCTCCCTTTAAAGGGAGCTTTTCGGGAGCATCTGCTATTAATTTATTAAGTTAAAGCTCCCTTTAGGGACACCACTGGGTCGGACTCCAGCTCAGTCTCCGCCATGCCGCCCATGCAGTGGGTACGGAAAGTATTCAGACCCCTTTAAATGTTTCACTCTTTGTTTCATTGCAGCCATTTGCTAAAATCAAAAATTTCATTTTATTTCTCATTAATGTACACTCAGCACCCCATCTTGACAGAAAAAAAACAGAAATGTAGAATTTTTTTCAAATTTATTAAAAAAGAAAAAGTGAAATATCACATGGTCATAAGTAGTCAGACCCTTTGCTGTGACGCTCATATTTAACTCGCATGCTGTCCATTTTTTCTGATCCTCCTTGAGATGGTTCTACTCCTTCATTGGAGTCCAGCTGTGTTTAATTAAACTGATTGGACTCGATTAGGAAAGGCACACACCTGTCTATATAAGACCTTACAGCTCACAGTGCATGTCAGAGCAAATGAGAATCATGAGGTCGAAGGAGCTGCCCAAGGAGCTCAGAGACAGAATTGTGGCAAGGCACAGATCTGGCCAAGGTTACCAAAGAATGTCTGCAGCACTCAAGGCTCCTAAGAGCACAGTGGCCTCCATAATCCTCACATGGAAGAAGTTTGGGACGACCAGAACTCTTCCTAGACCTGGCCGTCCAGCCAAACTGAGCAATCGTGGAAGAAGAGCCTTGGTGAGAGCGGTAAAGAAGAACCCAAAGATCAGTGTGGCTGAGCTCCAGAGACGCAGTAGGGAGATGGGAGAAAGTTCCACAAAGTCAGCTATCACTGCAGTCCTCCACCAGTCAGTCAACTCTGTCACCATTCTTGACCGGCCCAGCCAGAGCCCTGACCTAAACCCAATGAGCATCTCTGGAGAGACCTGAACATGGCTGTCCACCAACGTTCACCATCCAACCTGACGGAACTGGAGAGGATCTGAAGGAAGAATGGAGAGGATCCCCAAATCCAGGTGTGAACAACTTGTTGCATCATTCCCAAGAAGACTCATGCTGTACTAGCTCAAAAGGGTTCTACTCAATACTGAGCAAAGGGTCTGAATACTTATGACCATGTGATATTTCAGTATTTCTTTTTTTATACATTTGCAAAAATGTCTACATTTCAATTTTTTCTGTCAAGATGGGGTGCTGAGTGAACATTAATGAGAAAATAAAATGAACTTTTTAGATTTTAGCAAATGGCTGCAATGAAACAAAGAGTGAAAGATATAAAGCGGTCTGAATACTTTCCGTACCCACTGTATGTTACTGGTGCCAGAAGGTGGGTCTACTGTTACTGCCTGGTGTTACCAGGGTAGGGAGGCGGAGTTGGGTCTGGGGATTGGGTATAGGTGGTGGGTTTAGGGTTTAGGGGTAAATGGGCTGGTTGGACTGGGGAAATGATTCTCTCTCTTTTAAACATCACATTCAGCAACTTGTGAAGAAGGTGTGTGTGTGTGTGTGTGTGCGAGTGTGTGTGTGTGTGTGTGTGTGTCAGCTGTTCTCATCTGAAGTTACTTTCAGTTTCATGTTGACTTCACACTGCACATGCACTGGCTCCGCACCGTTAAACCACCGATGCGTTTACCTTGATGGGTTCATGTAGTCCTAAAGCACCGCATGGTAGAAGGCGTTGTGACGTCACCTCCTCCTTTACCCTCAGTGATGACGTCACCTCCTCCTTTACCCTCAGTGATGACGTCACCTCCTCCTTTACCCTCAGTGATGACGTCACCTCGTCCGGTCACGGAGGACGTCGCCGCGGCGCCCGGAGAGGACGCCGCCCTGCGGTGCTCCAGTCCCGCAGCCGGCGCCGTGGCCACGCTGCAGTGGAAGAAGCCGGCGCTGAGGTCCGAGCGCTACGTCTTCTTCTACCGAGACCGCCACTTCAACGGCGACTACCAGGACCGGCGCTTCCGAGGCCGAGTGCGGCTCAGAGACCCGGCCATGAGGAACGGAGACGTCTCCGTGGTTCTGGGGAACGTCACCGCCGACGACTCGGGGACGTACGAGTGTCGGGTTTCGGGCGGACGGGGTCGCGTCCGAAGATTCAAACCCGATTCCGCCAGCGTCGTCAGGCTGACCGTCAGAGAGCCGGGTGGGTCCGCCGGACCCCCGGGTCACATGTTGGATGTAGAGGTCGGTGACCCCTGACCTCATACGCTCACCTGTTTCTCTGTAGGTGCCAAGGACGGAGGGAACAAGGATACACTAGTTGGTCTAGCTGTTGGTCTAGTTGTTGGACTTGGAGGTGGTGTTGTTGGTGGTGTGGTGTTTATGATCTATAGACGACGTAATCAGCACCAGCCTCTACCTGATCAGCACCAGCCTCTACCTGATCAGCACCAGCCTCTACCTGATCAGCACCAGCCTCTACCTGATCAGCACCAGCCTCTACCTGATCAGCACCAGCCTCTAGCTGATCAGAACCAGCCCCTACCTGATCAACACCAGCCTCTACCAGGGGCGTCTCTAGGATTTTGACACATCTGGGGCTTAGCCCAGAAGAGTGAAGCAGTGAAATGTGTAGACATAGAAACACTCTCCACATACCCTACAGGTACCTGCTCTTCTGGACTGAATTGAGGCATTTCATGGTTACCAGTTAATACCAAATAGGCTAGCAATGTTCACAAACTTCCCTCAATAGCCCAGGCACAAAAATGCCCCATTCATCATGTTGAACATACCAACAGCAACCATTCAGCAACAGTAAACATTGAGATGTTTAATGAACCATGCATCTTGTCATGTACAGTGTTTACATTGTACATTTAATGCTCTTTACATACTCGTATGTATTTATTCTTTACATATTCTTTAACATTATTTAACATAACATACTCTTTAACATAATATTTAGACATAAGATGCTAATAATGCTAATAGTGCTCCACCAACACAAACACTTAAAGTAGTGGTTCTCAAATGTTTTCTGTAAATAACTTCATTTTGTGATTCCATCTGTGCTTTTATAAATAACAGAATAAAGAAAATTGCAATCACTTAAAGTTTCAAGTAAATCAGATTGCTCCATCAGAATTTGTTTTTAATGTTTTAATTGCAATCACTTAGATCAATGAACAGGAAGTTGTATCTGTGCAAAAAATACTGATATTTAGTTACTACTAAATAGCTCATTGTGGAAAACAATAAGCTATTTTTTTTTTTTGCCAAACAAAACAATGAGTGCAGATATGTGAGCATCAGGTTGCATCAGTATCAGTGGAGCAGTGAGCCTCTACACATCTTTATAAACAGGGTTGTAGATTTGATACACTTCATGTTCAACGTTGAGATCTGTTTTCTGTTTTGAGAGACGCAGCAGCAGAAAGGACGTCACGAGACTTCTGGCAAAGAGCCAAAAAATAAGGGAGTCGCGCATGAGCAGCGTAACCTGTTAACGGCATAACGTAAACATTTACCCGAAAGTACAGGCTTTTCTCCATATATTTATTAATGACTTAGTTTTATCTCCGTGTACTTTGTACTTTTGTAATATGTGAAGCCAGCAGCTCATTGTTGGTACAAGACACGAGCACTTTGTCTCTTTCACCTGAGCAGGAGAGCTGCTCTGTGTTCAGAGAGCTGCTCTGTGATCAGAGAGCTGCTCTGTGTTCAGAGAGCTGCTCTGTGTTCAGAGAGCTGCTCTGTGTTCAGAGAGCTGCTCTGTGATCAGAGAGCTGCTCTGTGTTCAGAGAGCTGCTCTGTGTTCAGAGAGCTGCTCTGTGATCAGAGAGCTGCTCTGTGATCAGAGCAGCTCTGTGATCAGAGAGCTGCTCTGTGATCAGAGAGCTGCTCTGTGATCAGAGAGCTGCTCTGTGTTCAGAGAGCTGCTCCGTGTTCAGAGAGCTGCTCCGTGATCAGAGAGCTGCTCCGTGTTCAGAGAGCTGCTCCGTGTTCAGAGAGCTGCTCCGTGTTCAGAGAGCTGCTCCGTGTTCAGAGAGCTGCTCCGTGTTCAGAGAGCTGCTCCGTGTTCAGAGAGCTGCTCCGTGTTCAGAGAGCTGCTCCGTGTTCAGAGAGCTGCTCCGTGTTCAGAGAGCTGCTCCGTGTTCAGAGAGCTGCTCCGTGATCAGAGAGCTGCTCCGTGATCAGAGAGCTGCTCCGTGATCAGAGAGCTGCTCCGTGATCAGAGAGCTGCTCTGTGTTCAGAGAGCTGCTCCGTGATCAGAGAGCTGCTCTGTGTTCAGAGAGCTGCTCTGTGATCAGAGAGCTGCTCCGTGTTCAGAGAGCTGCTCCGTGTTCAGAGAGCTGCTCCGTGTTCAGAGAGCTGCTCTGTGTTCAGAGAGCTGCTCTGTGATCAGAGAGCTGCTCCGGTGCTCCTCACATGAGAGCTGCTGTTGCCATCTTCACCCTGGGAGCGTTTAAAACGCAGATATAGGTCTGCTTTTCACGCGACATATTTTTCACGCTCTCTGTCCGCTGTTGTGTGCTCAGTGCTCACCTGTCTGTGCGCATCAGGGCAGAACTCCGCTGTGCGCGACGCAGAGCAGAGGAGAAGTGTTAACGCGATCATGTAGAGACCGACGTGACAAGCTGTGTGTGGATAAGATCAATAAAATACGTCCGTTTAGTTTAATAACAGAACAAGGTGTAGACCTGTTCTATAGGAAAGAGAAACTTAAATGACGACTTGTATAATAGGGGGGCGCACACTGCAAGTGCGCCTGCTGCCTGACGCCGCTGTTTTGGGTGAATGACGTATTTTCTTTTTTTTTGAAAATTAATATTCGGGGCTAATTAAAAAACATCCGGGGCTTTAGCCTAGGGACGCCACTGTCTCATAGTAAACTATACCAAGGAGTTTATCTCAACGTAAACTACACCAAGGAGTTTAACTACATGTAAACTACACCAAGGAGTTTAACTACATGTAAACTACACCAAGGAGTTTAACTACATGTAAACTACACCAAGGAGTTTAACTACATGTAAACTACACCAAGGAGTTTAACTACATGCAAACTACACCAAGGAGTTTAACTCAACGTAAACTACACCAAGGAGTTTAACTACATGTAAACTACACCAAGGAGTTTATCTCAAAGTAAACTATACCAAGGAGTGTATCTCATAGTAAACTACACCAAGGAGTTTAACGACAAGTAAACTACACCAAGGAGTCTAACTACATGTAAACTACACCAAGGAGTCTAACTACATGTAAACTACACCAAGGAGTCTAACTACATGTAAACTACACCAAGGAGTCTAACTACATGTAAACTACACCAAGGAGTCTAACTACATGTAAACTATACCAAGGAGTTTAACTACATGTAAACTACACCAAGGAGTTTAACTACATGTAAACTATACCAATGAGTTTATCTCAAAGTTAACTATACCAATGAGTTTATCTCAAAGTAAACTATACCAATGAGTTTAACTACATGTAAACTATACCAATGAGTTTATCTCAAAGTAAACTATACCAAGGAGTTTATCTCAAAGTAAACTATACCAAGGAGTTTATCTCAAAGTAAACTATACCAAGGAGTTTATCTCAAAGTAAACTATACCAAGGAGTTTAACTACAAGTAAACTATACCAAGGAGTTTAACTACAAGTAAACTACACCAAGGAGTTTAACTACATGTAAACTACACCAAGGAGTTTAACGACAAGTAAACTACACCAAGGAGTTTATCTCAAAGTAAACTACACCAAGGAGTTTCTCTCAAAGTAAACTATACCAATGAATTTATCTCACAATAAACTATACCAAGGAGTTTAACTACAAGTAAACTATACCAAGGAGTTTAACTACAAGTAAACTATACCAAGGAGTCTAACTACATGTAAACTATACCAAGGAGTTTAACTACATGTAAACTATACCAAGGAGTTTAACTACATGTAAACTATACCAATGAGTTTATCTCAAAGTTAACTATACCAATGAGTTTATCTCAAAGTAAACTATACCAAGGAGTTTATCTCAAAGTAAACTATACCAAGGAGTTTATCTCAAAGTAAACTATACCAAGGAGTTTATCTCAAAGTAAACTATACCAAGGAGTTTATCTCAAAGTAAACTATACCAAGGAGTTTATCTCAAAGTAAACTATACCAAGGAGTTTATCTCAAAGTAAACTATACCAAGGAGTTTAACTACAAGTAAACTATACCAAGGAGTTTAACTACAAGTAAACTATACCAAGGAGTTTAACTACAAGTAAACTACACCAAGGAGTTTAACGACAAGTAAACTACACCAAGGAGTTTCTCTCAAAGTAAACTATACCAATGAATTTATCTCACAATAAACTATACCAAGGAGTTTAACTACAAGTAAACTATACCAAGGAGTTTATCTCAAAGTAAACTATACCAAGGAGTTTATCTCAAAGTAAACTACACCAAGGAGTTTATCTCATAGTAAACTATACCAAGGAGTTTATCTCACAGTAAACTATATCAAGGAGTTTATCTCCAAGTAAACTATATCAAGGAGTTTATCTACGTTATTTTCTACGTTATAAACCCAAAACAAACACGCAGCAGCGTTTCCGCTCCCATCAGTCCCAGTACCCAGGAGAGGATGACCGGTCCCCGTGAAAGAGCTCCTCCTCCACTCGTTGGGTTTGGTGTCTCAGGTTTGGTCCGAGCTGTAAAGAGAACAAACAAAACTAAAAGTCAGCAACAGATTTAACTGAAACACGCGTCACAGATCCTGTAAGAAGGAAGCGTAACGACTGAAGAAGTCCACAGTGATCCTCATGAGGAACTTCTACTGAATTAACTCACATGTTACTTTGAGGTGACATATCCTAGAACCACCACCACCATCGCCTGTGTTCACTCTACACACGAAAACACCCGAGTCATCAGTCCTGAGTCTGGACACGTGGAGTCTGAGTCGTCCTTCTCTGAGGACGTCTCTGTCCACCTGGACTCGTCCTGCAAAGCGTCCATGCTGAGACTCTAAGACCTCGACGCCTTCGTGAAGATCAAACAGGACGAAGGGTCTTAGGACTGTTAACATCTCACAGAAGACAGAAATGGAGTTGAGGGAACAGTCTGATCTGATGGGGAACCTCCATTCTATAGTGACGTCATGGTTCTCCTCTGCCTGGTAGGAGCTCTCCGTCTCGTCCACTATAGGTGATCCTGCTGAGGAGACAGAGAGGGAGGATCAGACAAGCTGATGGGAAGGAGAACTATAGCAGCGGTCCGTGGGTCCCTTGGTACCGGACCACACAGAAAGAATGAATGAAAAAAAAAGTCAAGTTCGGAAGATGTTTTATTTTGAAAAATGACCGGATACATCAGTCTGTGCGAAACCTCAGACGGAACATCTTGACACATCTCAGGAGGTTATGTGACCCGTTACCGTAAAAATGAAACTTAAAAGTCTGTTTCAACTCTGCCGGTGTTCTGGATTAAAACCAAGGCAGAATATCCTGAAATCCCCAAAAAGCATGAAAACCTGCCTCCATTTCAACATCCTGTCTTTGTGAAGCGGGTTTAAGTTAATAAGTAGACTGGACTAAAGGTCTAAGTTAAGAGGTAGACTGGACAATAAGGTCTAAGTTAAGCAGTAGACTGGACATAAAGAACACACATCGGGTGTCTCCCATCACTCTGATCCGGCTCCTTGCAGAGAAACAAGCTCCCACTAATTCGGTGTAATGGTGAGTTGTATTTTTAAGCACTTTATTATTGTCTTTATACCGGTCGTATCATTTTATTGCGTCATATTTATTACATCATATTTATTACGTCATATTTATCGCCCACACCGTGAAGGCCGGCCCGTGAAAATATTGTCTTACACGAAACCGGTCTGTGGCGCAAAAAAGGTTGTGGACCGCTGCTTTAGAGAGTTTCCTCTCTGACGTTGTAGAGTGGAGGTCCTAGCTGGTGAGGATGAACGTGAGTTGAGTGTGTGGAGAACAAAGTGAAGCTGTAAACTAACCAGAGACACTGGAGGTCAGTGTGAAGAGCAGCAGGAAGCAACAGAGCGTCTTCACCCTGTGAGGAAACAGAGGACACGTTCAGCAGAGACACCTGCAGGCTGCCCTCAGTCACTGCAACACTTCTTCTTCTGTGGTTCTGCAGACAACATGGCTGACCAGAGGAATGCACCCGAGCCAGGAATCACTGCTGTGTTTCTGCCACCAGATGGAGCCACTGAGGGAGATGAGATATGTTCAACTGAGGGAATACTGAACTGGTTTTAAAGGGTGTAGTCCCCTGAACAGAAACTACATGTAGATAAATGTCACCAGACCTAGTTTATTGTATAAATGTTCTTCTGTAAGACAGTAGACTATTTAATGATTCATTATCTCTCTCTTATAATCATGTATTTATGGTTTAACTTCAGTATTATGTCCGAGGAGACGATGTAACGGCCCAGAGAGGACACACTTCAAAAGATTGTGTTACGGCACAATGAGAAAATATTACTTTCCGATAACGGTTTCTAGAAGTCTAAACCAAGGGACTCAACCCAAGTGATGAAGACCTCTGGGTTCTGGAAAGCTCTGCAAGTCTGGGTAACCCAGTGGTGCGCACCCCACTAAAGGGGTATTTTTATTTTATAATCCTTTATTAATCCCACAGTGGGGAAATTATTCTCTGCATGTTACCATCCTTAGTAATTAAGGACCAGTGTGCTGCTGTGAATCTCTGGGGCTTCAGTGTCTTGCTCAAGGACACTTCAACATGAAACTATAGAACAGGATGAACCGCTACCTTGTGGATTCAGGACGAACACTCTCCATGAACATGATAACTTTACATAGTACAAAGTACACAGACTAGTTAATAATAAATACATGGAGAAATGCCTGTACTTTCTGGGGAAATGTTTACGTTACGTCGTTAACAGGTTACGCATGCGCGACTCGATTCTTGGTGCCGTGAGATCTCCGTGAGGTCTTTTCTGTTGCGTCTCTCAAAACAGAAAATAGATCTAAGCTCAATATTGAGCATTAATTGAGAGCGGCCGTATAGAATCTACAACCCAGTTTTAAAAATATGTGTAGAGGAAAGCAGCTCACTGCAGCCACTAATACTGATACAACCTGATGCTCACGCATTTTGTTTTGCACAGGTTGAACGTAATCAGAACCATTTATTGCCAAGTAAGCTTACACATACAAGGAATTTGTCTTGGCGGGAGGTGCAAAACATTTAACAAAGAACATTTAACGATAAACATGAAACAGAGTGCAGAGGCGTGAGCCCCCGATGGGCTGGGGGAGGGGGGATGATGGTCTGTGGCTGGCTGATGGGCCTGTGGGGCATGGCGTCAGGACTGCTCCATTGTCTTTCAAAGCGACAGTAGAACTCGTTCAGCTCGTCTGCCAGGCGGAGGTCGTTCATGGCGTGGGGGGTTTTGGGCTTGTAGTTGGTGATCTGTCTGAGCCTCTCCAGACAGAAGCAGAGTCACTTGCTGAGAGCTGTTGTTGCCGTTTCTCAGAGTACAGTCGTTTAGCATCTCTCACCGCCTTGCTAAACCTGTATTTTGACTCACACAGAGTCAAAATACAGGTTTAGCAAGGCAGTCAAGTCCTTGTCCCCACTCCTGAATGCCTGGTCCTTGTGCAGTCTTAGCTTCCTGAGTTCCGCTGTGAACCAGGGTTTGTCGTTGTTGTAACTCAACCTGGAGCTGGTTGGAACACAGCTGTCCTCACAGAAGCTGATGTATGAAGTTACAGCCTCTGTGAACTCATCCAGACTGTTAGTAGCAGTCCTGAAGACATCCCAGTCTGTACAGTCCAGGCACGCCCTAGAATTCCCTCACCACAGGTTTGCAGAGCATTTAATTAACTGTCTATATTTGGGGAGTTCATGGCTGAGGTTTCCTTTGTTAAAGCCCCCAAGGACAATAACTAAAGAGTCCGGGTAGGTCCGCTCCACACACCGTATCTGCTCGGCGAGCGTCCGCTGTGCGTCCTGCGCGTTGGCCTGCGGCGCCATGTGAACACCGACCAGGATGAAGGAAGCGAACTCACGTGGGGAGTAGAAGGGTTTGCAGTGGATGATGAGGGATTCCAGGTCCGGTGAACAGTACTGTAGAATCACTGTTACGTCGTTACACCAGCCGTTGTTGAGGTAGAAGCAGATTCCTCCACCCTTCGTTTTGCCGGAGAGCTCCGTGTCGCGGTCCGCTCTGAACAGCTGGAAGCCGGCCAGCTGGAACGCGGAGTCCGGTATCGATCCACAGAGCCAGGTCTCCGTGAAGCACAAAACGGAGGAAGAAGAAAAGTCTCTGTCTCTCCCAACAAGGAGCTGAAGTTCGTCCAGTTTGTTGCACAATGAGCGGACGTTGGAGAGAAATATGTCAGGCAGCGCTGTTCGAGACCGTTTACGGAGACGCACCAGTGCGCCGGTGTTACTCCCCAACTGGTTTCCAAACCTACTGGTTTCCAAACCTACTGGTTTCCCTGCGCCTGCGTGTGTTGTCTTCGCTTCACAGCTGCAGCGGGTTTCTGTCTGCTCACCAGATTCATCACATATTCACAAACATATTGCTGGAGATCTTCAAGCCACATTTCATATCCATTGCAGCGATCGTGATTGTATAAGTGAGCACTGCATCACAACCACGTATGAAGAAACACATTTAAGGAAATATATTTATAAAAAGATCGCAACGACCTGGATTCGATCCCTGTCGAGCAAAATGAAAACGGACTGAAAGACGGTGGCTCAACCTATAGCGCCACTGATTAATCAAGCAACTTTAGTCATTTAAGGTATTACTCAATTATGTCACATCTCCTCTGTGTCCAGGAACCTCTTGGTCTGGTGAGCTGAAACAACTGGTTACCTCGGGCGGATATTAAAACACTGTGTGGACCTGCACACATGTTGTTGCCTCTTCTGCAGTCAGCACTACTTGACTACCAGCAGGCCTACGATGGCAGAGAAGTTAGCCGCACAACACTGAGCTATCTTTTCCTAACCAAGTTTTTAAATGTCATTTAAAAAGCTGTCAATGTAATCCCTTGATGGGGAACTTTATTACGAGTGCTGAAGGAAGCAAGATTGCATCATCTTGCAAAAGAATAGCTGACTGCAGAAGAGGCAACAACATATTTGTGGAGTTCCACGACAGTGCTTTAATATCCACCCGAAACAAGTTGTTTCAGATCACCAGACCAAAAGGTTCCCTGGAGGCAGATGTGACTTGATCAATAAATTCCCAAATGACTTAAGTTTAGTTAATGATTGGTGGCGCACCGCGTATCTTCTCCGCATAACAACAGGTTATAATGTGTTGCTCTACGGAGATCGAATCCAGGTCGTTGCGATCTTTACATATGTATATATATATATATATATATATATATATATATATATTTGTCTTTCTTCAATGTGTTTCTTCATACGTAGTTGTGATGTAGTGCTCACTTAAACAATCGTAATCGCCGCAAAGGATATGCCATGTGGCGTGAAGATCTCCAGCAATATGTCCTTCATTGTTTTGTGGGTAGAACATTACTATATCCCACTCTTCCTGTGGCTCAGTGTTCGCAATGTTTTTAGTGTCTTTTCACAATACGATCATCACAAAAGTAGAATTGTTTTTGTCAAAATGCGTCAGTGGCGTCTGGCCGTAGCCTCGCGAAAAACCATCGCTAAATATGTTGAGACGTGTTTTAATATCCGCCCGAGGTAACCAGTTGTTTCAGATCACCAGACCAAGAGGTTCCCTGGACACAGAGGAGATGGGACATAATTGAGTAATACCTTAAATGACTAAAGTTGTTTGATTAATCGGTGGCTCTATAGGTTGAGCCACCGTCTCTCAGTACGTTTTCATTTTGCTCGACAGGGATCGAATCCAGGTCGTTGCGATCTTTTTATAAATATATTTCCTTAAATGTGTTTCTTCCTACGTGGTTGTGATGCAGTGCTCACTTATACAATCACGATCGCTGCAATGGATATGAAATGTGGCTTGAAGATCTCCAGCAATATGTTTGTGAATATGTGACGAATCTGGTGAGCAGACAGAAAACAGCTGCAGCTGTGAAGCGAAGACAACACACGCAGGCGCAGGGAAACCAGTAGGTTTGAAAACCAGTTGGGGAGCAACACCGGCACGGTTCTTTCTCCTGCGGCGATTCACTGCGTGAGCCAAGGTGAGCGCACCTTTGAGGAGAATGTCCAGTAATTCCACTGAAGGAAACAAAAAAGTAGGAAATAAGTCCGCTAGAGTTGTTCCCCTGATGTTCGTGAGCTCATCTCTGGTGAAAGAGCTCCGGGAATCGCAGCAGAAAACAGAGTTTACAACAAAAACAAGACAAAACATTGAGCACCAACACACCGAGGCGGCCATCTGCGGCGCCATCTTGTGCATCTAGTACAAGTGTGCTGCATTCATTATTGTTATTATCTTGAAAATATATTTAGTGCAAAACAGGTTGTGCACCCACAATGGGCTTTTTTTTTTAACCAAATATTAGTTAATTTTTGCAGAGATAGAATAATGCAAATAAACTTCTAACAAAGTGATTGCACATGTTTTTGTGTTTTTGTCTGATGGAGCGATCTGGTTTATTTTCTTTATTCTATTATTTGAAAAAGCACAGATGGAGTCACAAAAAGTTATTTCAATACAAATTCAGCACGGCCCATTTTGATACAATGTTGTTGGGGCGGTGGGGCGCGAACTTTGTTCTTCCTCCAAAGTGGGGCGTGACAGAAAAGGTTTGAGAACCACTGTAACCCAAACTCAGGGTGGATTTACGAGTCAGACCTCAGTGAAACCACGTTTACGCATGTCTGGAGGATGAAACAGTAAATCAGACATTACTGATGTACGTTCACACCAAAAGCAAAGCGAATTTTCGCAACGCTCGACTATATGTGATTTATTCGCTTCATTTGCTTTATTGGCGTCGCCCGATGGAAATTCGCGTTGTTCGCATCTGTGCATTGACTTTGCATGTAAACTACTCTAGCGAAAAATTGGCAACGCTTTTCATGTGAACGCAGATCAGAGTTTATAAGTTCATAAGGCAAAATGTACCTGAAGCCACAATATCAGAGTTTGTTTGTTTGTTTTCTGTAACATGCTTCATGCTGTTCTTTTAAATAAAGTAAACAAATCTCTTTATAAAAGAGACAATTCAATTTATAGTCGTTTCAAGTGAGTTTAACTGCACTCAGAGGCTCATAAACAAATAGGTGCACGTATAACAGGATTATTATAGAAGTACAGACCATAATAACGACGTGTTCCAGCTCACACGTGAGAATGAATGAGCCCCAGCTTACCTCTCCTCCGTCCGGACCGCCGTATGTAAAGTGAGTAGACCAACAGCAGCAGACATGAGGAGAAGCATACAAACAGCCGAGGACCTGCCGCCTGTAGAGCGCGGCTGCTGGAGAGTGAGCCTCTGTGGGCCGGCCGGGCCTCTTGTAGGGATCTGTGACGACGTGACTACGTCATGTCAGAAATGACTCACCGTCGATTACTTTCTGTTTTTTCAAATAGGCTCGTTCAAAAGAGCGGCGCCTCGCCTGGAATGCAGACGACAGCAGCGTCATCATCAGGAGGCGGTGACAAGAAACTGCGATCAATTCGAACAGTTTTCAGCTGCCTTCAAATACTAAACAGGAAGTCACAGAAAAAATGACTTCCTGTTTAGTTCTGTAGTCTACTTGTAGTTTACAGATCACATTTGGATTTATTCATATGTGTTTATAAATATATATTTATGGAGAAATGTGTGTGTAGCTGAGACCTTTGGCCCGACATCAGGACATTCCTCCAGTCTATTTTTAGCAGCACAAAGTACTCATGAACAATACAAATGGCGCTTCCTCATTCCTTCACCTTACGTCATCGGAGTTCCTTCCAGCTGAAACACCTGACCCTGAGTCAGCTGACTACATCTAAAGTTCTGCAGGAAGGTCATAATTGAACTGTTGTGAGATCAGAAGTTTCACCCAAACACCAAATCAACACCGTCAAACATTCGGCTTCTGACTTTTAAAGGAACTCCTCAAACATCATGAAAAGGGGCTCAAATTCCCCAAAATAAATCCCATAATGTTGTTCTGTAAACTCTGACTCCTCCACGTGACATCATTCCATCAACATGAGTCATCACTTCTTAAATGTGTTTACCCAAATGCCTCCACAACGGTTTACTTCACTTTATGAATCGTGATGACTTAAGTGATCCTCTTGTCATCAATGCTTCCCGTACTTTAGGTTTAAAGGTTTAATTGATGCAGGGGTCTCCTTCTAGAAGGTGACATGTTTCCCAGAATGCAAAGAGCTGTGCGAGTTCTGTGAAAAGGTACAGTGGTGACACCTGCTGGCCAGTCTCTGGTACTACACACGGCCAATAAAGGATCTAATGCTGATGAAGGATAATATATAAATATAAAGAATATAATATATTCTTTTGGGGGGAAATACAGAAAACCTAAAGATTTCTCTTCATGGGAAAAGCTGAGTTATTATATAAAGGTAAAATAGAAAAATAACATAAAAGTCATCAGATGCATGCAGAAGGATTTATTTAATAAAGCATGTAGGCATCATGTTTATGAGGGACAGAAGCGGACAAAATAAATAAGAAATAAATTACTTGATAAAAAAATACCATTAATAATATTGAAAAATATACCAAAAACAAATGGAAAATAAATGTTTTCATTCATTAATTGCAAAATTAACATTTCTGTTTTATTCAGCTCTTTTATTTCTATTAAAAACTATATTATTTAGTTATTGTGGATTCTTTCCTGATTTAACTGTTTATTCGCTTCTTTATAACACTTTTTGAGCCTGTGAATCTCATCGTGTTTGTTTCCCTCCGGACGTCATTCAGAGACGCACCGCCGCACAACCCGGAACCACACCGCGCGTCGCGCTGTTGTTGTTGTGCCCGGACCTCGCGGCTGTGGCGGACTAGAACCCACGATGTTCTACTGGACGGAGAGCGGCGGCGGCGACCACGTGACCAAGGCCGAGCTCCTGAGAGGCGTCGTGGCCGAGAAGCTGACGACGGCCGCGCGGGAGATCCTCGCGGTGGTGGAGAGGACCGTGTCCGGCTACGAGGCCGAGGCGGCGGGCTTCAGGCGGGAGATCCACCGGCAGGAGAAGCAGCTGGAGCTGCTGCTGCAGCCGCGGGTCTCGCTGCGGAGGACAGGTCGGTGGCTGAATGCGGTCCGGGGTTGCACAAAAACACTGCGCCGGTTGTTGAGCTCCGGGTAGAAAACGGGGATTGAACGTCCGTTCGCCTCGTGACGAGGCTGCAGACTGAAATAAAATAAAACACCACGCTCACACACTGCGATGACGTCACTCACAATTCTGCTTTCATACAGTTTGACTAAATGTCACGCATTAACCCTTTTAGATCTGTAATGATGACAGTCCGCCTGGTCCTTTTTGTCTTATTATCAATAAATATGTCAAAAAATTTCCTTTTGGCAAAACTATTTTGCTCCTTTTTTCAGGAAAAATTTTACTTTCAAAATCTGGCAAGTATTTGTCATTGTCATATATATATTAGTGCTGTCATATTAGCGCGTTATTAACGGCGTTAACGCAAACCAATTTTAACGCCGTCAATTTTATTAACGGCGTTAACGCATTTAAATTTTCCAATCTTTTTTTTTCGCGAGCACCACGCCGGATGTAGCTCAACCGGAAGCAAAACAATAGGCACGCCGTTTGGGCTTGGAAGCTAGGCTAACGTTACGGTTTAAATGAATGAATGGTGAGCGCGATACGGCAAAATGAATGATATTCAGTGAACTGCTAACAGGTGCGCGTGCCAGAAGGGAGAAGAGTGAACACATTGAACACAGCAGGAGAGAACGCAACGTTAGCCAGCTAGCTAAAGCTCCGATGGGAAATGATTTTCCCGATGGGAAATGATTAGCGCGTCCCGTGTTCACACGGGACGCGCTGCGTCCCGTGTGAACACGGCATAACGCTACCGTTTTTGAGGAGGTAGATTTTGAGGTGAGGGGACTGACCAGGCAGAAGGTAAAGTGGTCCACCGTTCTATCAATAAGCAGACCTGCCAACCTGTACGCAATTTGCGTAGCGGATACGCATTTTGACGTCAAAGTACGCTGGTAAAAATTAATTTTAGACTAATTGACCAGCACACATTATATGCAATGCAATATAATGCATGACGAGTATTTAATGACTTATCAATATATAGGTTATATATCAAGGTTGGCAGGTCTGAATAAGGCTAAACTAGAAGTTAACACCAATACAAACATTATTTTTGCAGAATGAGTGTGTTAGGGGAGAAGGATGCAGCCATTGTTAAACAGCTGGATTGAAATGCAGCTGGAACTGGTCGTGGCTAAAACTGGAAGGCAAGGTCTCAATAAAAGGGCAAGAGGTGTCCTTTCATCTAGGAGATGTATTCTCCAAAATCAACAGGCAGGGATTCACCAGATGCATTCTCTGCATCAAAGATATAAATGATGCTAACAAAGGCAGCCATGCTCTCCCTTACCACATTGTGCCTCATATACTGTAAATGTTAGACCAGTGACAGGCTGGCATGAAATGGCTTGCATAATACTTAGTAAGGAGGCCATAATCATGTTTGACTCATGGCTGAAGTTAAGTTTCTCCAGCTCTCCCCAGGTTGGCAAAAAAAGCATCTCAAAATGCATCAGATTGATGCTTTAAAATATGGAATATTTAAATGTTTCTTACGGGGGAGCATGCCCCCGGACCCTCCTAGAGGGGTAATATCCTTCTCACCTTTTTCACCCCTGACCCGTTCTCATGCCTGGTGCACTCTATCATTTTATTTTGTAAACCCTTGTTTACCTGAAATGTGCAGTGATTTTATTTTGTACCGCCCTGTTTGGCAGTTGTTTTTCAATAAAATAAAGCAAGCCAATCCACTTTTTCATATATATATATATATATATATATATATGTGTGTGTATATGTTCTAAAGGCTTAAAACACTGTAAAAAGTAAAGAAACGTATTGTAATTTTCATCATATTTCTCTTCTAAACAATTGAAAATTAACATGAGCAAAGCTTTTGAGATTACAGAAATAAAATGTAACGTATTTTACATCTTCTCAAACTGTTTTGTTTGCATAGAGCAGTGATTGTCAACCACTGTGCCGCGGCACACCACTGTGCCGCGCGGCACAGTGGTGTGCCGTGAGAGGTCGTCAGGTGTGCCGTGGGAAAATGTCCAATTTCACTTAATTGGTCCAAAAAAATATTATTTAGTTGCCGCAAATGATTTTCCATTGTTGAGCGTCTGAGCTGCAATATAGTGGCTGGCAGAGTGATATAGAACAGGTCTGCACCTTGTTCTGCTATTAAACAAACTAAACGGCCGTACGTTATTGATCTTATCTACACAGCATGTCATTTCTGGTTCGCGTCTATAAAACTCTGCTCTGCTCTGTGTCGCGCACGCAGTTCCGCCCGATGCGCTACTCAGGTGAGACACAGCGGAGAGAGAGAGACAGACAGACAGAGAGCAGCGGAAAATACGTCGCGTGCTTTTCACAATGGGATTTGCTGCTGAAGCTATCAGTATTTTAAGATATGAGCTCTCACTGTTAAAGCCCAACAGTTCATGTGTTTGCAGGTCAAGACAAACAGCCTGGAGCTCATCAATGACGTTTCTGACTCAGAGAGGCTCTGGAAATATTCTTCCAAAAGCCTGAAAAACACCCTGCAGTGATAAAGCCTGCACACTTTGTGGTTGTCATTAAAATAAATGAACACCATGTTTCCTATAAGTCAGTATTTATCAAACTGGGCGGTATTTATTACAGGTGTAATATCTTTATTACAGGTATTTATTACAGGTGTGGCGCAAGAGGAAATGCTGATTTTAAATGTTCACAGTCCGCCGTTAACAGGTTACGCTTGCGCATGCGCCGATTCTTGGCATTTCGCCAAAAGCCGATCTTTATGAGATCTCAGTGAGGTCGGCTTTCTGCTGTTGTCTCTATCATGGAGCATGAACTGAGAGTCGTATCAAATCTACAACCCCGTTTTAAAAAGATGTGTAGAGGAAAGCAGCTCACTGCAGCCACTAATACTGATACAACGTGATGCTCACACATCTCACTCATTCCGTTTTGTTTTGCAATAGCTTATTGTTTTCCACAATAAGATATTTAGTAGTAACTAAATATTAGTTCTTTTTTGCATAACTTTATTTTCATTTTTCTAACAAAGTGATAACACTGTTTTTTTTGTCTGATGGAGCGATCTGGTTTACTTGAAACACTGAATACTCTTCCATGCCAGTAGGTAGCGCAATAATGATCTACCATATATGCTGTATTATGCTACAATGTGACATTTTGTAACTTTTTAGGTTGTTGGTGTGCCGCGGGATTTTTTTATTGTAGAAAATGTGCCGCGGCAGAAAAAAGGTTGAAAAACACTGGCATAGAGCATTCAGTGTTCATGTTATAGGCTTTTATATGTGTCCATGTCCAGGCGTTTTAGAGATTTGTTTATCTCCCTGAAGCAGTTCCTGTCCAGCTGAAGACAGAACCCATTATTGCCCTCCTCACACACCCAGACAGCTTTTACAGGCAGCTAGTACACTGTTTCCTCCCAGAATGACTTTCTGTCTGTCCTTTTCCCACTGTCCTTCTTTGTGTTTGTGGGACAGAAAAGTGGCCTTTAGTGGGGGGTTTAGGTGGGCCAGCAAGTGGCAGAACTCTCATAAACTATATTAATACTATTATTTACAACCACAACATATTATTTCACTTCCGTTCGTGTTCGTCTTTGTTCGGCTTTTCACTTTCTTTTCCTTTTGGTGTGAAACACGAAGCTCTGGTTCCGGATGAGGAAGGACACGAGGTGGTGGTTCTGGGTGAGGAAGAGGAGGAGGAAGAGGAGCAGCAGGCAGGTGAGTTACTTTATATAAATATGTTACTGAAGTATTACCGTCAAAACTAGGAAAACACACAACATTATAATATAATGTCCAGTCAGCAGTGATGGAGCAAGTATTCAGGTCTTTTACTGCAGTACATGTACAAATACCTTACAGTATAAATACTATGATACTGTGAAAGTACTATGATACAGTAAATGTACTACTCTTTAGTAAAAGTAAAAATACCAATTCCACTCTGTAAAGGTACTCTGTCACAGAAGTACTAGTACCACAAATAAAAAGTACTCTGTCACAGTAGAAGTACTTTGACCATCACTTAAAATGTCCAGTTGAAGTGTTTGAAAGGAGTTGAAGTGTCACTGGTGAACTGAACTGGGAGTTCTGGTTTGAACTGTTCAGCTGTGGAGGACACTGGGAGTCTGGGCCTCCTGTGGTTCGATGATGAAGACGATGAAGAGCGAGCGGCGACGAGTTCCAGACGGGAAGACCTGAAGGACCCGGACTATCAAACCTCCCCCAGGTGACCGATCCCAGCAGCACCAGCATGTAGCATGCTAGTTAGCTTAGCATGCTAGTTAGCTAAGCATGGCATTAGCAGGCCAGTTAGCTTAGCTCATGCCATGATGTGTATCCTACCATGCAATGATCTCCTCTCTCCTCTGTCGTCAGCTGCAGGGTAGTTCCCCCCCGAGACCGGTCTGACAGGAGGAGGCCCGGCAGACCTCGCAGCAGTGACACGCGGGGCCTTGTAGTCCTGAGGGTCTGCGTCCTGGAGGACTCTCGCACCGCCGTGCTCTCCAACACGGGTTCGTTTCAAAGAAAGAGAGTTTTATTTTTATAGCCGCAGTTAAAATAGTTTAACAGTTTTTCCTGCTTTCAGTTTTTCAGAAGTACCCGGTCCGGGAGGTGAGGTGTCCCCCAGGACTCCGGGAGGAGGACTTCCTGGACCTGCTGAGGTCTACCTTCCCTCAGCTGGAGGCCCAGAGACCCTTCGACATCTTCACGTCGGACAGGACGAAGACGCTTCAGCCTCTGGAGGTGGCAGCGCTGACGCCTGAGCAGATCTGCAGGAGCATCCGGCTCTCCGGGAGGGGAAACTCTGCCCTCTACATCCGACTGAAGGTACCAGTGAAACACAGGAACCCCAAACAAACCCATTCACAGGGTTCCCACGGTACCTGTAAACCATGGAAAACATGGAATTTATTTTTTCATTTTCCAGGTTTGGAAAAGTCATGGAAACTGAGAAAAAGTGAACACTTACATGGAAATGGAAAAGTGAACACTTACATGGAAACTGAGAAAAAGTGAACACTTACATGGAAATTGAAATAGTTGTCCTGGAAAATGTTATTGGATGATGTGTAAAATAGTAATAAAATGAAACTATTGAGCACATAATTAAGATGAGTTCATAAAAACCCTTTACATGTGAACAGCTTTTACTGTAGATAGAAATGGATGATCCCATGTTGTAGAGCATGCTCTTGGCATCCTATCTGGTATATTGGATGTTGGAATTTGATGCAGGCAACCTGGTGATATGGACTTTAAAAGTATAGTTTCGGATTGGTGGACTTCGGGACTAATAACCGAGAAATGTTACTCGCGATCTCAATAGAAGGGTCAAATACATGCATTTCCCAGCTAACACGGGAGCCTTGACATCTACAGTGAAACTTCTTATGCAAGTTTATCCTCAAATGTAAGTACCTGTGTTTTAACTGTGTGGTAAACCTGGGTTTATCAACGTTAGTTAGTAAGCAGTGCAATCTTGCTAACTAGCTAGCTAGCTGGCACATCTTTTAAATCAAGTAAGTAGTCAGGTGTCCTAGGGGGTTGTGTGTGTGAGGGGAGATGGGGGCGGAAAGCTTCAGGGGCCTATACTGTAGATCATCACTTAATATGGTACCTGGAAAATCAGGAGGTAGCATGGAAATTATTTTCAAGGCAAGCGTGGGAACCCTGATTCAGCTGCACTTAAATCACAATAAGCGGATAAAAAAGATGCCAAACTAACGACATGAAGATGTAGGTTCGTTAAAAGTGTGAAGTCGTGTTTTTAACGGTCTGTACGCACGAAGACCCGCAAACAACTTTTAAAATGCTTGTTTTCAGACTGGAGTTTGAGTTGATTCGTGCTCAGCTATGCTAACATTGCAGCAGCTCCATCTACACTGTTTATGTTGTGAACAATAACGTCAGATAGACGTTATTGTTCACAACAAACAGTCTGTAGTTTATATGTTGCTTTCTTTGGTCTGGGTACTAATACGAGTTAGAAAACTAGCTCGCTAGCTAACGTGGAAACTCAAATGTTGATTAATTTGCACTGTCAATTAAATTCAAATACAATTATGTTTTAATTTAGTGACATTCGGTTTTAATCTAAATACAATTTATTAGATTAAAATAAAAAAATGTAGTTTGAAAAAAATTCAAGAAATTTTTATTAAGTTTAATTTAGATTAATTGAAAAATATTTAGATAAGATGAAATGTATTAAATTAAATGAGAACTTAAATGAGAGCTTTTCAAAGTCAGAGATGGGATTTCAGAGAAGATCAAATAAATGTTTTCCATAATTGAATGAATTATCTGAACAAACCTGTTTCAGAGCGGAGAAGATCCTCAGAGCAGCACTGAAGACCTCGCTGGTCTCCAGGGACCTGGTGCTGGTCTCCAGGGACCTGGTCCTGGATCTCCGTCCGGATCAGCCACGACGTCAGCAGATGAGACCGAAGCCGTCACCGGGTAACGAAACGCAGAAACACTCCACAGATTCCGGTTCACGTAAACGGTTTCTTTGGGATTTGAGATTTTAAATGAGACTCACAAGGACACTGTATTAATTTCCACAACCAATTGGCGACGAGGATGGGATGGGCGCGCATGTCTGGACTCCGTCGGACAGAAGGCCATAAAATAAATTATTCCTCTCCGAGGGTAATAAAACACAGAAACACTCCACAGAATCCGGTTCACGTAAACGGTTTCTTTGGGATTTGAGATTTTAAATGAGACTCAAGGAAACTGTATTAATTTCCACCACAAATTGGCGACGAGAATGGGATGGAACCCTAATTAAGCATTTAGTTTTCAGATCTTTTATTTTATTGAGGGTGACGACAGAAAATAAAGATATAACTTGTCTGTTCTTTGACAAAAGTAGGAGGAGCTTCAATGAAGAAGCGGGTGGCGAACCCCCTGGCGTGTCCCCAGGGTTATCGTCTCCCTCGGTGGCGTCTGACAGGAGGAGGGGGCGTGGCCGACCCCGCCTCGGCGAGGAGCCGACCCACCACGTCCTCAGAGTCTGCGTGCTGGAGGGCTCGCGGGCCGACGTGCTGCCTCACAAAGGTGAGCGACGCGTTCAGGTTTCAGGTTCTCAGGTGATCCGGATCCCCCCACTGATCCCCCACCCCTCTCCTCGTTTCAGTGCTGGACAAGTACCAGGTCCAGGAGGTGAGGTGTCCTCGTGGACTCCGGGAGGAGGACTTCCTGGACCTGTTGAGGTCCACCTTCCCTCAGCTGGAGCCTCAGAAACCGTTTGACGTCTTCAAGTCGGACCGAAGCCGAAGACTCCGGAGGCTCTTAGTGAAGACCTTGACCCCCGAAGAGATCTTCAGGACCAGGTCCCCCGGAGACAAGACCCTGATCTACATCAGACCCAAGGTACTCACTGTGGTATTAGTATATCTAGTACTCTACTTCAGTAGGCAGCCAAGCTACTTACTACATCTCATAGGTACATGTTGTACTTTTTACTGTACTACATCGCAGAGGTACATGCTGTACGTTTTTACATTTGACTGATCAATCAATACTTTTGCTATTTTCAGTGTGTATTCGTACTTTTACTGCAGTAAAGGAGCCAAATACGTCTTCATCCTCTGACTGATCTTCTCTTAAAGGGACAGTACGTCCCAGCAGCACCAGTATGTAGCATCCCAGTTAGCTTAGCATGCTAACTGGCACGGTTATCTAAAGTTATCCAGCAGTAACCGGGAGCTCATGTAGTTTTGGGTGCACTGTCCCTTTTTTAAGGCCTCCGTTTTCTAAAAAACATGAACTCTTGCAGACGGGAGATGAAGAAGAGGCGGAGCTTCACCTTTCACAGAGAAGCGATGAAGGCTCCGCGATGAAGAGTGACGAAGCCGAACAAGACTCCAGGTAATTTTAATAGTGCTTTGAATTACTTCTAAAAGTACTTCTACCGCTAGTTTAATTTAGACATCGTGTTTTAATTGGTATTAATTAAAAGTATTAGTATTACTGTGTTTTCCGATTGATCCGGACCAGCTGATATTGATTACTAATCTATCACTTTGGCTCCACAGCTCTGTTCAACATGTCCCGGCACTGCAACAGTGGAAGGAAGCCGCCGAAGACGAGGATGGCGGCGAGGCGTTGGACGGAGACGACGACTGGGAACCCGAGTCGCCGCAGAAGACGAAGAGGAAGACGAAGAGGAAGCGAGGAGCCAAAGAGGAAGATGGCGTGAAGAAGGCGTGTCAGGTGTGCGGCGTTTGGTATCGGGCAACCGGCAGTCTTATCAAACACGCCTGGAGCCACGTGGACGAGCCACGCAGCACCTGCGGCGTGTGCGGCGAGCACTTCGAGTCCGCGGACGCCCTGAAGGGACATCTCAAAAAGTACAAAAAGACCTACGACTGCTCGTACTGCAGGAAGTCCTTCATCACCGCCAACGGCCTCAAGGTCCACACCACCCTGCACACGGGGAACCGGCCGTTTAAGTGCGACGTCTGTGACAAGGCCTTCGCCCGCGTGTCCACCCTGAGGGACCACCGCTGGGTGCACTCGGAGGAGAAACCCTACAAGTGCGACACCTGCCCGAAGGCGTTCAGCCTGCGGACGCAGCTGCGGACGCACGTCAAGGTGCACACTGGCCGGGACCGGTATCGCTGCGCCATGTGCGGGAAGTCGCTGTTCGACCTGCGCTCACTCACCCGGCACAAGGCCACGCACTCCGGGGAGCGGCGCTACGGCTGCAGCGTCTGCGGGAAACGCTTCAAGCTCTCGTGCGCGCTGAAGTCTCACGAGAAGACTCACACGGTGCGTGAGCGGCCGTTCCTGTGCCACGTGTGCTGCAAGACCTTCGTCTCCAACGGCACACTGAGGGCGCACATGCGCACGCACAGCGGTGAGCGGCCGTTCGCCTGCACAGTCTGCGGCAAGGGCTTCTCATCCAAAGGCGAGCGCACGGCGCACATGCGCGTGCACACGGGCGAGGCGCCGTACGGCTGCTCGGAGTGCGGCCGCTTCTTCAAGCGAAAGACGCACCTGAGCAACCACGAGCGCAGTCACCGCGGCATCAAGCTGTTCGTGTGCACGGTGTGCGGGAAGCCGTGCGCGCGGCAGGAGCACCTGACGGTGCACATGAGGACGCACAACGGGGAGAGACCCTACGAGTGCTCCGTCTGCGACAAGGCCTTCACGCAGAGCCACTGCCTGAAGACGCACATGAGGAGCCACGGGGTGGGGACTGTTCCTGAACCCACCGAGAAGCGTCTCAACACGGCCCTGAACACACCGTGAACCAGTTCCTGAATCTTTTCCTGAACGCACCGTGAACCCGTTCCTGAATCTGTTCCTGAACGCCCCGTGAACATCCAAATAGACGACATACTGGAACTTCTACGGATCAAAAACACTCCCGCGGTTCAGTTTTTCATTTTAAACGGAGCAAATCAAACTTTTTTAAATATCTCGATACCGACGGACGTCAACGATGATCCATTTCAGTCGGTACAGATCGTTTCTGTTTTGTTTCTAGCCGCTATTGAAGTCATTTAAACCATCAAAAACTCTAAATGTCATACTTTCACTTCGTTTAAGTCTTTTTTTTTTTAAGATTGAAGTTCCAGAACCTCTGCACGTTAGCCAGTAACTCCAGTGATGCTAACGTAACTCCGGTGATGCTAACATAACGCTCTTGCTGGTTTGAACTTCATCAGCGACTACAAATAATCAATAGAAATATCAGAATTGATTATCAGTCGATAACGGTCGACAGTCAAAAAAACATTAAAAAGTAAAGTAGTGAAAATAAATGAGTTGTTGTTTTTTACCTAAATTCAGGTACAAAAAAATAAATATATTGATTAGTTGATCAATATAAAAGTAATTAATGGTCTGAATAGAAAAATATTATATTTGTTTATTAAACAAAACGATGATTTTACACGTTTTGTTCGATCAGATTATTCTACAGCTTTGTGTGTCGTAACTGTCATTGTCTGCGCGGTGTGTTCACTGACTGCAGGTCGTGTAACGTTCACTGGTACAAACAGAAATTCATCAACTGTACAGTGTTTTATTTGTGTTTCTTACGTTTTTACGTGACTTCCTGTTAAAAATGAGTTTAATGTTTTCATGAAGACGTGTATTTAATGTTGCTTTCAGGGCAAGTGGGAAATGTGATGTTTCCTCAAACTGAGTCATTTAAATTGACATGATTAGCCGTTTAAACTATTGATTCTTAATTGATTTCTATAAAAGTGCTTCCTTGATGATTGTGACATCAGAACATGTTAAAATCCCACGTACCCCTAAACGCAGCATTTGGTGCCTTTTTTAAAGTGCATGTTTTCCTCAACGGATATTATTCAACTATTAACCACAAACATCCTCTTTTACGTCTTTACTTCTGCAGCGAATCGAAATAAATTTCATTCTGTGTAAAAACAATTCTCACGTTTATGATACAAAGTACATTTACTACGAGTTTGAGGTACTCGGAGTGTTTTCTTTTCATGCTACTTTCTGATTTATCTGACTGCTTTATTTACTCAACAAATGAAGATTTATGTCATCGAAACTATTTTTGATAATCATGTAAAAACATCTGTCAGCTCCAGTTTGAATACTAATAATGTACTTTTACTTAAGAAGGACTTTTGTGGTATTAGTACTCACTTATTGTAGTAACGGATCTGAATACTTCTCCATCACTTGGACTTTTTAAACCTTTATTTTAGAATTTTATATCAATTTAAGAATCAAATCTACCGAACAATAAATACAATAGTAAAAATTTTCAGAACGTTGCCGTGCTGCGTTCAGGGAAGCTCCAGCATGTCGTGTTCGGTGAGGATTCGCTGCGTTTGCGCGTGAACGAGCGCAAGCGCGTGGATGATGGTGCGCAGGACGGGCGTAGCCTCCCGCTGGCTCCGCACGCAAACCAGCTGCAGGAAGTAGCGTCGGTCCGGGAGGGCGAGGAAGACAAACTCTGCAGCCTGACGGAGCACCCAAGGGTGGTGGGGGGCCAACGCCACCATGTAGGCGGCCCTGAGGGAACACGTTAGCATGATGTCAAACACGGTAGCATGATGTCATGACCTGGTAGCTTTAACCTCCGTCTGTTAGCATGATGTTATGACCTGTTAGCTTTAGCCTCAGCCTGTTAGCACAAGGTTCTACCTGCTCAGTTCTCCAGGTGTTTTGTATTGTCCGTCGGCGTCCGGTCCTTCAGCCAAACCCTCCAACAGGAGCTTCAACCACAGCAGAGATCGATGCAGCCGCAGCAGCGTCCGGCAGCCCGAGTCCGTACGGCGCGAGAAGTTGACCTCGCCCGCCTTTAGCTCCGCCTCCACCATGGATCGAACCGAGAGATCGGCCTCGAGAAGAAGAACCCAAAAAATCAGCTGACGATTTCTTATTCGGCCACGATTTTTCTTTTTTTTGCCACACTCACCTTGATTGATGCTGGGGTTTGTAGTCCGGAGCTGTCGGGAGCACCGCGTTTCCCATGAGCCTCCAGGCTGTGTTTGAGTGACAGCTCTCGTATTAGCACAACCTTTTCCTTCACCTTGTGGGAAAAGAAACCGACCATCGTCCCGAGAGACTCCATGAACCTGGAAGACAGATTTTTTTATTTTTGTTTGTGTTCTTGAAGAGTGAAGTCTATACTTCATGTGTTAAAGCTGCATTCTCTGTACTGACCACCAGGGGGCGACTCCTCTGGTTGTATAGAAGTCTGTATAAATGACTCTACTTGAGCAGCTGGTCCTCTGGTTGTATAGAAGTCTGTATAAATGACTCTACTTGAGCAGCTGGTCCTCTGGTTGTATAGAAGTCTGTATAAATGACTCTACTTGAGCAGCTCGTCCTCTGGTTGTATAGAAGTCTGTATAAATGACTACTTGAGCAGCTGGTCCTCTGGTTGTATAGAAGTCTGTATAAATGACTACTTGAGCAGCTGGTCCTCTGGTTGTATAGAAGTCTGTATAAATGACTACTTGAGCAGCTGGTCCTCTGGTTGTATAGAAGTCTGTATAAATGACTACTTGAGCAGCTGGTCCTCTGGTTGTATAGAAGTCTGTATAAATGACTCTACTTGAGCAGCTGGTCCTCTGGTTGTATAGAAGTCTGTATAAATGACTACTTGAGCAGCTGGTCCTCTGGTTGTATAGAAGTCTGTATAAATGACTACTTGAGCAGCTGGTCCTCTGGTTGTATAGAAGTCTGTATAAATGACTACTTGAGCAGCTGGTCCTCTGGTTGTATAGAAGTCTGTATAAATGACTACTTGAGCAGCTGGTCCTCTGGTTGTATAGAAGTCTGTATAAATGACTCTACTTGAGCAGCTGGTCCTCTGGTTGTATAGAAGTCTGTATAAATGACTACTTGAGCAGCTGGTCCTCTGGTTGTATAGAAGTCTGTATAAATGACTACTTGAGCAGCTGGTCCTCTGGTTGTATAGAAGTCTGTATAAATGACTCTACTTGAGCAGCTGGTCCTCTGGTTGTATAGAAGTCTGTATAAATGACTCTACTTGAGCAGCTGGTCCTCTGGTTGTATAGAAGTCTGTATAGATGACTCTACTTGAGCAGCTGGTCCTCTGGTTGTATAGAAGTCTGTATAAATGACTCTACTTGAGCAGCTGGTCCTCTGGTTGTATAGAAGTCTGTATAAATGACTACTTGAGCAGCTGGTCCTCTGGTTGTATAGAAGTCTGTATAAATGACTCTACTTGAGCAGCTGGTCCTCTGGTTGTATAGAAGTCTGTATAAATGACTCTACTTGAGCAACTGATCCTCTGGTTGTATAGAAGTCTGTATAAATGACTCTACTTGAGCAGCTGGTCCTCTGGTTGTATAGAAGTCTGTATAAATGACTCTACTTGAGCAGCTGGTCCTCTGGTTGTATAGAAGTCTGTATAAATGACTCTACTTGAGCAGCTCGTCCTCTGGTTGTATAGAAGTCTGTATAAATGACTCTACTTGAGCAGCTGGTCCTCTGGTTGTATATAAGTCTGTATAAATGACTCTACTTGAGCAGCTCGTCCTCTGGTTGTATAGAAGTCTGTATAAATGACTCTACTTGAGCAGCTCGTCCTCTGGTTGTATAGAAGTCTGTATAAATGACTCTACTTGAGCAGCTCGTCCCAGCTCTGCAGGTACGGCTCCAGCAGGACGTCGTCGGCGTTTTCCAGGCTGGACTTTAAATGCCGCAGCAGACGCCACGCCTGAAACGATTGGCCGGGACACTCCTGTGTGAGGGGCGGGTCTTGGGCTGGCTCCGCCTCCTCCTTAGGGACCAATGGCAGCTCAGGCTGAAGGAAAAATATATACATATATATAGTTATATTATTGGTTTGAGAAGTGTTCCAAACATACTTAAATAAACAATGTTCATAAATAATACTAAAGGAAGGTTTTTCCCCTGAAACTTTAACTGGTTGATTATGAATGCAGCATAATTAAAGTTATATGGAACACTGATCTGAAGGGCTTGAAGAATGAAGGTGGAGGAGTTTGAGACCTCACAAGGATGGAAACACCAACGTGTGTTCGCCTCACCGTTTGGCGGTAGAGAGTCAAACATGGCTGCCAGGAGCCGCCACAGCCGGAGAGTCCTCCCTGAGCTGGAGAACCACACAGAACCACACAGAACCACACAGAACCAGAAACATCACGCTTATTCTGGGAAAAGAATCATCCGGCTTGAATCTATTTATATTTATATAGCTAAATATATATATATATATATATATATATATATATACACATATATATATATATATATTGTGTATATTTATTTATTTATATTTATTTTTATATTTATTTATTTTGTAATGGTCAGGAGTCAGGCCAGTTATTCATGATGTGTAATTTTATTTATATACAATTCCTAATTTAATTAAATGCTAATTAGTTGCAGAAATGATCGTTAATCCAGCCGTGAACCACTACTGTTTTTTATTATTATTTATTTTGTCTCATTCCCATAATTGCCTAAAAAAACATGTTATTGACTCCGATCTGAATCCCACACAAATATTATTTAAAATAGTATTAATAAATGGGGTAAGAGTGAGTAAGCGCTACATGTGATGACCTCTAGGGGGCGCATGTGGACATTTCCCTCCATAAATGACTCAAACACTGAATATTAACAGCAGAAGTAAAAGTACAAATACCACAAAGTAAAAGTCCTGCGTTTAAAATGTACACAAGTATTATCTGCTGAATGTACTCAAAGTATTAAAAGTAAAGGAGTACTAGTACAAGTATAAGGTACAAGTCCCTCATGAAGTACTTCAGTACTTGAGTAAATGTACTCAAAGTATTAAAAGTAAACGAGTACAAGTATAAGGTACAAGTACTTCAGTACTTGAGTAAATGTACTCTGTAATAAAAGCAGTAGCGGCTGACTGGATCCAACATGGCCGACAGTGAAGAAACTCACGGAGCCACAAGGAGCTGAGGAAGACGAGCAGAGACAACATGGCCGCCAGCAGCAGGAGGCGAAGCAGCGTCATCCGTCTGAGGAGAACCATGTTACACACACACACACACACACACACACACACTTGTATATGAACACACACACACACTTTCCCTTCAGCGCCTCAGTTTAAACACACATTGTTTCCAAGACGTCTCTCTCTCTCGTTGGGGTCAAAGGTCGTCTGTTGGCTCACTCCCTCTCAGCCTGACCTTCCTGTTTATCTCAGCCAGTTATCACACACACACACACACACACACACACACAGGGCCGAGGCTACATTTGAGTACCATTATACGACTTCCTCAAGGTTTCAGCCTCAATGTGGTGCGTTCAGGTGTCTTAATAACAGTAGGACAGTCTGTGGTGCGTTCAGGTGTCTTAATAACAGTAGGACAGTCTGTGGTGCGTTCAGGTGTCTGTAATAACAGTAGGACAGTCTGTGGTGCGTTCAGGTGTCTTAATAACAGTAGGACAGTCTGTGGTGCGTTCAGGTGTCTTAATAACAGTAGGACGGTCTGTGGTGCGTTCAGGTGTCTGTAATAACAGTAGGACTGTCTGTGGTGTGTTCAGGTGTCTGTAATAACAGTAGGACAGTCTGTGGTGCGTTCAGGTGTCTGTAATAACAGTAGAACAGTCTGTGGTGCGTTCAGGTGTCTTAATAACAGTAGGACAGTCTGTGGTGCGTTCAGGTGTCTGTAATAACAGTAGGACAGTCTGTGGTGCGTTCAGGTGTCTTAATAACAGTAGGACAGTCTGTGGTGCGTTCAGGTGTCTTAATAACAGTAGGACGGTCTGTGGTGCGTTCAGGTGTCTGTAATAACAGTAGGACTGTCTGTGGTGTGTTCAGGTGTCTGTAATAACAGTAGGACAGTCTGTGGTGCGTTCAGGTGTCTGTAATAACAGTAGGACTGTCTGTGGTGCGTTCAGGTGTCTTAATGACAGTAGGACAGTCTGTGGTGCGTTCAGGTGTCTGTAATAGCAGTAGGACAGTCTGTGGTGCGTTCAGGTGTCTGTAATAGCAGTGGGACAGTCTGTGGTGCGTTCAGGTGACTCAATAACA
>JBAMJR010000235.1:67500-82500 GCA_038501785.1 Myoxocephalus aenaeus | reverse complement strand
TACAGGCTTTTATTGTGAAGAGGCAAACAGGAAGGCTCTACCACCCACGACTAAATTATAATAATAAAATGCATTTCCAGTCCAATAGATGGTGCTGTGGTGTTTTGTGGTGAGGTCAGTAGAGGCTCCTCAATGGTGGAACCAGCTCCTCAATGGTGGAACCAGCTCCCCAATGGTGGAACCAGCTCCCCAATGGTGGAACCAGCTCCCCAATGGTGGAACCAGCTCCTCAATGGTGGAACCAGCTCCTCAATGGTGGAACCAGCTCCCCAATAGTGGAATGAGCTCCTTAATGGTGGAACCAGCTCCTCAATGGTGGAACCAGCTCCTCAATGGTGGAACCAGCTCCCCAATAGTGGAATGAGCTCCCCAATGGTGGAACCAGCTCCTCAATGGTAGAACCAGCTCCCCAATAGTGGAACCAGCTCCCCAATGGTGGAACCAGCTCCCCAATAGTGGAATGAGCTCCTTAATGGTGGAACCAGCTCCTCAATGGTGGAACCAGCTCCTCAATGGTGGAACCAGCTCCCCAATAGTGGAACCAGCTCCCCAATGGTGGAACCAGCTCCTCAATGGTGGAACCAGCTCCTCAATGGTGGAACCAGCTCCCTAATAGTGAAACCAGCTCCCCAATGGTGGAACCAGCTCCTCAATGGTGGAACCAGCTCCCCAATAGTGGAACCAGCTCCCCAATGGTGGAACCAGCTCCTCAATGGTGGAACCAGCTCCCCAATAGTGGAACCAGCTCCCCAATAGTGGAACCAGCTCCCCAATGGTGGAACCAGCTCCTCAATGGTGGAACCAGCTCCTCAATGGTGGAACCAGCTCCCCAATAGTGGAATGAGCTCCTTAATGGTGGAACCAGCTCCCCAATAGTGGAATGAGCTCCTTAATGGTGGAACCAGCTCCCCAATGGTGGAACCAGCTCCCCAATAGTGGAATGAGCTCCTTAATGGTGGAACCAGCTCCTCAATGGTGGAACCAGCTCCCCAATGGTGGAACCAGCTCCCCAATAGTGGAACCAGCTCCCCAATGGTGGAACCTGCTCCTCAATGGTGGAACCAGCTCCTCAATGGTGGAACCAGCTCCCCAATAGTGGAATGAGCTCCTTAATGGTGGAACCAGCTCCTCAATGGTGGAACCAGCTCCCCAATGGTGGAACCAGCTCCCCAATGGTGGAACCAGCTCCCCAATGGTGGAACCAGCTCCTCAATAGTGGAACCAGCTCCTGAATGGTGGAACCAGCTCCCCAATAGTGGAACCATCTCCTCAATGGTGGAACCAGCTCCTCTATGGTGGAACCAGCTCCTGAATGGTGGAACCAGCTCCCCAATGGTGGAACCAGCTCCTCAATGGTGGAACCATCTCCCCAATGGTGGAACCAGCTCCTGAATGGTGGAACCAGCTCCCCAATGGTGGAACCATCTCCTCAATGGTGGAACCAGCTCCTCAATGGTGGAACGAGATCCTCAATTGGATAAAAGCGTCAAAGTGTAAAAGTGTTTGCAAGAAGATACAGAGGAACAGTTTACCTGAACCAGGTGTGTGCGTCCTGGAGAACACCAGCCTCCTCATCTCAGCGCTGCTCCACAACCCTTCGTCCTCCTCCTCATGCTCCTCATGCTCCTCCTGCTCCTCGTCCTCTTCTTCATCTTCTTCCTCCTCTTCAGTGCTGCAGTTCCGACGGTTTCTTTTGCTCCACGTTCTCCCACCGCCTCCCTCCTCAACCCTGGAAACACAGAAGGAGGAGAAGGAGGAGACGAAGGAGAAGGAGGAGGAGAAAAAGGAGAAGGCCGAAAGTCAGACGATCATAAATCCTCCATCCCATAATAGCAGGTACCTCCCTTTCAATAAGCTGGATGTCCAGGTGTACGCACCACAGTCGGGTCCAGGGCGGAGCGCACAGGTGGAGGTCCTCCAGAGACCTGGTCCCATCACCTGAGCCCAGAGACCAGGTCCTCATGAGACCCGCCAGGCCGCTGCAGACAGAGCCGCTCATTAAAACACCGTTACTACATCACTCACACAACTCAGGTGAGGCGTTCAGGTACCTGGAGGGATGCTGGCTGTACGGCTGCTCCCCGGAGACACTGTAACTCCTCTGGAGGAGGAGGAGGAGGAGGAGGAGGAAGAAGAAGAAGAAGAAGAAGAAGAAGAAGAAGAAGAAGAAGAAGAAGAAGAAGAAGAAGAAGAAGAAGAAGAAGAAGAAGAAGAAGAAGAAGAAGAAGAAGAGATATGAAGACCAAATGCATGAACAAACATTTGCCTGACATTGTTGTTGTTTTTCTCACCCGGTTGCCGATGGTTTCCTGCATCTTGTTGGCGATGACATCATCGGTGCTGCCGTCCAGGCTCCGCCCCTCTCGGCCAGGTGCAGGTGCGTACATCTCGGCGTGTGCGTTGCGGCGGTGAGGATGACGATGATGATGATGATTTGCGGGCGAGCTGAGCAGCAGCAACTGCCTCTCTGCGCGGTCGGCTCGCTCCAACAACGTCTCGATGAACACCTGGAGACCAGGAGGCAGGTGTACCAGGTGAGGTCAGGACCAGAAGAAGACAACAGAAGACAGTAGAGAAGCCGGTAGTAGACAACAGAAGACAGTAGAAGACGGTAGAAGACAGTAGAAGACAGTAGAAGACAGTAGTAGACAACAGAAGACAGTAGAAGACAGTAGAAGACAATAGAAGCCAGTAGAAGACAACAGAAGACAACAGAAGACAACAGAAGACAATAGCAGACAGTAGAAGACAACAGAAGCCAGTAGAAGACAACAGAAGACAACAGAAGACAATAGAAGACAATAGAAGCCAGTAGAAGACAACAGAAGACAGTAGAAGACTACATAAGCCAGTAGAAGACAACAGAAGACAACAGAAGACAATAGAAGACAACAGAAGACAATGGAAGCCATTAGAAGACAGTAGAAGACAGTAGAAGACAACAGAAGACAACAGAAGACAATGGAAGCCATTAGAAGACAGTAGAAGACAACATAAGACAATGGAAGCCATTAGAAGACAACAGAAGACAATAGAAGACAACAGAAGCCAGTAGAAGACAACAGAAGACAATGGAAGACAACAGAAGCCAGTAGAAGACAACAGAATACAATATAAGACAACAGAAGCCAGTAGAAGACAACAGAAGACAATGGAAGCCATTAAAAGACAGTAGAAGACAGTAGAAGACAACAGAAGACAATAGAAGACAACAGAAGCCAGTAGAAGCCAGTAGAGGACAATAGAGGACCGTGGCTCACCTGCAGTCTGGACCTGGCCGTGGCCTCCCTGTGGGCCGTCTCTCTCAGGAAGCTCTCAAGGTCCACCACCTCCCTGAAACCAAGACACTATAATATACATATATATATATATATATATATATATATATATATATATATATATGAAGACAGAGGTCCACCACCTCCCTGAAACCAAGACACCTGACTGAGGACGCTGAGGACGCCATGTTGTGGGCGGAGCTTCAGTGGAGGCACAATCCTAATATATATAATAATATAAAATAGGATGTACTGAAATATATATATATATATAATATATATAAATAGGAAGACAGAGAGACACAACATGACGCACACACTGGTTTTGCAGTGATGATGAATGTAAGATGGCAGCCGCCCTGAGGGTTTGTGTGTGTGTTTGTGTGTGTGTTTGTGTTTGTGTGTGTGTGTGTGTGTGTGTGTGTGTGTGTGTGTGTGTGTGTGTGTGTGTGTGTGTGTGTGTGTGTGTGTGTGTGTGATGATGCACACTAAACATGACGTGTCCTCTGTGTGTCTCCCTGTCCTCATTATGAGCAGACAGAGTATTCATGCTGCATATTATATTACATAATATTAAATTATAATATATTATATTACATTATATAAAATAAAATATTATATATAATGTAATATTATATATTATAATATATCATATCATATATAAAATACATAATATTTTATTATATGTAATATTACTAATTATTTACTAATTACAACTAGAAATAAAAACAGTAGAAACGTTAAAGTCTGTATCTTGTGACCATCATAGAACACATCATTTCCCAGCAGCTCCACTGGTTTTACTGGTAGCCATTAGTGGTAAAAGCTCATATTAATGGGTTATATTAGTGGTAAAAGCTCATATTAATGGGTTTCACGCTGTTATTGCTGTTATTAGTCTCTCTCTGTCAGAGCTCCTGTCCCTGTAGTGTTTTCACGGACGTAAACAGGAAGTAGAAAGTTGCTATCTATCAGGCTGCGAGTTGTTTTGCTTATATTTGTTAATATTTTGTCATTTTGTTTAGCGGTGTGTGAGTCTGTAGGCTGGAGGAGAGAGTATGAATCATATGTTTAAGAGACGTAAAGAGACACTGACTGCTGCCGTTCACTCAGCTCCTGGTCTTTTCCTCGCAGGTCTTTCTTCAGTCGCTCCGTCATCTCCACGGCAGCAGAGACCTGACGGATCAGAGTAACAATTAAAGAATCGTTAAAAACACCTGGATGTTTATTTCATTCCTTCTAGGTTCATCGCCCACCTGTCTGGACAGGTACGCCGCCCTCTCCTCCACTTCCTGTTTCTCGCTCTTCAGCCGCTCCCCTCCGCGCCTCTCCTGTTCTAGCTCCGCCTCCCTCCTCTGTAGCTCCGCCTTCAGTCGATCCACGCGGCGGTTCACCCTCTCCTCCACCTCCGCGAACGTCCGGGCGATTTTGCGATCCAGGCCGAGCCCCAGGCGCTCCTCCAGGCCGAGCCCCGGGCGCTCCTCCATGCCGAGCCCCGGGCGCTCCTCCAGGCCGAGCCCCGGGCGTCCCGCGGGAAAGCAGAGGACTCGGTCCGACGGGACGAACATCTCCCCGAGCAGCCGGACGGAGGCCGCCGACGAGGCCAGATCCAGGAAGGCCAGGGGCAAGCTGGGGACTACCATGCCCAGAGAGGAGCTCTGTCTGTGGGGTGAGGGTGGGCCTGGGAGCGCCTGGAGGAGAGCAGACCTGGAGCTCCTGACCCGAGTCTGAAATGTGAAGGAGAACAATTCATTTAGCTCACGCTTCTTCAACTATGACTACAAACTAAGAACAAGAAGAATCAAGAAGGCCAAACTACAACGTGCTGTCTGTAGCCTTAGACTCCTAAGTCTTTATCCTCCGAGTGTTGACTCCAACAAAAGAATCCTATGTCTTTATGAGAAGAAGAAGAAGAAGAAGAAGAAGAAGAAGAACAAGAACAAGAAGAAGAACAAGAAGAAGAACAACAACAACAACAACAACAACAAGAACAAGAAGAAGAAGAAGAAGAAGAAGAAGAAGAAGAAGAAGAAGAAGAAGAAGAACAAGAAGAAGAAGAAGAAGAAGAACAAGAAGAAGAAGAACAACAACAACAACAAGAAGAAGAACAACAACAACAACAACAACAACAACAAGAACAACAACAAGAAGAAGAAGAAGAAGAAGAAGAAGAAGAAGAAGAAGAAGAAGAAGAACAACAAGAACAAGAAGAACAACAAGAACAAGAAGAAGAAGAAGAAGAAGAAGAAGAAGAAGAAGAAGAAGAACAAGAAGAAGAAGAAGAAGAACAAGAAGAACAAGAAGAACAAGAAGAAGAAGAACAAGAAGAACAAGAAGAACAAGAACAAGAACAAGAACAAGAAGAAGAACAAGAAGAAGAAGAAGAAGACCTTACCTGCGACAGCAGCAGCAGGGTCTCGTAGGTGTGTCGGCTGACCAGGTGAGCCCGGAGCTCAGGTACGGACGGGAAGCGGAACCCATCGCCGCAGCGAGGACAGAAGTAGGGCAGCGGCGAGGAAGAGGAGGAGGAAGAGGACGAGGAGGAAGAGGAGGACATGCTTCTGCAGGGAGCTGCAGACCTGGAAGATAAAACGGGAACAATGAAACGCTGCAGGAGAACTACTACAAGATGAGCTGGAGGAATGAAAACTGGGTCAGTGTGTGTGTGTGTGTGTGTGTGTGTGTGTGTGTGTGTGTGTGTGTGTGTGTGTGTGTGTGTGTGTGTGTGCGTGCGCGCTACATAATTGATTTTGTGGATATAAAGATTTAATGAGAGAAATCTGTAGATTTAAAAACAGCAATGCTTCAGCAAAATGTGTATTTGACATGTTGTCACACTTTAACACACACACACACACACACACACACACACACGCCTGTTGGATTTGACATTTGTAGGGCACGTGTGTGTGTGAGAGGCTAATCGCTAAGTGAAGCATGCATCTTCCACCCCACTGAGTGTGTGTGTGTGTGTGTGTGTGTGTGTGTGTGTGTGTGTGTGTGTGTGGAGGAATTTGAACATGGACGGCTGAGCAGGAAGAAAGAGATGTGGGTGTGGTGATCCATTGGTTCCTGTTGAACATTAACTTCACCGTTTGTTTGTTGTTGTTGTTGTGTTTGTTTAGCCCGTTAGCCCATTAGCCTGTTATCCCATTAGCCTGTTAGCCCATTAGCCTGTTAGCCCATTAGCCTGTTAGCCCATTAGCCTGTTATCCCATTAGCCTGTTAGCCCGTTAGCCTGTTGGCCCGTTAGCCTGTTGGCCCGTTAGCCTGTTAGCCCGTTAGTCTGTTAGCCCATTAGCCCGTTAGCATGTTAGCCCGTTAGCCCGTTAGTTTGTTAGCCCGCGGTCCAAAGGGAGAAGAAAAAGTTCACAAAACGGCAAATCGCTTCAAAGCTTTATATATATATATATATATATATATATATATATATATATATATATATATATATACATATTATACAGTGTATATACATATACAGTACAGTATATACAGTAGTGTATATACTGTACTGTATATACTGTACTGTATATGTATATACACTGTATAATATATACTGTATGTATATATAGATACAGTATGTATACACTGTATCTATTTTCTTGCTACAGCAGTATTTATACATGCAATACAATATAGGTAAACAATAAAATATAAGAAATGCACAATATACACAAAAAATAGAACAGAATAATATTACATTAATTAACCAAACAAACAAACAACAGTGTTAAAGTAATAAAGGAGATAAAACCCGTTAATAACAGCCGAAGTATCACACTACTAATATTATACATTATATAATATATATATATATATGTATATGTATATGTATATATATATATATATATATATATATATATATATATTATTATTATAATTTTACCAGGTAAAGTGCCTTGAGTACCCTTTAAGCGCTATACAATAAATACACTTTAATATGATTATTATTATTATTATTATTATTATTATTATTGACGTCAAAGTGCCCAGACATCAACATTGAGGAATTCATTCAGTTTAAGTGAAACACCAGAGTGACGTCACATCAAGCTGACAGATTCATTATTTTTAGTGATTTTTTGTCCAACATATTAATAAAAATCTTTCTTAAGGAGCCGAAGCTGTACTTATTGTATCTTAACCACATATAGCACGTTATAATAACACAGATATTATTATTAAGACGGTAGTCATGACTCACTCGTGCTCATGCAGGGCGGGAAGAGTCCGCTGCCTCGCGCCGATCGATGCTCCTCTCACTCTGTGAGACTGTCTGCTGCGCGTTGCCTCGTGTGCGTGTGTGTGTGTGTGTGTGTGTGATCCAACTGCCGCCACCCTCCCCGCAGCGTGCAGCCGGTGACGTAAAATCTGCGTGACGTGACGTGAAGCGACGGCATAGCAGAGGGGGAGGGGCTTAAGTAAATACTCAGTAGTAGTAATACTGTTAAATACAAGTACTGCACTTTATAGTAAAATTAAACATATCTAAAATGATAATATTAATAATGATAAAGATAATAATAATAATAATAATAATAATAATAATAATAATAATATTTTAATTCAGTGGTAAATCACCTGATGGAAGTACTGAGATCCTTCAATGCAGTAAAACTATGTAGTATTATCAGCTAAATGTATTATGAGGATTCATACGCTGCTGCATTAATGTGTATATTTGATGTATTTATATTCTGTTGGATCAGAACAATACTAGAATACCTTCAGGTACGTTCACTGCATCAAGGTGCAGTGCTGCTGGTGACCACTGGGAGGCGCCACAGGAGGTTATTTATATCCAGAATTATTCTGAATATTGTTTTATAAGTTATGACATTTAAACATTATGTTCCAACATGAGGAGATCACTCTTTAAATATATATATATATATATATATATATATATTATATATATATATAATATATATAGTGTATATTTATACATATAAATATATATATATATATATATACATATTTATATAAATATATGTATTTATATAAATATATATAAATATTTTTTTAATATATATATATATATATTATGGGATGTTGAAAAATCCTGCTGTTGCCGTGGCAACGCGACCTTCGCCAGCTCTCGCAGCCCTAAGGGGAACTAATGGGAACATCTGTTGCCTAGGCAACAGTGGCCTGTTATGCAATGTCATGAGCGCGATGATGATGATGATGATGATGATGATGAAGACGGAGAAGCAGAAGAAGAGGAGGAAAGAGTTTGTTTTTGTTTGTTTATTGTTGACAGCAGCTCCTCCATGCAGAACATGAAGCTGCAGCACCGGGTTAAAGTTCATCACCATGACAACCGTTTCATAGAAAGTGACATCGTTGTTTACGCTCATCGGCCATCGAAATCTGGCTTCAGTCTAGAGACACACACACACACACACACACACACACACACACACGCACTCACACACACACACGCATACACTATAAAAATAGAGATGTGTACAAACATATAAATATAAAGAGGCGTTGACATTTATAAAACGACATCACGACACTCTGACGTCACACAGCACGTTGTTCACGTCGTCATGCAGAAAGAGTCCAAAGTATTTAAACTGTTTTTAAAGTCCAGCACCGGGGGTTCGAGCCCCGATGCCCCGGTCCGGAGGTCGCGCGGCACCGTAATCCCGCGCACGCGCCTTGAGAACGGCCAGGAAAACTCCTTCTAAACACCTGCTCCTCCTCCCGGTGACGTCACACGGAAACGTCTCTGACGCCGCACCGGTCGGCGGTTCAAAACCCGGAAGCGACCGTTCCTCTCAGACGGCGGGCGCGTTCAGGGCCAGCGAGTAGGCGGCCATCATCTGCGCGCGCAGCTGCTGCTTGACGTGCACGCGGCCGTGCCTCTTCCTCTCGTCGCTGCGCGCGAACCGCTTGCCGCACACGTCGCAGGAGAAGGGCTTCTCCCCGGTGTGCGTGCGCGTGTGCGTGGTCAGGTGGTCGCTGCGGCTGAAGCTGCGCGCGCAGACGCCGCACTGGAAGGGCTTCTGTCCCGTGTGGATGCGCACGTGCCTGTTGAGCTCGTCCGAGCGCGAGAAGCGGCGCTCGCACCCGGGCACTGAGCACGGGAACGGCTTGGCTTTGGGCCCGGCGCCGCCGGCGCTCTTGGCGGGAGCTCTCCGGCCGCCGCGCGACGATGCCGCCGCCGCCGGCTTGTTGGGGGCTCCCGCGGCCATGTTGACTATCGGGAACGCGCCCTGCAGGAGGGAGGACAGCAGGTGAGCGTCCAGCGTGGAGGAGGGCTCCGTCTTGATGACGTAGCTGCCGGGGTCTCCCAGGCTCCGCAGCCAGTCCTCCAGACCCAGCAGCGGCTCCTGCTTCACCTCGCAGCCGGGCCGCGGCTCCTCCTGGCCGGCCAGCAGCGAGTCCAGGAACGCAGCCACGTCCACCTGCTGCTGCTCCAGAGCGGCGGCCGGGGACAGAGCCTCCCCGGCGGGCGCGGAGGCATGCACGCAGCCGCTGCTGCAGCTGGAGGACGCAAACTCGCTCTTCACCACCACGGGGTGGGGGGCCACCACGGGGTGCTCCATCTCGGTGCAGATCCCCACAATCTCCGTGATCATGTTGAGGATCGCGTCCGCGGTGCTGCTCAGCCCTGCGGGGGCTGCAGCGGCTGCAACTGCTGCAGCGGGGGCTGCAGCTGCAGTTGCGGGGGAGAAGCTGCCGAGAGATGGAGAGAGTGCGTCCGAGGAGCAGTCACTGAAGTCGGAGAAGAAATCCGAGTCAGAGGCGTCAGTTCCCGGAGAGAACACTGCGGGGGGAAGGGGGAGTTAGTCATTATGTCATCACCTGCACACACGTGATCAATATGTAATCAATAATCATACATTCTGCAACATGCAGGTGATGTAACTTCACCTGCAGCTCGTGCATCAACACGAGCTGCAGGTGAAGTTACATCACCTGCATGTTGCAGAATGTGCCAGTGATGGATTTTATGGAGTTTATGGATTGATCGTAAACACGCACCTTGGCAGAATGGGGACCCCGCGTCGGACTCGGCTCCGTCGCTGATGGGACTCGAACCCACGCTGTCCACCCACGCGCTGCACGCGACCTCGAAGTCCGACATGAAGCTGTCCTCGCGCTCCAGAAGCATCGCAACAACAGCAAGAAGAAACACGAGGATGTATAGTCCCGGTGGTAGTCCGGTATCTGGTGTGGTCCGGTATCTGGTGTGGTCCGGTATCTGGTATAGTCCGGTATCTGGTATAGTCCGGTATCTGGTATAGTCCGGTATCTGGCGTAGTCCGGTATCTGGTGTGGTCCGGTATCTGGTGCGGTCCGGTGTCTCTGTGTCTCGGTGCTGATGAGATGATGGGCTCCCTCTCGCTCGCAGCCGGCTTTATACCCTCCGTCTCCGTCTCCTAGGTAACTCCATCCCGGAGTTCCCTCTGCCGTAGCTGCCCAAATATGGGTATGCTTCCGGTGTGACGTCGGAGGGGGAACCCGCTCCATATAAGGACAGAGGAGGGGGTTTCCTCACTGCGGCACCGGAGACACGGATTATACAACCAGGAGGGTTCATGCAGGGCTGCAGGAGGAAGAGGAGGAGGAGGAGGAGGAGGAGGAGGAGGAGGAGGAGATGCATTGTTGTTATTGAGGCAGAGCTCGATCCCACTTCCATTACCTTCAGTTTCTTTGCTCCTCAGGGTGAGGCGGCCATCCAGACCATAATACTCTCTGGCAGGCCTTCAGGTAACAGGAGGAGTCCTGAACCTCCAGCTCCTTTCTTCTGACGCTGTTTCTGGGACGCTGGCCCTTTAAATGACATACACAACATTTTGTATTATTATTTCATAAATGAATCAACAACTCAACAGTTTGATGCTGTTGCTGTATGTCTCTCTACCTCTCTCTCGCTCTCTCTCTACCTCTCTCTCTCTCTCTCTCTCTCTCTCTCTCTCTCTCTCTCTCTCTCTCTCTCTACCTCTCTCTCTCTCTCTCTCTCTATCTGTCTGTCTCTCTGCCTGTCTCACCTCCTCTGGTTCAGAGACACCTCACGTGTGACATCACCGCCCAGCTGCTGGGATGCTGTCGCCATGGAGACGGGAGGAGATCCAGGGCAGCGTTATGTAAAAGAGAAGTCAGGACGAGACGCTGCTGGGAACCTTTTATTGATTTATGTTTATATTATTATTAAATGTTGGGAGACTTCAACGCTCACGTGGGCAATGACAGAAACCTGTTGGGGAGGAACTTCTTGCCCGGTCTGAACCAGAGCGGTGTCTCGCTATTGGACTTCTGTGCTCGCCACAGTTTGTCCATAAGGAACACCATGTTGGAACATAAGGAGGCTCATAAGTGGACCTGGTACCAGAACACCTGAGGCCGGAGATCAATGGTGGACTTTGTAATCGTGTCATCTGATCTTCGGCCGTATGTCTTGGACACTCGGGTGAAGAGAGGAGCAGAGCTGATCACCACCTGGTGGGGAGTTGGATCAGATGGCGGGGAGCCGGCTAGAAAGACCTGGAAAGCCCAAACTGGGAACGTCTGGCGGAGGATCCTGTCCGGGAGATCCTCAACTCCCACCTCCAGAAGAACTTCTCATAGATCCCAAGGGAGGTTGAGGACATGGAATCTGAGGGAAGGGGAACTACTGACCCAGACAGGGAATCATCAGGCACTTTGAGGAACTCCTAAACACGGCCAACATGTCCCCTGGAGAGGGGGCAGCGCCTGAAGACCTTGGGGTGGTTGCACCCATATCCCTGGCTGAGGTCACTAAGGTAGTCAAAAAGATCATTGGTGGCGCCGGGGGGATGAGATCCTGAGATGCTGAAAGCGCTGGACGTTGTTGGGCTGTCTTGGCTGACACGCCTCTTCAGTGTTGCATGGGGGTCGGGAACAGTGCCCATGGACTTTCAGACCGGGGTGCTGGTTCCCATCTTCAAGAAGGGGGACCGGAGAGTGTGCTGAACTATCAGGGTCACACTGCTCAGCCTCCCGGGGAAAGCTTATGCCAGGGTGCTGGAAGGGAGGTCCAGGATGCTGAAAGGAGGTCCAGGATCCTGGAAAGGAGGTCCAGGGTGCTGGAAGGGAGGTCCAGGGTGCTGAAATGAGGTCCAGGGTGCTGAAATGAGGTCCAGGATGGTGAAAGGAGGTCCAGGATGCTGGAAAGGAGGTCCATGGTGCCGAAGGGAGGTCCAGGGTGCTGAAATGAGGTCCAGGATGCTGAAAGGAGGTCCAGGATGCTGGAAAGGAGGTCCATGGTGCCGAAGGGAGGTCCAGGATGCTGGAAAGGAGGTCCAGGGTGCTGGAAGGGAGGTCCAGGGTGCTGAAATGAAGTCCAGGGTGCTGAAATGAGGTCCAGGATGGTGAAAGGAGGTCCAGGATGCTGGAAAGGAGGTCCATGGTGCCAAAGGGAGGTCCAGGGTGCTGAAATGAGGTCCAGGATGCTGAAAGGAGGTCCAGGATGCTGGAAAGGAGGTCCATGGTGCCGAAGGGAGGTCCAGGATGCTGGAAAGGAGGTCCAGGGTGCTGGAAGGGAGGTCCAGGGTGCTGAAAGGAGGTCCAGGATGCTGGAAAGGAGGTCCAGGGTGCTGGAAGGGAGGTCCAGGGTGCTGAAAGGAGGCTCCGACCGCTTGTTGAACCTCAGATTCAAGACGAGCAGTGTGGATTCCGTCCCAGTCGTGGAACAGTGGACCAGCTCTTTACCTTCAAAGACTACTGGAGGGGTCCTGGGAGTTTGCCCAACCAGTCTACATGTGGTTTGTGGACTTGGAGAAGGCTTTCAACCATTGCTATTGTTATCATAATAATATAATTATTACTAATATTACTAATCATCAGCTGTTCTTATAAAGCACTGATTCATTCAACTGGTCCAACGACTCCTCTTGACCTTTGACCCTCTTGCTAAAACATAATATAATATATATTATATAACATAATATATATATATATAATAAGCATGGTGGGTCTGCAGACTGAACTCCTGGTGTTTCAGAGCAGCACCTTGTGGCCAGTAGAGGAACTGCAGGATATATTTGTGTTATTAGTTCATATTCTCCACGTTCAGGACGCTGTTAACCAAATAACCCAAATAACCAAATAATCACGTGACCATCGGGTGGACCGGTCAGATGGACGAAGACGACGAAGACGACAAGGATGATGAAGAGGACAGAAGAACCCCTCTCTCTCTCTCTCTCTCTCTCCCTCTCTCTCTCTCTCTCTCCCTCTCTCTATCGAGAGGAGGTGTGTGGGCGAGGAAGGAGAGACTGTTGCCATGGCACTGTGCCACCTTCTGCTCCCACCGCCTGTTGCAAATAACACACACACACACACACACACACACACACACACACACACACACACACACACACACACACACACACACTCTCTCACTTTTCCTGACGACAGAGAGATCCTATTAAAACACGTTCTTCGTCCCTGTGAAGACCTGGCGCCTACATTACCCACAATGCAGCTCTCCCTCTGCTGCAGCAGAGATGACTTCACTTCCTTCAACTCCACATGTTTATTTCAGCAGTGGTGTATAAAGTACTATATGTACCTCTGAGATGTAGTACAGTACACAGTACTATATGCAGTGGTGTATAACATACTATATTTACCTCTGAGATGTAGTACAGTACACAGTACTATATGCAGTGATGTATAAAGTACCCAAAAGTAAAGATACCCTAATGGAAAATTACTCCAGTGAACGTAAAAGTCACCTATTAGAATACTACTGGAGTAAAAGTCTTAAAGTATCTGATATTTACTGTACTTAAGCATCAAAAGTAATTTTCTGATATTAAATGTACTTAAGTATTGAAAGTAAAAGTACAAGTAAATGCTGTTTATAAAAACGCAAAGGGTCATAATTTTGAGAATGATGAAGTGTATTGTTTTAATTGCTGAGGCCACCATGACCAAGGGAAGGAGTTGTGTTGAACATAGTTGTGTTGCTGCGATCCATCAGGAGCAACAATGTTGCAGCACTGAAAGTAACAACCCAGCCGTTACTGAAACTGAACGTGTTCCTGTTCATCTTCAAAAGAAGTTGGTTTTCAAAATTGCCAGAATTCAGTCTCTTGTGCTGAAGGTTCAAGGTTCGACTGGTGGTGATATGGTCAACTCCCCTCATGGCCTCAGTCATTTCCTTGGAGGCGTCATGGATCATGGAGCGCAGGGTCAGCCGGGTCATCGTTTCTGCATCAGGCTGCAGTTCCTTCACACAATCTCTAAATGGTTCTTGTTCAGCAACACAGAATGGATGGAGGACCACATTCACCACATGGAGCTCTGAGACACAGTCAAGGTGTTCACTCATGTGGTCTTCTTGCTGTGGACCACGAGGAGGACCACGAGGACCACGAGGAGGACCACGAGGACCACGAGGGGGACCATGAGGAGGACCACGAGTAGGACCATGAGGACCACGTGGACCACGAGGAGGACCATGAGGACCATGAGGGGGACCACGAGGAGGACCACGAGGGGGACCATGAGGAGGACCACGAGTAGGACCATGAGGACCACGAGGAGGACCACGAGGACCACGAGGAGGACCACGAGGACCACGAGGAGGACCACGAGGACCACGAGGGGGACCATGAGGAGGACCACGAGTAGGACCATGAGGACCACGTGGACCACGAGGAGGACCATGAGGGGGACCACGAGGAGGACCACGAGGAGGACCATGAGGACCATGAGGACCATGAGGGGGACCATG
>JBAMJR010000235.1:42500-62500 GCA_038501785.1 Myoxocephalus aenaeus | reverse complement strand
AGGTGACCACCAACCTGCTGACCCGAGGAGGGAAAGACATCGCCTTCTCCGACTACACTCCTCTCTGGAAGCTGCACCGCCGCCTCGTCCACAACTCCTTCACTCTGTTCGGGGAAGGAACCGGCCACCTGCAGGACATCGGTACGCAGCCCGCCGGTCAACGGCCTCGGTTTCCTGTAGCTGACAGATAAAAGCTCCAGAAGCGATAACCGATAACCTGCAGGAGGTTCAGGGTCGATGGTCTGCCACACGTCTGACTCAGCTGCATTCATGATTCACTTTAGTTTGTCTGTTTGTAGTTTCATTCATTTAATCAAAGAAGTCCAGAACCCTGAACCAGTAATATATCCAGTTTAAACATGAAATACATACAATGGCTATATGTACTATGTATAAATATATACGTGTTATAGATATGCATTCCCGCAGCTGCTTCACTGTCTTTCCCGTTCGTGTTCCACGTCCGTCCAGTTCTGTCCTCGGTGGACAGCCTGTGTGACGAGCTGCTGTCCGGCGGGCGGCGTGGCTTCGACCCGGCGGCGGCGGTGACCCGAGCCGTCACCAACGTGGTGTGCACGCTGGTGTTCAGCGCCACCTATCGCCACGGCGACGCCGAGCTGCAGGAAGTGATGCGATACAATGACGGCATCGTGCAGACGATAGCCGGAGGAGGACTTGTAGACATTTACCCCTGGATGAAGGTACTTTCACCTGAACCCGAGCTGGAACTAGCATCAACTAGCATCAACTAGCATATACTAGTATCAACTAGCATCTACTGGCATCTACTAGCATCAACTAGCATCATCTAGCATATACAAGCATCAACTAGCATCAACTAGCATCTACTAGAATCAACTAGCATCAACCAGCATCTACTAGTATCAACTAGCATCAACTAGCATCTACTAGTATCAACTAGCATCTACTAGCATCTACTAGCATCAACTAGCATCAACTAGCATATACAAGCATCAACTAGCATCAACTAGCATCTACTAGAATCAACTAGCATCAACCAGCATCTACTAGTATCAACTAGCATCAACTAGCATCTACTAGTATCAACTAGCATCAACTAGTATCAACTAGCATCTACTAGCATCTACTAGCATCAACTAGCATCAACTAGCATATACAAGCATCAACTAGCATCAACTAGCATCTACTAGAATCAACTAGCATCAACCAGCATGCAAAGAGATTGACATCCAAAATGTCCTCACTTTCTAAAATGTCCTAACTTAAAAATAAATTCTGAGTTTCTATAATTTTCCTAAAATGTCCATCAGTCCTAACTTTCAAAAATGTCCTAACTTTCCAACCTTTTCAATCTTTCAAAAATGTTCTAACTTTCTAAATGTAAAATGTTCCCCGAATCTCCTCACTTTCCTAAATGTCCCAATTTTCCTTACATTTCCAATTTTTTCAATTTTTTTCAAACCTTATTTTTTTCCCAAACTTTTCACTTTCTAAACAATTTCCATTATGAAAAAAAGTCAAACGTTCAAACTGTTTTAAACTTTCACAAAATGTTTCCCACTTTCTAAAATGTCCTCACTTTCCTAAAACATCCCGACTTTCCTAAAATGTCCATTCTAAAATGTCCTCACTTTCTTAAATGTCCTAACATTCTAAAATGTCCTCACTTTCCTCTTTCTAAAACATCCTGACTTGCTCTCGCTGTGTTAACCCCTGTTGGTCCTCATAAGGACAGAAGGACCCACACACACAGTCTGTCCTCGTCCCTCAGGTCTTCCCCAACAAGGCCCTCAGTAAGCTGAAGGACTGCATCGTGGTCAGAGACCGGCTGCTGTCCCGTAAGCTGGAGGAGCACAAGGTAGCGTCCCCCGTCCCTCAGTCTATGAATACATTAAAGACATGTTTAAGACCTGACCCCCGTCTGGGATCTGAACCCAGGCCTCGCTGAGTGACGGTGACCCCCGCGACCTCCTGGATGCCTTGCTCAAGGGCAAGACGGCCGGCGGGCAGAAGTCCTCCGGCTCCGAGGACGAGACGATCACAGACGACCACGTCCTCATGACGGCAGCCGAGGCCTTCGGAGCCGGAGTGGAGACCACGTCCACCACGCTGCTGTGGATCCTGGTCTACCTGCTGCACCACCCCGAGGTACGAGTACTACGAGTACTACTACTACTAATACTACTGCTGTGGATCCTGGTCTACCTGCTGCACCACCCCGAGGTACGAGTACTACGAGTACTACTACTACTAATACTACTGCTGTGGATCCTGGTCTACCTGCTGCACCACCCAGAGGTACGAGTACTACGAGTACTACTACTACTAATACTACTGCTGTGGATCCTGGTCTACCTGCTGCACCACCCCGAGGTACGAGTACTACTAGTACTTCTACTACTAATACTACTGCTGTGGATCCTGGTCTACCTGCTGCACCACCCCGAGGTACGAGTACTACGAGTACTACTACTACTAATACTACTGCTGTGGATCCTGGTCTACCTGCTGCACCACCCCGAGGTACGAGTACTACTACTAGTACTACTACTACTACTACTGCTGTGAATCCTGGTCTACCTGCTGCACCACCCCGAGGTACGAGTACTACGAGTACTACTACTACTAATACTACTGTTGTGGATCCTGGTCTACCTGCTGCACCACCCGAGTTACGAGTACTGCTAGTACTACTACTGAGGTACAAGTACTACGAGTACTACGAGTACTACTACTACTAATACCACTGCTGTGGATCCTGGTCTACCTGCTGCACCACCCCGAGGTACGAGTACTACTAGTACTACTACTACTACTACTACTACTAATACTACTGCTGTGAATCCTGGTCTACCTGCTGCACCACCCCGAGGTACGAGTACTACGAGTACTACTACTACTAATACTACTGCTGTGGATCCTGGTCTACCTGCTGCACCACCCCGAGGTACGAGTACTACGAGTACTACTACTACTAATACTACTGCTGTGGATCCTGGTCTACCTGCTGCACCACCCCGAGGTACGAGTATTACGAGTACTACTACTACTACTACTACTAATACTACTGCTGTGGATCCTGGTCTACCTGCTGCACCACCCCGAGGTACGAGTATTACGAGTACTACTACTACTACTACTACTAATACTACTGCTGTGGATCCTGGTCTACCTGCTGCACCACCCAGAGGTACGAGTACTACTAGTACTACTACTACTACTACTACTACTAATACTACTGCTGTGAATCCTGGTCTACCTGCTGTACCACCCCGAGGTACGAGTACTACGAGTACTACTACTACTAATACTACTGCTGTGGATCCTGGTCTACCTGCTGCACCACCCCGAGGTACGAGTACTACGAGTACTACTACTACTAATACTACTGCTGTGGATCCTGGTCTACCTGCTGCACCACCCCGAGGTACGAGTACTACGAGTACTACTACTACTAATACTACTGCTGTGGATCCTGGTCTACCTGCTGCACCACCCAGAGGTACGAGTACTACGAGTACTACTACTACTAATACTACTGCTGTGGATCCTGGTCTACCTGCTGCACCACCCCGAGGTACGAGTATTACGAGTACTACTACTACTACTACTACTAATACTACTGCTGTGGATCCTGGTCTACCTGCTGCACCACCCCGAGGTACGAGTACTACGAGTACTACTACTACTAATACTACTGTTGTGGATCCTGGTCTACCTGCTGCACCACCCGAGTTACGAGTACTGCTAGTACTACTACTGAGGTACAAGTACTACGAGTACTACGAGTACTACTACTACTAATACCACTGCTGTGGATCCTGGTCTACCTGCTGCACCACCCCGAGGTACGAGTACTACTAGTACTACTACTACTACTACTACTACTAATACTACTGCTGTGAATCCTGGTCTACCTGCTGCACCACCCCGAGGTACGAGTACTACGAGTACTACTACTACTAATACTACTGCTGTGGATCCTGGTCTACCTGCTGCACCACCCAGAGGTACGAGTACTACTATACTACTACTACTAATACTACTGCTGTGGATCCTGGTCTACCTGCTGCACCACCCCGAGGTACGAGTATTACGAGTACTACTACTACTACTACTACTAATACTACTGCTGTGGATCCTGGTCTACCTGCTGCACCACCCAGAGGTACGAGTACTACGAGTACTACTACTACTAATACTACTGCTGTGGATCCTGGTCTACCTGCTGCACCACCCCGAGGTACGAGTACTACGAGTACTACTACTACTAATACTACTGCTGTGGATCCTGGTCTACCTGCTGCACCACCCAGAGGTACGAGTACTACGAGTACTACTACTACTAATACTACTGCTGTGGATCCTGGTCTACCTGCTGCACCACCCAGAGGTACGAGTACTACGAGTACTACTACTACTAATACTACTGCTGTGAATCCTGGTCTACCTGCTGCACCACCCCGAGGTACGAGTACTACGAGTACTACTACTATACTACTGCTACTAATACTACTGCTGTGAATCCTGGTCTACCTGCTGCACCACCCCGAGGTACGAGTACTACGAGTACTACTACTATACTACTGCTACTAATACTACTGCTGTGGATCCTGGTCTACCTGCTGCACCACCCCGAGGTACGAGTACTACTACTAGTACTACTACTACTACTACTGCTGTGAATCCTGGTCTACCTGCTGCACCACCCCGAGGTACGAGTACTACGAGTACTACTACTACTAATACTACTGTTGTGGATCCTGGTCTACCTGCTGCACCACCCGAGTTACGAGTACTGCTAGTACTACTACTGAGGTACAAGTACTACGAGTACTACGAGTACTACTACTACTAATACTACTGCTGTGGATCCTGGTCTACCTGCTGCACCACCCCGAGGTACGAGTACTACTAGTACTACTACTACTACTAGTACTATACTACTGCTGTTATATACTGAGAATGATGATACTGCTATTACTACTACTACTATAACATAACTCCCGCATGTTATTTAATATATATATATATATATATATATATATATATATATATATATATATATATATATTGTAGTACTTTCCCTTCATTAAAGGATCAGGGTACTTCCTCCTTCTTGAGCGCTGCGTTATGCCCCGCCCCCTCAGGTGCAGGAGCGCGTGCAGAAGGAGCTGGACGAGCAGGTGGGCGCCGAGCGGCCGGTCTGCACGTCGGACCGCGGCCGGCTGCCGTACCTGGACTGCGTCATCAACGAGGGCATGAGGATCCGCCCGGTCAGCCCGGTGCTGATCCCCCACACCGCCATGACCGACAGCAGGTACTGCAGATACTTCAGGGTTATTATCTGTCATTGTCTAGGTTCTTACGGTCATGGAAAACCTGGAACAGTCATGGGATTCTAAAATGGTTATTTCCTGTTCATGACGTTCATTTACGCTGAGTTTGAAATAATGAATATGCTTTTAAAAGAAAGACTCAACATATAAGCAGGCATACATACAGGCATCTATATAAATGTTTATTCTTTTAATCAAACTATTGTCTCATTCATTTGAGTCATTTAAGGTTTACTGTATGCTTTGTATTCTCATTGTTAGTTTAAATACTACATTTACTCACTTTTTACTGTTTACACCCAGATTTCACTAAATGTTTGCTCATGGACATTTGGTTTAAAGTCATGGAAAAGTCATGGAAACTTTTCATCAAATTTAAAAGTCATGGAAATTTGGTTTAAAGTCAGGGAAATTTTGTGAAAAGTCATGGAGATTTGGTTAAAAGTCATGGAAATTTGGTTAAAAGTCATGGAAATGTTGTTAAAAGTCATGGAAATTTGGTTTAAAGTCATGGAAATTTGGTGAAAAGTCATGGAAATTTGGTTTAAAGTCATGGAAATTTGGTTTAAAGTCATGGAAATGTGGTTTAAAGTCATGGAAACTTGGTTAAAAGGCATGGAAATGTTGTTAAAATTCATGAAAATTTGGTGAAAAGTCATGGAAATGTTGTTTAAAGTCATGGAAATTTGGTGAAAAGTCATGGAGATTTGGTTAAAAGTCATGGAGATTTGGTTAAAAGTCATGGAAATTTGGTTAAAAGTCATGGAAATGTTGTTAAAGTCATGGAAATTTGGTGAAAAGTCATGGAAATTTGGTGAAAAGTCATGGAAATTTGGTGAAAAGTCATGGAAATGTGGTTTAAAGTCATGGACATTTGGTGAAAAGTCATGGAAAAGTCATGGAAATTTGGTGAAAAATCATGGAAATATGGTTGGTCAAAATGTGAATGAACCCTGATTGTATACACAACACACAAGTACACACTCTCTCTCTGTTGTAGCATTGGAGGTCACGCTGTCCGCCGTGGGACTCGAGTTCTGGTCAACATGTGGGCGATTCACCACGACCCCGAACACTGGGCCAGACCCGACCTGTTCAACCCAGGTAAAACACACCACAACCACCTCCTCCGGGATGTCTCTCCATAACGAGCGCACCTGAACACACCGCCTCCCCGTTGTCCCGCCCTCTCCAGATCGGTTCCTTGACGTCCGCGGCCAGCGGGTCTCGCCTTCCTGCTTCCTGCCGTTCGGGGCGGGACCTCGAGTCTGCGTCGGCGAATCGTTGGCCCGGCTGGAGCTCTTCCTCTTCCTGTCCTCTCTGCTCCAGCGCATGAGCTTCACGCTGCCGGACGGGGCTCCCCCGCCCAACCTGCAGGGGCGGCTGGGCGTGGTCCTGCAGCCGCTACCTTATACGGTCGTGGTCACTCCGAGGGCGGGGTGGGAGGGCGGGACTAAGTGAAAGGGGAAAGGGGGAGGGGCCAATATATATATATACGTACAAAACTAAAACTTATAACAAGAACACATTCAAATGCTCTCGTGGAGTTCCTCTATAGCAGTGGTTCTCAACGTTCTTTTGTCACGCCCCACCACCCCAACAAAATGGTCCATGCTGAATTTTTATTGAAATAACTTTTTGTGACTCCATCCGTGCTTTTTCAAATAATAGAATCAAGCAAATTGAAATCTCCTTCAAGTAAACCAGATTTCTCCATCAGACAAAATAAAAATAAAATGTGCAATCACATTGTTAGAACAATGCAAATAAAGTTCTATCTGTGCAAAAAATAACTTAATATTTGGCAAGAAAATAGCTTATTTTGGCTGCAATGAACCTGTTTTGCACTGACTATCTGTTCAAGATAATAACAATAACGTATATGCAGCATAACCTGTTAACCGCGTAACATAAAGTACAGGCATTTCGTCATGTATTTATTAATTACGTTTTACCTTTACATTAAAGGTCTTGAAATAAAGAAATTCTGCATTTCCCCCTTGTGCCCCCCCTGTAATACCTCCGCTTCCCCACTAGAGCAGCGCGTCCCACCGTTTGAGAACCACTGCTCTATAGACTAACGTTAGCTTCTTACTTTACACCTCAAACATCATTAAAGTATCTTAATTAACTAAACCTGGAAGAATCATAAACACTTGTTTGTTTTATGTAATAATCCAGAATACAATGAAAGAATCTGATTGGCTGTTAGCGGAGGAAACCAATGATGACGACTTCCTGGACTTTCAAAAGAGTTCCTTAAAGTGAAGTAGCTTATTTCATCAGGGCGTTAGCTTGCTTTGTTTCACCAAATATTTTACATTTAGAGTAAAAAGAGCTTTGATATAAAGAGCTAATTAGCATCGCTAACGTTTGCGGCTAACGTGAACATTTTCCACAAATGCACAAACTCATTTTAAAATGTTAAATCTGCACCGGAAAAATTATTAAACCGAGTTCAAACTGAGCTTTAAACGTCGTTTCCAACAAGATGAAATATTAACTGTGACGTCATGTGATTTAATTTGTTTTCTAATCAATAAACATGGATTGATCTCCAGTGTGCTGCTGGTGTTGTTTGTATTATCAGTCGAGGAACGGAGACAGTCAGGTGGTAGATTTGACAGTTTTATTCAGTATATCTTCACACACTTTTAGAACAGGCTGGTTTAGTTAGGTCACACACACACATCCACACACGCACACACACACACACACACTCACTATTAATTTAGTATTACTAATAATTAGCATCGTTGTCATCATAACATTAAGGGATTTTAAAGTCTCTTCCCTGCTTCCTTCCGCTCCTCCGACAGAAACCTCATGCAAACAGGAAGGACGGCAACGGAGAGACGGCGAGGTAAAATAAAGACGCTCTGCAGACGCTTTCCTAGAAACAGAAGGAACACACGGACGCTTCTAGTCAATTAAATAGTTCATCGAACACCACAGGAGCTGCTTCCTGTCGCCTCGTGGAACAAGTGAGAGTTGATCAAAAGAGCCCAAAAACGGATTAGATAACATTTAATGAGGCCAAGATCCAGACTTTGACTGGGTTCACCTGCCAATCAGGTAGTTTTCTTTCCCCTGAAGGCCGAAGGGGAAGAACTTTGTCCCGTGTTGGGTTTCTGGGCTGAAAGGAACATTCGACCCTGAAAGGAACCCTTACCTACATTTATAGAACTCGTCTTTAAAGGACGACCAGGAGAGGGCCAACAACGTTACTGCAACCAACTGCCGTGGAGTTTGGATCGAGAAATACGTATGCCGGGTCTGTTCTAGTCTGGGTCGGTTAGACCGGGTCTGTTCTAGTCTGGGTTCTAATCTAACAGAACCCTTGATTTATTATTGTATTGTTGGTCCTTGATACTTTAAGTGTATTCCTTGCAAGTGGAGTTCCATCTAGTCGGTGGAAAACATCTTCATCTCCAGCTCGTTGTTCCAAGCTTTAGTCGAGGTTGATGAACTTGTTTAGTTAAAACCAGATCTGTGAATGTGAACCCAGTCAGAGTGGAACTATTCTTTCTATCAGAGGAAACATTTTTAAAGGTTTTCGTCCACCGACGTTATAACATAAATAAATAAAAACATCCCTGGTTTGATTCCCAACTAAAACAGATAAAGACGGCGTTTCCAAGCATCCGGCCCTGACATCAGCCTCGCGTACGGGGAGATCGCCCCATGAGCTTTCACCCCTTAAATGCCTCACAGCACCCGAGTGTGAACTCCGGGAATCTAACCCCCGACCCTGGAAGGCCCATTGGTATCGCCAACCGATACCAATGGGAACCAACCGAATCTACTCTCTTTCGGGAGCTCCTTCCGCTCAGCAGTGCGGTAAACCTGAAGGTAATCCCATCAAGTTCTTACTCTCCTGGTGCTGTGAGGGAAACATTTTGGGATGAAACCCAAAGTGACGTCGAAACCGAATCCAGCTGTGGTTGTTTTGTTTTTCCCGAGGCTGATCTCAGAGCAGCTCTTGGGAACCTCAGCTACAACGGACAGATTTAAACCACAGTCACTCCGGCTGAACGCCCACGCAGAGCGAGAACGGCTCTGTCTAACGCTAAGTAGAAACGGCACTCAGTAACCATGGAGATATATAACCTTATTAGTTCAGGTAAACTAAAAAAAAACTAAAAAACACCATCAACCACAACATCAATGGCTCGGCATCACTCGAGGAAGTCCTTCAGAGTCTCGACCAATGTCACAGACGGCATCGGAGAAATCTGCAAAGTCTACGTCGAAGGCGGGTTCCTGTGTCTGTGATTTCAGCCGCAAAAGGTTTTCGTTTTAAAAAACAAACAAGAGATCGGATCGCTTCCCTCCGTCCGGGTATGAATCCAATCTTGTGCTCGCTGGTTTTCCAAACTGACGGCCGAGACATTCGGGACATTCGGGATCAAACATCCAGCTGTTGATCGGTTTCGACGAAAGTCGCCGCCGTTGTAGACGGTGACGACGGGCTCGGTCCGTCACGGGCAGAGAAGACCCGGTTGTTTTGGATCACATCCCTCGTCTTCACAACGTTTGATGAGTTCCGGTTCAAGCCGCTACCATCTGGTGTCTAACGCCTAGTTCAGGAACAACACGTAATTGTGAACCTTTTCTAACGTGCTTACATTAACGGCTGTAAACAAAAAAAACTAAACCAAAGTGCACTTTGTGGGAGCAGGATCAAGGAAACGTGACGAAGAGCCGAGAGACGTCTCGCCTTTACGCTCCGACCGACTTTGAAGAGATGTGAACTTTGGCAGATATTTTATATTTAGTCTTCACACGAAAATGCTTTAGAGTTTGTCATTACTTTTAGTTTTTTTTAGATTACACTTTATATTCCGGTTCATCTAATCAAGCCAAAACAATATTTTTTGTAATTTTAGTCCAAATTATTTCACATAAGCTTTTATCTGATGAAAAACAGGTTGAATGATTAAGAAATGCAGCTTTGTGGGGAAATGAATTCCCTTCGATCGTGAGATGGGAAGTCTCCGTTGACAAAATGAAATAAACGTCCCGCTACGACAACGTGAGGTTTTCTTACCGGAACTACATTCTGGAGAAGCGTTTGATGGAATTAATAAAAAATATTTTCATACAAAAGTACAACAGGATGTCAGTGAATGCAGCGTTAAACATGACGGACGTTGTTGTTTCATTCACAGCCTTTACAATCACTACACCGCTAATGTTGGCTGGAAGCTGGTGCTTTTTAAAATGTGTCCAGAGGGGTTTTAGAAAGATTTACATTAAGAAAAGTGTAATATTTCAGAATAAAACTGGAGATTTTTTAACCAACAATGACACAACATTGCTTTTCTGATGAAAAATATTGCTCTTCACTCATTACAGACTCTACGGTGATTGGAAAAACACTCTATAATTGACAAAATATACTTTTATGTTTCTCTAAAAATAAATCCTAAATCATTTGCTCTACAGGAACACGGTTGCTGTCGGTTCGAGGCCCTCAAATGGCTCAACTTGTTTGGTGAATTTTGCAGGATGATGTAAATTTCATTTAGATTTGAGGGTTCTGAATGCTAAAAAAAGAAAAGAAGCAATGTGTCTTTGCACAAAGCGAAAGGGAATATTTTAGAGTTTAGACTGAACGCCGTTGTGTCAAGAGACAAAGACGGGAGCGATGACGTCTCCCCGGCTGTTGTTTGGTGCTTTGTTTTCCGTCTAAAAGTGCCCATTGTTTACTCTTATTTATGCATAAAGCTTGTTCTCCTCCCAAAAGGCTGACGCACAGAAGAACCAACCAACCCCGAAACCTTCCGTGCAGGATCAAGTCTCCGCAAACGCATCAAATCTCAGGAAACCCGACAGACTTCATCAAAGCGACCTCTCTAACGAGTGAATCAGTCTTCCCTCCATCAGTCGGAGTGACTCATCCTCCCACATCGGTCACTCTTCGTTTTCCCAAAAAGAAACAGACAGTTTGTCCCCGGCACGTCTCCAGAAGCCTCCGTCATCACCGCCCCAAAGACGAGCTAAATGCTCAACTATTTTTAAAGTCGGGTCGTTTCTTGTCGGACGCGAGAAAACGTTGTTTCTGTCTTTCGTCATTGGACGACTCAGGTGGGCGTAGAGTTGCAGAGTTGGACGGACACACAGGATTATATCCGATAGTTAGCGTTTAATTACCTTTAACAATGTCTTTTTAGTCGACGTGAAGCATCAATATTTTACTCTTTCTGGTTCTCATAAAGTGCAACTTTGGATTTCTGGAGACTTTGACGTTGACGTGCGTCGGTATCTGATAATTACCGAAACTCCCGCGCGACATGAACGCCACATCAGCTCAGTGGAAGTCCAGCTGAACAACTGAACGTGACATTTGTGTCTTATTCTGTTGACAAGACACACTTTGTGTGTGCACGTTGTGTAACGTCCCGCGATTTAACGAATTCTACTGCTGACGGGCCGAGAACAGGAGCAATGTGCTTGTGAGAGGAGAACGACTACGAGCTCGTAAACATGGACGGTAACAACGCCGGTGGAAGGAAGAGCTCCAAATATTTGTATTCTTCCAAGTTAGGGGACTTGAAATTGACAGATTTAAACAATAATGGTCCAAATTGAAGCTGAGTCGAGGCCCTGGCTTCAGTTTCTGAACACTAGATCCCACATTTCCCACAATGCACCTCAGGTAGCTTCTTTCATTTGATCTTTCCTGTCTGGCGAACAACTCTCCAAAGTTACAAAATGGTGGCTCGCTAAAATAATGTTTGTGTGAACTGTAAAATTGTCTGTTGGGATCAGGGGTCCTAATTTTTCTTTTGACTTTTGGCCGTTCTGCGGTGCAGGATTGTTTAAATTCCTCCCCGGATGCGTTCAGAGTGAACACCTCTCCATGCAGATACTTCCCACCCACACCTGCTGCAACCAGCTCACGCTTCCTGCTGATCTCTTCCTGACGAAACGGAGGCCGAAGATGCAACGTTCAGTCATGTGACTTCTCCACTGTCACGAGCGTCTTGTGTTCGAAACCTGCCCAGTTACAGAAAAAAAACTTGGGTTTCGACCCCCATCATTAACTTCCTGTCCATCCCGTGTCCGGATGACGAATGGTTTGATCCACCCGCGTCCGCCAATCACACGGTCTCCATGACAATGACCACTTTGCCGCCGTCCTCGGGCGCCGGCGTGGCGGTGGAGGTGAGCCCCTCCCCCGTGGTGGTCTGGCCTCGGGCCGGGCAGTCCACGCTGTCGTGGAGATCAGGGTCTTCGCCTCCTTTTTTATCCCTCTCCCCACCTCCTCCTCTCCTGCCATCCTCCTCCCTTTCCTCCTCCTCCTCCTCCTCTTCCTCTTCTTCCACCCGACACCGACACACCTCGATGCCGGAGTCCCCGGTGAGTCGCCGATGTCTATACTGGCTCTCATCGGCGCCCATGTCCTCGTCTTCATCGTCGTCGTTGTCCCGCCCCTGTTCCTCCTCCCCGTCCTTCCAGCTGGGAGGTCCGGGTTCAAAGACGTCCACGCAGGGGGAGAAGAGGGTCTGTTTGGGAGGAGACTGGGTGGCCCGGGGTGACGGGGAGAGAGAGGAGGCGTGGCCGGAGGAGGAGCCACCTTTGTTGGACTGGTGCAGAGCAGTGAGGGGGTCCAGGAGTAACGCCGGGGCCGGGAGGGAAGGGGAGGAAGGAAGGGGTGAGGACTGGGAGGGCGGGAAAGAAGACTCTATGGTTATGGCTGGGCAGGAGGAAGAGGAGGGAGAAGGAGGTGTTGTGAAGGTGAGCACTGGGGCAGGAGCAGACAGGGGACCTGGTCTAGAACCAGAACCAGAACTTAAACCGGCCTGGACATTTGATGCTGATGGACTGAGAAGGTCTGAGTCTGGCGATGGAGACAGGACCCTAGAAGGACCTGAATCAGCTGGTACTGCAGCTGGACCGAGACAAGATACAAGAACTGCATCAGACTCTGGGTGGAGGGGTAAGCCGGACTTTGGGCTGGGAGGAACCAGCACTACATCAGACCCGGGTGACAGTTCTGGAAACTGGCACTGGGCTAATGTAGCTGCATTTGAAGCAAGGGTAAGGTCAGAATGTGAAGGTTTTAGAATGGGGTTCATTTCACAGTCTGATACTATGCTGATTTTAGGTTGTAGGTTTGGCACTAGGGTTAGGTTGGAAGGTACTGGGTCTGGAGCTTGGGTAAGGTCTATTAGTATTGGGTCTGAAACAGAGTTACGGTTTGTGGGTACTGGTTCTAGTACTTTTGTAGGTACTAGGGCTGGAAATTGGGTAAGGTTTGAGGGTACTGGTTCTGGAACTTGGGTAAGGTTTGAGGGTACTGGGGCTGGAACTTGGGTAAGGTTTAAAGGTGCCGGAATTGGCACAAGACTAGGACTTGGGTCCGTGGTTGAGGGGCTAGCAGAGTCTGTTATCAAGGCCAAAGTCCTTCCAACATCTGGGGTTGGCACTGAGTTTGGACTACTGGGAGCATCGGCTGTATCAAAAGTTCTCGTCAGGTCGAGGGTTCTGAGGGTCAGGGTAGCTGTTGGGGTGGAGGGGCCAGACTTTGAGGGGATCTTTGGGGCAGGGGTAGTTTCGGCGCCCTCAGCCGAACCCTCAATGCTTATTGTTTGAAAGGAGGGAAGTGGACTGTGGACGGTAACCGGGCTACCGGTGCTGACTGTCGGGGTGCACGGAGTGAAGTCGAGCTGTTGCTTTACGGGACATGTCGTTACAACCGGAAGAGCCACCTCTGAACCCGGAGAGGGCGGCGGCTGAGGGGACGCCGCCCCGGTGACGACCGCGACAGTAACCAGCGAGTCCTCGGCATCCGGTTCCCGAGCGTCGGCAGCGTCTTCATCGCCGATGGCGATGGCGACCGTCCTCTCAGAAGATAGCCGCGCCTCGTTTACCTCCAGACAGGTGGCCGCGGCAGCGATGGTCTCCATCGTGACGTCGAAGGCGAGGGGCGGGGCCTCGCCGGGCGTGGTGGCGTGGCTCGTGTCCGTCTCGTAGGTGACCGGGGCCGAAAGGGAGGAGCTACATGGAGAGGAGGGGCAGCAGGAGTCACAGGAACAGCTGGAGCTGAAGGACAGACGAGACACACTCATTACAAACAAGGTTCATCTATCAATTTAAGGAATTACAGTTGGTTTCGGTATGCACTAATAGTCGTAGCAGAAGTACTAATAGTAGCCACACCAGTAGCCTCAGTGATGCCAGTACCTCTTCTTTCGTCTTACTTGTGCAGTTACCAGTACTGAAGTACCAGTGTCACTGGTAGTACTATCAATGGTGCTACTTTAAACTGGAACAAAGGGATTATGAGTGTCCACAGCAGTAATACTTGTACCCAGGATTTCCCAATAGTGCATTCCCAGTAATGTCATCAGTATTTCCTGAACTGCTAACGTTGTATCCAGAATTCACGAGCACTACTGCTTCTTTCCCATAGGTGTTACCAGTAGCTCCGTTAGCATTGACACCAGTACTCCCAGAGGTGTTACCAGTAGCTCCGTTAGCATTGACACCAGTACTCCCAGAGGTGTTACCAGTAGCTCCGTTAGCATTGACACCAGTACTGCCAGAGGTGTTACCAGTAGCTCTGTTAGCATTGACACCAGTACTCCCAGAGGTGTTACCAGTAGCTCTGTTAGCATTGACACCAGTACTCCCGGCGGCGTTACCTGTTGTCGGAGCTGAGGGAGGAGGGGCCGTCGCTGAGCGGCCGGTGCAGCAGCGGGTCGTGCTGCGTGAGCAGGTGGGGGTCGGCGGTGCGGGGCGGCTGCGGGTAACGCGGGGTGGTGAACACGGAGCTGTAGGGCGGGGGAGGGGTGGAGGGCTGAGCCGCCACCTCCTCGTAGGACGGGAGCTTCAGAGACGCCAGGAAGCCTGAAAAAAGAAAATCGTTCAACCTGCAATTGTTCTTTCTGGCCACTTGGGGGCAGTGGAAACAAGTGAAACACGACATTGAGGTAATGTGTAAGCTATTGTGAATATTTAGCGAGCAGTTGTTTCAGATCAACATGATGATTAATTTGCCCTCTAAACCCCAAAACCCGCTGGCGGAAATGAAAAGTATGTTTTCTTTAAACAAAATCGCCCAAACTCCACCGTTTATCACAGAGAGAAGCTGTGAAACCCGCCATTATCATCAGATATTCATCTTTCCGACGGTCTTCGAAGGCATCATGTGTGACAAACGCTTACGTCAGAAAAGGAAGCCAAAACAAAATGGTAATACCTCATCAAAATCTCTTATCAAATAATCTGTTTAGTTTAATCAGATTGTGTTAAAAACATTACATTCTGAGCTCCTCAGTGAAACTATGACGTCATGACTGATTCACCTGAGACCAGCGGTCATGTGACCAGAAATCAGAGAGACTTTGACTAAACAGGACCGGAGAGGTTGTAAAAATGTGAATAGTTTAATATGTAAAACACGTAGAGCTTCCATTTGTTTTTTAACCTTTTGACCTTTTATATCAGGTCAAAAGGTACCAATCAAGAAAAAAACATGGTATAAATCCCCAAAAAAACTAAAACAAACATGTTAAGTATAAATTAAACATGGAAATCAGGGCTGCAATAATATATAATCCCCCAAAACAACCTCTAAAAACAACTCAAACAATAAATAGGATTAGGGGTTAGGGTTAGGGCTTAAAGGGCTACACATATTGAACATTTAGATTTCAGTGTTTCAATTTATTTGACATATTATCACAGAAATTCGGCAAAATACGTCCGAAACTGTGTGTGGTTCAGAGGGTCAGGAGTCACCTGATAACTGTTAGTCCAGTATTCTCTCTGTTTTGGTCTCCACCGACCTCTGAAGGGAAAATCTTCACAAAATTCCTCCTGAATAAGAAACTTAATCGTGTCTCGAAGGAGAATTCTTGCAGGATATAATGAGAATAATCATCTATTTCCACCGGCTTCATTGCTTTGAGGAGAGACAGACTGGCAGGCAGACAGACAGGCAGGCAGACAGGCAGGCAGACAGGCTTACTGAGGTCCAGCATGGAGGACGGGTAGGAGTTGGCTCCATGGTAGGCCAGCAGGCTGATCTCTCGCTGCCTCTGCTGCTGCTGGACTCTCAGTTTGGCTCGCCGGTGTCGGTACGCACAGCAGCAGCTGAACAGGATGAGGACGGTCCACAGCAGCCAGAACCCTGAACACAGAGACACGTCTGTCACCGCTACGCCAGATTTTAATAAGATTCAACGGATGAAAACGATGCCGAAACAACAACACGATGATGCCGACTCGAAAAGAGTCTAAAGTCACGCTTTGTGAGTTCTGTCGTCAAAATGAAACGACTTTTAAAATGCTTGTTTCGTGAATGGAGTTTGGATTCGATCGGCGCTAGGCTACGCTAGGCTAAGCTAACATTGTAGCTGCTCCATCAACAGGAATAAACACAGCAGTTATTGGTTATGCACATAAAGTTTTCACCGGAATAAAAACTATATCATACATATAATATATAACACATATAATAAACGGCGACTTACACCAGAGTTCGTAGTAGTAGGTGCAGCAGCCGGTTTCTCCGCAGCAGTGCCCCGTCTCACACAGGTAGCCTCCGTTAGCATTGGCCCCGGGGCAGTACCGCGGTCTCCCCAGCAGGGGCAGGCTGCCACCGGAGTGGTACTCCATCGCACCCCTGCTCTGTCCGGACGCTAGCCCCACGCCACCGCTAACCCGCTCGCTAGCACTCTCAGCTAACTAGCCGCTAACTAGCAAAACACACGGAAAACAAACCCCGGATCGGAGTACAACTACATTTTCTTGATAACTGACTTATATTTCTGAAGAGGGCAGTGAATCGGATATCTGCGCTAGCTGGTAGCCGCTAACTGCAAGTAGCTTCAAAATGAAGCTAATCTACTTTTTCTTTTTCTTTTTAGGCGAGTCAGGAAGGCGGTAATAAGAGGTCGTGATCTGGAGAGAGAGAAGACAATAGTTTATTGACAACAGGACGTGTTTGATATTCATCGGTGAAGCACAATGCTGCCTCTTCATCCACACACACACACACACACACACACACACACACACACACACACACACACACACACACACACACACACACACACACACACACACACATGCCTGTAGGTCTGTACTTCTGAGGACCACCAGTCCCATGATGCATTGCCAGGCCTAGTAAACAGAGTACCTGATTGGTACACACACTAACACACACACACACACACTAACACACACACACACACACACACACACACACACACACACACACACACACACACGATCCGGGGAAACTGCTAGTAAATGACGGTAAACACGATGGTCAGTGAACGCAACACAGACATTTAAATATAAACCAATAATACTTTAAAAACTTAAATATATTGATTTTTTAAACAGTTCATAGTTTATTTTAAGCCATGTATAAAAAATATTATAATATTACATCAATAATTAAATTATAATACAATAATTGTACTATAATAATACAATAATATTAGTATAATTTAGTAGATACTGAATACTAAATGTAGATCAACAGATTCAAAGCCACGATGACGGAAATAAAATATACTTAAATAACGGACTCTTTTATGTTCTTTGCTTGCAGTACTTTGGTCCTCGTAGTACTTTAAAAATATAATTTTTAAACAACATGATGTAACACAGAACTAGTTCTATCAGATTAACAGTTTAATAACTTAAACCGTCTTCCTGACACACATAAAGCATAAATACACAATGATGAACACAGAGATTCATATGATGAAACAACTAAAGAGAAAATGTTAGATTAATATATATATATATAAATATATATATATATATATATATATATATATATATATATAAATAGCTGACTAGACCCTCCTTCATCAATGAAGACCATTAAATACAGATCATGTCAATCAAATATTAATATATATAAATAAAGATTAAATTACTATATCGTTTTCACAATATTTATAGCCGACCTAATTGAAAGTAGTTTAAAAACAAATCAAATTTAACCGACGCATTAATATGAAAATAGATAAATTATTAAATTAGGATTATTTTATATATATATATATAATTAAATGAGACTAGAAGGAAGGTTCAGGGCCCTTTAAGGGAACCAGACCGACAACAGATACAGGAATCACCTACACACATGGTATTACATATGAATATACAAATATATAAATATGTATATATTTGTATATTCTGACTCAGAACACAGTGACAATGTTAATCTGGGAGGGAAAAAAAAGGAATAAAAAATGTAATTTACGGAAAAATAAATAAATAAATGTGACCCCCCCACCTTCTCACACACACACACACACACACACACACACGCGTGCGCTATAATAAAACAACATGAATCAGATTGAACGCGGTGTAAATATCACAATAGCAGCAGCATTATAATCAGAGTACTGAGACTGGATGCAGCAGCCTGCACACAGTCAGTGTATTTATACACACACACTCACACACACACACACACACACACACTCTCACACACACACAATATACATATATATATATATATATCTGTGTCTGCTCAGGGACTCGAACCCGCACCGTGCCGCTGGTGCTCCGGCGCTCCGGCGCTGCTGCGGGCCTCCTCGCTGCTCGTGGCCGCTGCTCGCTGCTCGCTGCCCGGGGCCTCCCTCGCTCTCCCCCGCCTCCTCGCTCTCCCTCCGCGGTGCGACCCTCCGCCAGCCCCGCCGCCATCAGCGCCAGCGGCCCGTCAAGCGCGCGCGCGGCGCGGCGGCGCGCTTCCGCCCCGCCGCGCCGCAACGCCTTCAAAATAAAAGCCGCCGCGCGATGCCGCCAGTTGTTCCTTTCCCTCCACCGTGTATTTATAGCCCGTGTACTCATGAGTACACATAAATATACATATCGGATTACGCTCCATTTATATATAGAGACATGTTTTCAGTTTTACACAGGTATCAGGTATCTAAATGTAAAACAATATTGTTCCTTCCTGCAATGCAGTTTGATTATTCTGTATACGACATACAATGATATTTAATGATATCATAATAATAATAATAATAATAATAATAATATGTATTCATGGATTTACTGTTAGAGCATGTTTACAAGGTGCAGTACTTTTAGTTGTACTTTTAGTACTTTTATTGTAACTTACTATTTTAATTGCGTGGTATTAGTAATTTTACTGTAATAGAGTATTTTTTTACCCTCTAGTATTAGTAATTTTACTATAACTTAGTATTTTTATAGTGTAGTATTAGTACTTTTACTGAAACTTATTATTTGACCCTGTGGTATTAGTACTTTTACTGTAACAGAGTATTTGTACCATGTAGTATTAGTACTTTTACTCTAATGGAGTATTTATACTGTGTGGTATTAGTACTTGTACTGGAACAGAGTATTTGTACGGTGTGGTATTAGTACTTTTACTGTAACAGAGTATTTGTACCATGTAGTATTAGTACTTTTACTCTAATGGAGTATTTATACTGTGTGGTATTAGTACCTGTACTGGAACAGAGTATTTATACGGTGTGGTATTAGTACTCTTACTTTAACAGAGTATTTATACGGTGTGGTATTAGTACTCTTACTTTAACAGAGTATTTATACTATGTGTCATTAGTACTCTTACTTTAACAGAGTATTTATACGGTGTGGTATTAGTACTTTTACTGCAGTAAATGATCTAAAAACGTCCTCCAACACTATTTTCATATC
>JBAMJR010000235.1:20000-37500 GCA_038501785.1 Myoxocephalus aenaeus | reverse complement strand
AGGCGTCCAGGTGAGGCGTTCAGGTGAGGCGTCCAGGTGAGGTGTTCAGGTGAGGCGTCCAGGTGAGGCGTCCAGGTGAGGCGTCCAGGTGAGGTGTTCAGGTGAGGCGTCCAGGTGAGGGTCTCAGGTGAGGCGTTTAGGTGAGGCGGTCAGGTGAGGGTCTCAGGTGAGGCGTTTAGGTGAGGCGTTCAGGTGAGGCGCCCCTGCGGTGGCTCCAGAGTGCCGGTGAGACAGACGTATCATCCCCTCTAATCTCTTTATCCTCATCAGAGTGACTCCGCGGCTCCAAACTCTCCGTCACTTCTTCACATCCCTCCATTTTCTCCTCCTTTCTCTCCAAACTTTACCAGATTTAACGGGGTTAACGGGTGGGGGAGGGGGGGCGGGATACTCCTCTGTTTCCACGGCGATGAGTTTGACGGGCGGCCGGTGGATCTAGGCCACGACACCGAAGGAGGCGACAGATTATCAACTGGCAGGTGAGACAGGAGATTATACCACATGCATTCAGAATGGTCATAAACATACTTTATGATGCTTTTATTTTGAAGAAAGTGTCTTCACTCTTAGATTTTAATTTAATAGCTGGAGAAACAAAATGCTGGTCAATGGTTCAACTGAAACGACTGGTTGATAGTTATTATGATTATTTATCGTCTTTATTAAACATATCCAGATATCGTGAAACGCAGACATTTTGTTGATAATCGATAATAACGATCTCAAGTTTCATTTTACGCTAATAGTAAGACAGATCTTTTCATTTTAAGTATTTAATTCACACAAAACACTCAACAACAGGCTCTAACAGGTGATTGTTTCAGATATATTATATATATTAAAATACCAGGGAACATGCAGCATCGTTGTATTAAACATGATCAGGGTATTAAATCGTCTTTATCGGGATAGATGATTTCTTTGCCGTATCGCCCAGCCCTATGGACAACTTCCTGTTTCACAATAAAAGCATCCGAGAACAAGACGGGGTTCACTTTATCAAAGCTCTTCTTCAGACTTCACAAAGGAAACAGAAGGTCAGTCTGTTGGAACATCAGCTGATCTAATCACAGTTCAAACCTCTTCTGTCAATATTTACTGATCAATAATCATCAGGATTCAGTATTGATCGGTCATGTGACGCTGGGAGGAAGACCACCACCACACCTTCAACCTCCTTGAAGGGTAATCTCTCTCAACAGGAAGTCAGAGGACAGAATACCTCCATGGCCAAAGTGGCCCCATCGGACCCGACCAGGTTGACTCCGCCCACCATTGTTGTACAAGACATGGAGGAGGAGCCAGGGGACCGGTGAGTGGTTATCAGGACTAATAATGAGTGGATGTTTTGTTTTGGACCCAAGAGGATGTTCTCTGGGTCCTTAAAGAGGTTCTTTGAGGTCTAAGGAGTTCTTGAGAAGGTTTAAGTAGGTTGTTGGGAGGTACTGTAAACTCTAGAGGTCCTTTAAAGGATCTAAGGCGCCTTCAAAAAAGACATATGGGTCCTTGAAGATGTTCAAAGTGGCTTTTCAAAAGGTTTCAGGGGTTCAGAAGGGGGTTCTGGGGATCCTTCAAAGGATCCAGGAGTCCTTGAAGAAGTTATTTATGAGATTGCAGGATTCTTTGAGGAGGTTTAAGGGCGCTGTGAGACAGTTTGGGGATTATGGGGGTCTTTTAAAGGATCTAAGGGTCCTTGTAGACATAATATGGATCCTTGAAGATGTTCTAAGGGTCCTTTAAATTATCTAATGTTAAAGTGGTCTACAAAAGTCGGTGTGGATTCTCTCTAAAGGATCCAGGGGTCCTTGGTGAAGTTGGTTCCTTAAAGATAACCTCTTCAACCTCTTTATGAGGTTTCCTTGAGAGGATTTATGGGGTTTGTGAGGCGGTTCTGTGGATTACACAGGCCCTTGGAGGATATTTTCGGGATTCACAAGGAGGATCTTGGAGTTCTCTGGATCTTTTCAAGGAACAACGTTTTATGAATCCTTGACAAAGGTGTTCTTTCAAGTATCCAGAGGTCTGTGTAGATTTAGGGGCCCATTGAAGAAGTTATAAGGGTCCTTTAAAAGGTTTCATGGGTCCTTGGGAGTGTTTAAGGGATCCAGGAGGTTATGTTGATACACAGGATCCTGGGGTTCTTGCGGATGTTTGATGGGTCCTTGAAGAGGTTCCTATAGTCCTTTAAAAGGTATCCTAACATATTGAGGAAGTTTGATGTGTCCTTGAAGAGGTTCCTATAGTCCTTTAAAAGGTATCCTAACATCTTGAGGAAGTTTGATGGGTCCTTGAAAAGATTTAATGAGATTGTGATTGGCATTTAGGGGTCTTTTAAAATAGTGAATGCTTCTCTTAGAAAGTCTTGAAGGGGTCCTCGAGGAGGTTCTGTGGTCATCCATTAAGTTCTCGTGGTCCTTGAGGATGTTCAGGTTCAGTCTGGTCATCTGATTCTCTGTTTCAGAGCCGATCAAAGAGCCGGACCAGGAGTTCTGTTTAACGTCAACAACAGCAACAACAATGAAGAAGAGTAAGACACACACACACACACACACACACACACACACACACACACACACACACAGACACACACACACACCTACACACACACCTACACAAACACTCACATGTCAATGATCCGTGTCGTATTGATATAAAACAGTACAAAACACACAAACCGTTTGTGTGATGCGTTGTCTGTCGTCCTCCAGGGAGGAGAAGAAGAAAAAGAAGAAAGAGAAGAAAGAGAAGAAAGAGAAGAAGGAGAAGAAGGAGTAAGTTAATCACTAGAAGTAAAACTACACAGCGGCTCAGGGTTCTTTTCCTGTGAGTTGAATCTGTGTTTCATTTTAATGGAGATTCCGTTTAAATCTTTCCTCCCAGGAAGGAGAAGCAGGAGAAAAAGGAGAGGAAGGAGAAGAAACAGAAGGAGAAAGAGGAGAAGGAAAAGGAGAAAGAGAAGGAAAAGGAAAAGGAAAAGGAAAAGGAGAAAGAGAAGAAGGCCAAAGAGGAAGCGTTAGTTTGGTTTATTACTGAATCAGAACCAGATGTTAGAGGCTTTGTTTTTGTTTACCGTAATCATTCATGAGAGTAGAAAATAATATTTATTATTCATTACTGTGTCCAGTCCGAAGGAGATCGCAGTGATTGATCCGGCAGGTAACACCTACTACCACTGGCTGGCTGTCATCACCATCCCCGTCATGTACAACTGGACCCTGATCATAGCCAGGTAACAGTTTCTGACCCTAACCCTGAACCTGAATCTAATCATAACCCTAATCCTAATCAGAAACTATGGAAATACAGTTAAAGATGTGGAGTCCAGAGGTAGGGGCCCCCAAGGTCAGCAGACAACCATGTTTGGGTACCAACAATGCCAGTGGTTAACCAGGCTCAGACATGTCTGCTAGTTGCCAGTTTCCTTTGTCCCAAGAGTACCAGGTTTGAATCCCTAATGTCGGTGGATGTTACAGGTTGTTCGTCCCCACAATGTCAATGAGCCACCAGTTTTGGTCCCAACCATGTTTGAGGTCGACCAAATTCCAGTCCCAACATTGTCGATGGTGTGCCATCTTTAGGTCCTGACACAACCAGGTGTGGATCCCAGTAATGCCAGTGGCCATCTTTAGGTCCTAACACAACCAGGTGTGGATCCCAGTAATGCCAGTGGCCATCTTTAGGTCCTGACACAATCAGGTGTGGATCCCAGTAATGCCAGAGGCCATCTTTAGGTCCTGACATAACCAGGTGTGGATCCCAGTAATGCCAGTGGCCATCTTTAGGTCCTGAAATAACCAGGTGTGGATCACAGTAATGCCAGTGGCCATTTTTAGGTCCTGAAATAACCAGGTGTGGATCCCAGTAATGCCAGTGGCCATCTTTAGGTCCTAACACAACCAGGTGTGGATCCCAGTAATGCCAGTGGCCATCTTTAGGTCCTGGGCAACCAGGTTTAGGTCGTAACAATGACTGTGGTCAAACAGATTCCGTCCCAATCAGTCAAATGGCTTCCAGGTTGAATCCCCATGTTGTCTGCGAGTGGCCATGTGGGTTCCCTCGTCTTGGTCCCGTCACACCAGTGGATTTGTGCTGGTTCTCTGCAAGTAGTAACGGCTGGGCTGTATAATGTGTGTTCATGTGTGTTTCAGGGCTAGTTTCGAAGAGCTCCAGACTGACTATTTGGTACTATGGTTCATTGTGGACTTAATGTGCGACATCACTTACATCGCAGACATGATCTTCAGAACAAGAACTGGTCCGAACACACACACACACACACACACACACCAACAGATTGCTTGATCTACATGCATCCAAATGTACCACAGGTAGAAACACACTTGTTTCCGTGTGCGCAGGTTACCTGGAGCAGGGTCTGCTGGTGAACGACGAGCAGAAGTTGCGTGAGCGCTACATAAAGAGCGTCCAGTTCAAAATGGACATGGTCTCCATGATTCCCACCGACTTGCTGTACCTCGTGTTTGGCCTCAAATACCCCGAAATCCGCCTCAACAAGCTGTTCAGGTTCAACAGGTACACGCAAAAAAACATGGAGTCTGGTTAACAGTTTTCACAACACTGAAATTACTTGAAAGAAAAAGTAAGAAGAGGAAGTATGGAAAAGTACTCTTAATGCAGATTGAACCCTCTCAGAATGTAATCTTATAACATTTTTGATATTATGATATAATTACTTATGTACTGTTTAGTACACAAGGACTGATACAGGAGAACATTCCTGCCCACTGCTATTAGACTTTATCATAAATCACCTCTGGCCAGATCCTCCGTCAATTGACTCAACATCCACATCAATAGCCCTTGCATCACTTTTGTTGTTTAGTTAGTCACTGTATATACTTATATACACTGCACATACTTTGCATTTTTGCACTTTCTTTATTGTTTTTAATTAATACACTCTGCTGCTTTGTTGTATTTGTTGTATATATTGAGTATGTTGCTTTCCTGATATTTTTGGGTGTCTTTTTTGTCTCTTCTATGTAAGTTACTTGCTACTGTGACAAACTAATTTGATGAATAAAGTATACATCTATCTATCAATCTAGTAGTTTAACATATAACTGCAACATATTTTATAAACTAATATGTTGTGTGTGCTTAATATGCAAAGTACCTATACAATTGTAAAATGAAATATACTTTCCACTGTTTATGTTGACATGATTAACCAAACTACATATAGAATTTTAAAACGTTTTGACTTTGGAGACCGCCAGTGGTAAAAGGTGGTTTAAAGATGTTGCCCTGATGATGTGTTTCTTTGTTTCAGGATGCTGGAGTTCTTCCAGAGAACGGAGACCAGGACTAACTACCCCAACGCCCTCCGTATCTCCAACCTCGTCATGTACATCCTCATCATCATCCACTGGAACGCCTGCCTCTACTACTCCTTCTCCAAGGCTATGGGTGGGGTTGCTGGTGGTACTTTTATCAGCGTTGCTGTATAAAAGCCTCTGACACCTCTGTCTTGTCCCGTCCCTCCAGGTTTCGGTGCTGACAGGTTTGTGTATCCCGACCCGACAATTCCAGAGTTTGGTCGTCTGGTGAGGAAGTACGCCTACAGTATGTACTGGTCCACACTGACGCTCACCACCATTGGAGAGACTCCGCCCCCCCAGGAGAACTCTGAGTACTTCTTCGTTGTCACTGACTTCCTGGTGAGTGTGGCTTTAGGGGTCTGTGGTCTACCAGGTTTGGGTCCCCCCCAATGTCAGTGGTCTACCAGGTTTGGGTCCTCCCAATGTCAGTGGTCAACCAGGATTGGGTCCCCCCAATGTCAGCAGTCTACCAGGTTTGGGTTTCTCCAATGCCAGCGGTCTACCAGGTTTGGGTCCCCCCAATGTCAGTGGTCTACCAGGTTTGGGTCCCCCCAATGTCAGTAGTCTACCAGGTTTGGGTCCCCCCAATGTCAGTAGTCTACCAGGTTTGGGTTTCTCCAATGTCAGTGGTCTACCCCAATGTCAGCGGTCTACCAGGTTTGGTTCCCCCCAATGTCAGTGGTCTACCATGGTTGGGTCCCCCCAATGTCAGTGGTCTACCAGGTTTGGGTCCCCCCAATGTCAGTGGTCTACTAAGTTTGGGTTGCCCTGATGTCAGTGGTCTGCAATGGTTTGGGTCTCCCTAATGTCAGTAGTCTACCAGATCTTTTGTCCCTATAATGTCAGTTTCGGAGAGACCATGTCTCCGGTGAAGAACTCTGAGTACCACTTTGTTGCCTCTAACTTCCTGTATTCCCTTTATTTCTCCTCCAGGTTGGTGTGTTGATCTTTGCCACCATCGTCGGTAATGTTGGTTCGATGATCACCAACATGAACGCTGCCAGAGCCAATTTCCAGGCTCGCATCGACGCCATCAAACAGTACATGACCTTCCGAAAGGTGAGTTAGTTGGTTACTCGAACCGTCGCTAGTTATATTTCTGTCCAAAGAGGACAGTAGTTTGTGTATGAACATATTTTTATGATAAAGGGTGGATTACTAAAAAAGTCAAATGTGTTTCTATCAAACACGATGGTTCAGGTGACGAAAGACCTGGAGAAGCGAGTGATCAAGTGGTTTGACTTCCTGTGGACCAATAAGAAAGCAGTGGACGAGAGGGAGGTGTTGAAGTACCTGCCTGACAAACTGAGAGCTGAGATCGCCATCAACGTCCACCTGGACACCCTGAAGAAGGTCTGCAAAGAATCCTGAAGAAGTCCTTATCACACACAGGCCGAATCCAAAAAGAAAACCCGACTGGTGACCTCATTCTGTGTCGTCCTGCAGGTTCGTATCTTTGCGGACTGCGAGGCCGGTCTGCTGGTGGAGTTGGTGTTGAAGCTGCAGCCTCAGGTCTACAGTCCGGGAGACTACATCTGTAAGAAGGGCGACATCGGCAGGGAGATGTACATCATCAAGGAGGGAAAACTGGCCGTCGTTGCCGACGACGGGATCAAGCAGTTCGTCGTCCTGAGTGACGGCAGCTACTTTGGCGAGATCAGCATCCTGGCGATCAAAGGTAAGATGACGTCCATCAGCGGAGGAAGAAGTCTTCCCTTTACTTAAAGAGACAGTGAGGAATCTTTACCTAATACCACACCGTGCTGATACTCTACCCAACCTTGAAGCCAGTAGAATGTAGTTAAAGTATTGATTGATCCGTCAAAGGTTCACTCCTCGATATCCTGTTGTCTAGTGTAATCTTAATGCATCACATTCCAGAAGTTCATCATGTGTTTGTAGTGTTGCAGTCCTGTGAGAACCTCAAATCTGGAGGTTAAAAACCTTAAAGTTCACCTAAATAGTTCTTCTGTAAAGTCAGGCGTCTAAATAAGGTTGTTGGTTCACTCCCTAACAGTCCGTCTTGATCTCCAACAGGCAGTAAAGCAGGAAACAGGAGGACGGCGAACATCCGGAGTATCGGTTACTCCGACCTCTTCTGCCTGTCCAAAGACGACCTGATGGAGGCGCTGACGGAGTACCCCGATGCTAAAGCCCTGCTGGAGGAGAAGGGACGTCAGATCCTGATGAAGGACGGCCTGCTGGACCTGGAGGTACGCCCCCCCCCGCTCTGTCACGGTAACCCCAACGCAAACCCACGAGGAGGCCTATAGGTCACCGATTGTCGTTCCTCCCCCAGGTGGCGGCGCAGGGCCCCGACCCCAAAGAGATCGAGGAGAAGGTGGAGCGGATGACGAGCACGCTGGACGCCCTGCAGACGCGCTACGCCCGGCTGCTGGCGGAGCACGAGGCCACGCACAGCAAGCTCAAGCACCGCGTCAACCGGCTGGAGAGGAAGCTGGTGCCGCCGCCGCCGCCGCCGCCACCGCCACCGCCGCCAGCCGACGTAGACGACTAGAGAAGAAGAAGAAGAAGTAGGAGGAGGAGGAGGAGGAGGAGGAGGAGGGAGATGTTTGATTTTAGAGGAGTTACAAAACAAAATCAGCTCACTTTCAGCCAGTTGTGAATGAATTGTTTCTGCTTCACGAGCCTCACAAAGTTCATTCAGACCCAGAAAAGCTGAAAGTGAAAGTGACCGACTCCAGATTGAGGACGTTACTTCTAATAAATACTTCCCATCTTTGTAATTATAATGTTTCATATATTTAATATTTAGCGCCACAGCTGTTCCTCTGGGTAGTTTATACGTCAAAACATGAATATATATATATATAATTATAAACAGTTTCATTTGATTTGTTGCGTCTTTGAAACCAGAAACTGTTTTGAGAATATCAGAAACACGTTTGTTATCCCAGACTTGAGTCCAGAAGAAGCTTCTAGATCACGGGCAGAGGTCAAAGGTCAACTGCTTCCCTGCTTTGTGTAAGACGGCGTGAACGTTACTTAGACAAGAACGTGAACCCAATTAATTGTGGAAGCGCTGCGCTGAAATAAAGATATTTTATAAGGAAAATCAGAATTGTCTCTTTTATATTAAAAACTATTTATCTGGGTAGAAATTAAAAAGGTAAAATAGGTATTTTAATAAGTATGCTACATTATGAAATACTTGTACTTTCCATTTCATGCTACTTAATACTTCTACTTTACTACATCTCAGAGGAAATGTACTTTTTACATTATTTGATCACTTTAGTTATTTTGCAGGTTCAGAACATTGATATAAAGTATAATATAATTATACATATTTATATTATAATTATGTTATTATGTTATATATACTATATATTATTATATAAATATGTTATAATATATTAAAATAATATTAGGATGAAATAAGGTAGGATCATAAACTAGCAGTTTATAAAGTAATTCAAATGAGCTTATATTTATTTTAATACCATTTGTATTTTTTATTTAAATTGTATTTAAATTGTATTTAAATGTCGACTTGGTTACCTTTATTTAATTATTTAATTAATAAATAATTTAAAACATGAATATAAGTATATATAAAGTTATAAATATAGCAGTATAATAGTTATAAATAGTTAAAAACATGTGTAATATGAATGAAACGTCCCTCTCGTTGACACGTCGCGCTGTCTGCGCGCCTCCGGGTGCGCGCTGGGATTTGTAGTTCTTTACTTCCGAAACAACACGGCCAGATAGGTGTCCAGGACTACATGTCCCGGCATGCACCGCGGGAGGAGGGCTCCGCGCATGACAACTAGGCCCCGGGACTCCTCTGGCCGCTTCTTCTCTCCGCTGAGGTGGGTTTCCTGAAAAGCTTCTTAAAATACTCTTTTAACCAGAAACCTCTCTCAACGGCAGCTTCCGGCTGCGCGCGTGAGCTTTAGTAACGGCTGTTCACCGGATGTGACGTGTGCAACGGCTGCGGCGGCAGTTGGTTAGCTCACCAGCTAACAAGCTAACGCCATCTGTGAGTGTCGCTGTGAGTCACGTGACAGGAACACGATGTGCCGCTCTGCTCCAGACTCAGAAAACTGCTCAGTTAACGATGCACTAGTGTATAGAAGTTTATTTATATATATATATATATATATATATATATATATATATATATATATATATATATAATGTGTTTACACTGTCGGTGGATGTCCTTCCGCACCAGACTCCATTCAGAAAACTAGTAATTTACTGCTGTGTGCTTCAGGAGTTTACTGTTGGAAACACAGTGTGTGTGTATGTGTATATATATATATATATATATACATAGTGTATACACAGTGTGTGTATGTGTGTATATATATGTCTCTCTCTCTCTCTCTGTCTCCACTCACACTACCTCTCTCTCTCTCTCTCTCTCTGTCTCCACTCACACTACCTGTCTCTCTCTCTCTGTCTCCACTCACACTACCTGTCTCTCTCTCTCTCTGTCTCCACTCACACTACCTGTCTCTCTCTCTCTGTCTCCACTCACACTACCTGTCTCTCTCTCTCTGTCTCCACACACACTACCTGTCTCTCTCTCTCTCTGTCTCCACTCACACTACCTGTCTCTCTCTCTCTCTGTCTCCACTCACACTACCTGTCTCTCTCTCTCTCTCTGTCTCCACTCACACTACCTGTCTCTCTCTCTCTGTCTCCACACACACTACCTGTCTCTCTCTCTCTGTCTCCACACACACTACCTGTCTCTCTCTCTCTCTGTCTCCACTCACACTACCTGTCTCTCTCTCTGTCTCCACACACACTACCTGTCTCTCTCTCTCTCTGTCTCCACACACACTACCTGTCTCTCTCTCTCTCTCTGTCTCCACACACACTACCTGTCTCTCTCTCTCTCTCTGTCTCCACTCACACTACCTGTCTCTCTCTCTCTCTGTCTCCACTCACACTACCTGTCTCTCTCTCTCTCTGTCTCCACTCACACTACCTGTCTCTCTCTCTCTCTCTGTCTCCACTCACACTACCTGTCTCTCTCTCTCTCTCTGTCTCCACACACACTACCTGTCTCTCTCTCTCTCTCTGTCTCCACACACACTACCTGTCTCTCTCTCTCTCTGTCTCCACACACACTACCTGTCTCTCTCTCTCTCTCTGTCTCCACACACACTACCTGTCTCTCTCTCTCTCTGTCTCCACTCACACTACCTGTCTCTCTCTCTCTCTGTCTCCACTCACACTACCTGTCTCTCTCTCTGTCTCCACACACACTACCTGTCTCTCTCTCTCTCTCTGTCTCCACACACACTACCTGTCTCTCTCTCTCTCTGTCTCCACACACACTACCTGTCTCTCTCTCTCTCTCTCTGTCTCCACTCACACTACCTGTCTCTCTCTCTCTCTCTGTCTCCACACACACTACCTGTCTCTCTCTCTCTCTCTCTGTCTCCACACACACTACCTGTCTCTCTCTCTCTCTCTGTCTCCACACACACTACCTGTCTCTCTCTCTCTCTGTCTCCACACACACTACCTGTCTCTCTCTCTCTCTGTCTCCACACACACTACCTGTCTCTCTCTCTCTCTGTCTCCACACACACTACCTGTCTCTCTCTCTCTCTCTGTCTCCACACACACTACCTGTCTCTCTCTCTCTGTCTCCACTCACACTACCTGTCTCTCTCTCTCTCTGTCTCCACACACACTACCTGTCTCTCTCTCTCTCTGTCTCCACTCACACTACCTGTCTCTCTCTCTCTCTGTCTCCACTCACACTACCTGTCTCTCTCTCTCTCTCTCTCTCCACACACACTACCTGTCTCTCTCTCTCTCTCTCTCTCCACACACACTACCTGTCTCTCTCTCTCTCTCTCTGTCTCCACTCACACTACCTGTCTCTCTCTCTCTCTCTGTCTCCACACACACTACCTGTCTCTCTCTCTCTCTCTCTGTCTCCACTCACACTACCTGTCTCTCTCTCTCTGTCTCCACTCACACTACCTGTCTCTCTCTCTCTCTGTCTCCACTCACACTACCTGTCTCTCTCTCTCTGTCTGTCTCCACTCACACTACCTGTCTCTCTCTCTAGCGTGTGGAGGCTGTTGCCATGGAGCCGGCGTGGCGCCCACAGGGCAGGGGGCGTGGCCGCGGTCAGGAGGCTGAAAGGTCGCGACCCCCGCAGAAGGAGAAGGCGGGGCCGGGGGTCCGGTCCTCCTTCGAGGAGATCAGGAAGTCCGACCAGGCCGCTGCTCAGCGATTGGTGGAGAGCCGGCTTAGCTCCTCCTCCTCCGATGAGGACGATGAGGATGAGGAGGGGGTGAAGGTCGACCACAAGGACGGGAAGAGAGGGAGGATCCTGGCGTCCACCTTCACCAGCTACACCGCCCAGACAGGTGAGCAGCAGAGCCTGTGCACATGCTAACCGTTTACACCCGTTTACAGTCTTTGTGCTAAGCTAAGCTAGCCAGGAGAAACACAACAGTGGAATTAATCTGTCTCTCTCCCCACCTGTCTGTTGCTCCCTGTCTCTCTCTCCCTCTCTCTCCCTGTCTGTCTCTCCCTCCCTGTCTCTCTCCCTCTCTCCCTCCCCCCACCTGTCTCTCTCCCTCTCTCCCTGTCTGTCTCCCCCCACCTGTCTCTCTCCCTCTCTCCCTCCCCCCACCTGTCTCTCTCCCTCTCTCCCTGTCTCCCCACCTGTCTCTCTCCCTGTCTCCCTCCCCCCACCTGTCTCTCTCCCTGTCTCCCTCCCCCCACCTGTCTGTCTCTCAGGTGGAGATGAGACAGGTCTGGTGAGGACCGGTCAGTACGTCAGTGATCTGTTTCAGTCCAGAGCGCTGACCTGTCTGATCTGTATCGGCTCTGTGAAGAGGACACAGGCGGTGAGACACTCACACACACACACACACACACTCACACACACTCACACACACACACACACACACACACACACTCACACACACACACACACACACACACACACACACACACACACACACACACACTCACACTCACACTCACACACACACACACACACACACTCAGACACACATAAACACACAGACACACTCACAAAACAGACGCATGATGTCACCTGTCACCTGTCATGATGTCATGTTGTCACCTGTCATGATGTCATGATGTCACCTGTCATGATGTCACCTGTCATGATGTCACCTGTCATGATGTCACCTGTCATGATGTCATGATGTCACCTGTCATGATGTCACCTGTCATGATGTCATGTTGTCACCTGTCATGATGTCATGATGTCACCTGTCATGATGTCACCTGTCATGATGTCACCTGTCATGATGTCACCTGTCATGATGTCATGATGTCACCTGTCATGATGTCACCTGTCATGATGTCATGATGTCACCTGTCATGATGTCACCTGTCATGATGTCACCTGTCATGATGTCACCTGTCATGATGTCATGATGTCACCTGTCATGATGTCACCTGTCATGATGTCACCTGTCATGATGTCACCTGTCATGATGTCATGATGTCACCTGTCATGATGTCACCTGTCATGATGTCATGATGTCACCTGTCATGATGTCACCTGTCATGATGTCACCTGTCATGATGTCATGATGTCACCTGTCATGATGTCACCTGTTACCTGTCATGATGTCACCTGTCATGATGTCACCTGTTACCTGTCATGATGTCACCTGTCATGATGTCATGATGTCACCTGTCATGATGTCATGATGTCCCTCCAGGTGTGGAGCTGCTCCAGCTGCTTCTCTCTCCTTCACCTGCCCTGCATTCAGAAGTGGGCCAGAGACTCGGCCTTCCTCGTCTCCTCCATCACCGACGAAGACTTCGGTCAGAAGCAGCATCCCTGGCCCTGGTGATTATTATTATTATTATTATTATTATTATCATTGTTGTTATTATCGTTACTATCATCGTTGTTATTATTATTGTTATAGTTATGTTTTCTCTCAGTCCAAAGTGTCGAGCAGAGTATCCTCCCAGTGCCACGCCCAACAGGTACTCATGACATTACTAATCATTAGTATGTATTGATTATTATGTATTGATTATTATGTATTGATTATTATGTGTTATTAATCATTGTTGTCATTATAATAATAATAGTTTTATTTCTTTCTGTTCATATAATTGTATTATGATTACTGTTATTAATATTAATTGTTATTATCAGTAGTATCACTTTAAATAATGTTATTATTGTTGTTATTATTATGAACGTTGTTATTTTCTTATTGTTATCATCATTATTGTGGTTCATATTTATATTATTATTATTATTATTATTAGTGATCGTTAGAAAACCATGAAACTAGAATCTGAAGCTTTCTTCAGTTTGAAAGTAGAAACGTCAGCAGCGTCCAGCAGGGGGCGCCAGACTCCTCGCCTTCCTCTCTCACTGTGTGTGTGTGTGTGTGTGTGTGGTGTGTTCAGGTACATGTGTTACTGTGGGGCGCTGCAGGACCCTCCTGCTGACCCCTGGTTGGCGCCTCACTCCTGCGGCTCCGTCTGTCAGAAGCAGCTCAAGCCGTCCTGTGGACACACCTGTCTGCTGCTGTGTCACCCTGGTAACCACACACACACACACACAGAGACACACACACACACACACACGTACACACACACGTACACACACACACACACACAGAGACACACAGAGACACACACACACACACACACACATAGACACACACACACACACACAGAGACACACACACACACACACACACACACACAGAGACACACACACACACACACACACAGAGACACACACACACACACACACACACACAGAGACACACACACACACACACACACAGAGACACACACACACACACACACACACACACACACACACACACACACACACACACACACACACACAGAGACACACACACACACAAACAGAGACACACACACACACACACACACACACACACACAGAGACACACACACACACACACACACAGAGACACACACACACACACACACACACAGAGACACACACACACACACACAGAGACACACACACACACACACACACACACACACACACACAGAGACACACAAACAGAGACACACACACAGACACACACACACAAACAGACACACACACACACAAACAGACACACACACACACACACACACACACACACACACACAGAGAGACACACAAACAGAGACACACACACAGACACACACACACACAAACAGACACACACACACACACGTACACACACACACACACACACACACCACACACACACACACACACATGCTCACACACACACACATTCTATTATTTCCTGCTGCCCAAATATCAGAATCAGTTATTGTATTATTATTGTTAGTTTATTAATAATCAGAATCTTTTTCTCTGAATGAAGCGACCTCAAACTTAAACATTTTATTCTTCACGTCTCATTTAAAATGTCTCCACGAATACTACAAGATATAGGAATAATATTGTCTCCTATCCCCTTATCCCCTTTTCTCCTTGCCCCCTTTTCCCCTTGCTCCCTTATCTCCTTATCCCCTTATCCCCTTGCCCCCTTTTCCCCTTATCCCCTTTCTCCCTTGCCCCCTTATCCCCTTATCCCCTTTTCCCCTTATCCCCTTTTCCCCTTATCCCCTTATCCCCTTGCCCCCTTTTCCCCTTATCCCCTTTATCCCTTGCCCCCTTATCCCCTTATCCCCTTTTCCCCTTATCCCCTTGCCCCCTTTTCCCCTTATCCCCTTTCTCCCTTGCCCCCTTATCCCCTTGCCCCCTTTTCCCCTTATCCCCTTGCCCCCTTTTCCCCTTATCCCCTTGCCCCCTTTTCCCCTTATCCCCTTTCTCCCTTGCCCCCTTATCCCCTTGCCCCCTTTTCCCCTTATCCCCTTGCCCCCTTTTCCCCTTATCCCCTTGCCCCCTTTTCCCCTTATCCCCTTTCTCCCTTGCCCCCTTATCCCCTTGCCCCCTTGCCCCCTTATCCCCTTGCCCCCTTTTCCCCTTATCCCCTTTCTCCCTTGCCCCCTCATCCCCTTGCCCCCTTTTCCCCTTATCCCCTTGCCCCCTTTTCCCCTTATCCCCTTTCTCCCTTGCCCCCTTGCCCCCTTATCCCCTTGCCCCCTTATCCCCTTTTCCCCTTATCCCCTTGCCCCCTTTTCCCCTTATCCCCTTTCTCCCTTGCCCCCTTATCCCCTTGCCCCCTTTTCCCCTTTCCCCCCTTTCCCCTTATCTCCTTGCCCCCTTTTCCCCTTGCCCCCTTGCCCATTTTCCCCTTATCCCCTTGCCCCCTTTTCCCCTTATCCCCTTGCCCCCCTTTCCCCTTATCCCCTTGCCCCCTTTTCCCCTTATCCCCTTTCTCCCTTGCCCCCTTATCCCCTTGCCCCCTTTTCCCCTTATCCCCTTGCCCCCTTTTCCCCTTATCCCCTTTCTCCCTTGCCCCCTTATCCCCTTGCCCCCTTTTCCCCTTATCCCCTTGCCCCCTTTTCCCCTTATCCCCTTGCCCCCTTTTCCCCTTATCCCCTTTCTCCCTTGCCCCCTTATCCCCTTGCCCCCTTGCCCCCTTATCCCCTTGCCCCCTTTTCCCCTTATCCCCTTTCTCCCTTGCCCCCTCATCCCCTTGCCCCCTTTTCCCCTTATCCCCTTGCCCCCTTTTCCCCTTATCCCCTTTCTCCCTTGCCCCCTTGCCCCCTTTTCCCCTTATCCCCTTGCCCCCTTATCCCCTTATCCCCTTTTCCCCTTTTCCCCTTATCCCCTTGCCCCCTTTTCCCCTTATCCCCTTTCTCCCTTGCCCCCTTATCCCCTTGCCCCCTTTTCCCCTTATCCCCTTGCCCCCTTTTCCCCTTATCCCCTTTCTCCCTTGCCCCCTTATCCCCTTGCCCCCTTATCCCCTTGCCCCCTTTTCCCCTTATCCCCTTGCCCCCTTTTCCCCTTATCCCCTTTCTCCCTTGCCCCCTTATCCCCTTGCCCCCTTATCCCCTTGCCCCCTTTTCCCCTTATCCCCTTGCCCCCTTTTCCCCTTATCCCCTTTCTCCCTTGCCCCCTTATCCCCTTGCCCCCTTATCCCCTTGCCCCCTTTTCCCCTTATCCCCTTGCCCCCTTATCCCCTTGCCCCCTTATCCCCTTGCCCCCTTTTCCCCTTATCCCCTTGCCCCCTTTTCCCCTTATCCCCTTTCTCCCTTGCCCCCTTATCCCCTTGCCCCCTTATCCCCTTGCCCCCTTTTCCCCTTATCCCCTTGCCCCCTTTTCCCCTTATCCCCTTTCTCCCTTGCCCCCTTATCCCCTTGCCCCCTTTTCCCCTTATCCCCTTTCTCCCTTGCCCCCTTATCCCCTTGCCCCCTTTTCCCCTTATCCCCTTGCTCCCTTTTCCCCTTATCCCCTTTCTCCCTTATCCCCTTGCCCCCTTTTCCCCTTATCCCCTTTCTCCCTTGCCCCCTTATCCCCTTGCCCCCTTTTCCCCTTATCCCCTTTTCCCCTTATCTCCTTGCCCCCTTTTCCCCTTATCCCCTTTCTCCCTTATCCCCTTGCCCCCTTTTCCCCTTATCCCCTTGCCCCCTTTTCCCCTTATCCCCTTTCTCCCTTATCCCCTTGCCCCCTTTTCCCCTTATCCCCTTGCCCCCTTTTCCCCTTATCCCCTTGCCCCCTTTTCCCCTTATCCCCTTGCCCCCTTTTCCCCTTATCCCCTTTCTCCCTTGCCCCCTTATCCCCTTGCCCCCTTTTCCCCTTATCCCCTTGCTCCCTTTTCCCCTTATCCCCTTTCTCCCTTATCCCCTTTTCCCCTTATCCCCTTGCTCCCTTATCTCCTTGGCTCCCTTGATCCCATGTCTCCTTGATCCCTTGCTCCCTTGTCCCCTTGCTCCTTGCCCCCTTGTCTCCTTCTCTCCAGGGCCCTGTCCTCCGTGTCCAAAGATGGTGTCTGTTTCCTGTATGTGTGGCAAAGCTAAGCCCCTCCCCCGTCGCTGTAGCAACAAGGTAAGCTAAGCCCCTCCCCCATCGCCGTAGCAACAAGGTAAGCTAAGCCCCTCCCCCGTCGCTGTAGCAACAAGGTTCCTCACTAGAGCAATGAGTCCATTTTACATGTTTAGAACACAATTCAACCGTTAATATGAACATAAACCATAATATGACTCGAAGGACTCCTCAAGTTATGAAATATACATGTTCAGGTCGCTAGCTTGATGCTACACGG
>JBAMJR010000235.1:15000-17500 GCA_038501785.1 Myoxocephalus aenaeus | reverse complement strand
CAGGTACAAGTACACACACTACGAGTACTCTGTACCCAGGTACAAGTACACACACTATGAGTACTCTACCCAGGTACAAGTACACACACGAGTACTCTGATCCTACTACTCTCTTACTGCAGTACTGCTGTCATACTGTAGAATACACTCTGGTACTGAGTTTCACTTATTAGACTGCAGCTGACGGTCTGCCCCCCCCCTCCTCCCCCCCCCCCCCCCCCCCCCCCCCCCCCCCCCCCCCTCTCTCAGGTGTGTGGATCTCTCCTCTCCTGTGGGAATCACACCTGTGAGGTTTTGTGTCACGATGGTGTTTGTCCTCCGTGTCCTCGCTCCGTCAGCAGAACCTGTCCCTGCAGCAAGACCAGTGAGTACACATGTATACGTTTATATACATATATACATGTACGTACATATATATATATATATGTATATATATATATATATATATGTATAATATAATAGTCGTCATGAAGAGAATCCACAAACACGTACTGAATAATAACAGAGCTGGTTTAATACAATCTGACTGCTGGTCATTCTAAATGTCACTGTGTGTGTGTGTGTGTGTGTGTGTGTGTGTGTGTGTGTGTGTGTGTGTGTAGAGTCCTCTCTGCCGTGCACGGAGGAAGTGTTGCCGTGCGGCGACACGTGCGACCGCCGTCTTTCATGTGGAAAACACACCTGTTCCATGAGGTGTCACCGAGGAAGCTGTGAGACCTGCAGACATGTAGGACACACACACACACACACACACACACACACACACACACACACACACACACACACACACAGGCTCACTGAACCTGTCTGTCTGTCCATCAGGAGGTGGAGAAGGAGTGCAGGTGTGGTAAATACAGGAAGTTCATGCCCGTGCCATAAAGAATACCTGTGTGACTCCAAATGTCCAAAAACCAGAAGCTGCCAGAGACACCAGTGCAGGAGGAAGGTAACCAACTATCTTCATCATACCATCATCTTCAATTCATCATCACCATGATCTTCATCTTCATGATCGTATCGTGATAATACCGTATCGTGATAATATCGTGATATTATCGTATCGTTATAGTATTGTGATAATATTGTATCGTGATGATATTGTATCGTGATAGTATCATAACGTGATAATATCGTATCATTATAGTATCGTGATAATATCGTATCGTGAGAATATCGTTATAGTATCGTGATAACATCGTATTGTGATAATATCGTATCGTGATGATATCGTATTCGTGATGGTATCTTATCGTGATAATATTGTATCGTGATGATATCGTATCGTGATAATATTGTATCGTGATGATATCGTATCGTGATGATATCGTATCGTGATAATATTGTATCGTGATGATATCGTATCGTGATAATATCGTATCGTGATGATATCGTATCGTGATGATATCGTATCGTGATAATATTGTATCGTGATGATCTCGTATCGTGATGATCTCGTATCGTGATGATCTCGTATCGTGATAATACCGTATCGTGATGATCACGTATCGTGATAATATCATATCGTGATAATATTGTATCGTGATAATATCGTATCGTGATAATATCATATCGTGATAATATTGTACCGTGATAATATCGTATCGTGATGATATCGTATCGTGATAATATCATATCGTGATAATATTGTATCGTGATAATATCGTAGTGTGATAAATATTGTAGCGTGATACTATAGTGTTGTGACTGAGGTAGCGGGATGATATCGTATCGTGATAATATCATATCGTGATAATATTGTATCGTGATAATATCGTAGTGTGATAATATTGTAGCGTGATACTATAGTGTTGTGACTGAGGTAGCGGGATGATATCGTATCGTTATAATATCGTATCGTTAATAATATCGTATCGTCGATGGTATCGTTATAATATCGTATCGTGATGATATCGTAATGTGATAAATGTCGTAATGTGATAATATCGTATCGTGATAATATCGTATCGTGATGATGTCGTATCGTGATAATATCGTATTGTGACATCGTATCGAGACATCGTATCGTGCTAATGTATTGTGATAATATCGTATCGTGATAATATTGTATCGTGATAATATTGTATCGTGATAATGTCGTATCGTGATAATGTCGTATCGTGATAATATTGTATCGTGATAATGTCGTATCGTGATAATGTCGTATCGTGATAATATCGTATCGTGATAATATCGTAGCGTGATAGTATTGTGGTTAGTATCGTGATAATATCGTATCGTGATAATATCGTATCGTGATAATATTGTATCGTGATAATGTCGTATCGTGATAATATCGTATCGTGATAATATCGTAGCGTGATAGTATTGTGGTTAGTATCGTGATAATATCGTATCGTGATGATATCGTATCGTGATAATATAGTGTTGTGACTGAGGTAGCCGTGATAACATCGTATCGTGATAATATTGTATCGTGATGATATCGTATCGTGATAATATCATATCGTGATAATATTGTATCGTGATAATATCGTAGCGT
>JBAMJR010000235.1:0-7500 GCA_038501785.1 Myoxocephalus aenaeus | reverse complement strand
TTTATTAGGACACTTCGTTTTATCAGGACTCTTCGTTTTATCAGGACTCTTCGTTTTATCAGGACTCTTCGTTTTGTCAGGACTCTTCGTTTTATTAGGACACTTCGTTTTATCAGGACACTTCGTTTTATCAGGACTCTTCGTTTTATCAGGACACTTCGTTTTATTAGGACACTTCATTTTATCAGGACTCTTCGTTTTATCAGGACACTTCGTTTTATCAAAATCGTTTTAATAGGACACTAATAATAATATAAATATCCGAACAACAATCTAAGAGAGGGCAGTAAACTGATCACCTGTCAATCACTCTGCAGTGCGAGGTGTGTGAGCAGGGCTGCTCTAAGCCCCGCCCCCCCGGCTGCCCCCACCCCTGCTCCCGCCCCTGTCACCCCGGCAACTGCCCCGCCTGCAGCAAGATGATCCGCCAGCGCTGCCACTGCAAGATCAGCCTGCTCTACGTGGAGTGCACGTCAGTACACCGTTTATGCTACCCCCGTTGTTGTTGTAGTTTAGCTTGCTAACAGGCTAGCTAGCTAGCTAGCCTCGTCCTGTAATACCACCTGTAACCTGGAGAGGCGATAGAGAGTCAGTCTAGAGAAACAGGACGTAGAGCTTCGGGCTCCAGACCACAAGACCAGCTATTTACTGGTTTCTGTCTCAAACTATCAAAGCTAACGGAGCTAACCGAGCTAACAGAGCTAACGGACGGTTAGCGTCCCTGTAACGTTGTTATCGATACAATCAGGTTAACGTTGTGTTGAATAAAGTTGTGTTGAATATGAGTAGATTGTTTTTGTCTCTGCAGGAAGTGGACGTCAGCCGATAAACTGACGAAGATGCAGTTGAGCTCCTGCAACAACCAGTGTCCTAAAGAGGTGAACACACACACACACACACACACACACACACACACACAGAGAACAAACGTCCTTCTATGGAGACCTCGGCTGGGGCCCCATTGCATCATGGGACTTGCTTATCAGGCTTTGGAAGTGGAGTCATGACTGTGTGTGTGTGTGTGTGTGTGTGTGTGTGTGTGTGTGTGTGTGTGTGTGTGTGTGTCGCCGGGCAGAAGATAAAGCTGGAAGTCACTCCGTCCTTTGATTCCTCTGCTTTTCCGTCCCGATCAATAATCAATAATTGTCAGTGTCATGGCGGGAGTAACGCAATACTATCCATTCGCCTTGTTCCAATAATCAATCCAGCTCTGTGGCGCCAGACGACACACACACACACACACACACACACACACACACACACACACACACACACACACACACAGTATCTCTCTGAGTGTGTTTTACTTTCACCTGGGAATGATTTAGCTTTTTCATTCTGTCACTTACTGGCACACACACACACACACACACACACACACACACACACACACACACACACACACACACACACACACACTCACACACATAGATGTTTGTTTGAAGAGTGTGTTCGTGTGTGTGTGTGTGTGTTTTCTTAGTCTGCAGTAACTTAAGACCTTGAAAGCCTGAACACACACACACACACACACACACCGTTGGAATAACAAACATGTACAGTGGGAAGTTTGATTTTGTGGATTTTTACAGCTCAGGAACCAAGATGAAGAATAAGATGTTTTTATATAAGATAATGAATGTAAAGATGGTTTGTATCAATACACATCAAACGCAATGATGGTTTGTATCAATACACATCAAACACATGTACGATGGACAAGCTGATGGAGATTATGATAATTTACCATCTAAAGATCAATAGCTTCCATGTGGTCCAGACCTCCTGGAACATCACTTTATTCTCCTGCAGTGGCTTTCATCTGGGATGTTTTACTAGAACACGTTGTCAGGACCAGATGCGCTTCATCATCTCATCGGAACTAGCTGCGTCTTATCGGAACTCACTGACCGTCTTATCGGAACTAGCTGCGTCTTATCGGAACTCACTGACCGTCTTATCGGAACTCACTGCGTCTTATCGGAACTCACTGACCGTCTTATCGGAACTAGCTGCGTCTTATCGGAACTCACTGACCGTCTTATCGGAACTAGCTGCGTCTTATCGGAACTCACTGACCGTCTTATCGGAACTCACTGCGTCTTATCGGAACTCACTGACCGTCTTATCGGAACTAGCTGCGTCTTATCGGAACTCACTGACCGTCTTATCGGAACTAGCTGCGTCTTATCGGAACTCACTGACCGTCTTATCGGAACTCACTGCGTCTTATCGGAACTCACTGACCGTCTTATCGGAACTAGCTGCGTCTTATCGGAACTCACTGACCGTCTTATCGGAACTAGCTGCGTCTTATCGGAACTCACTGACCGTTTTATCGGAACTAGCTGCGTCTTATCGGAACTCACTGACCGTCTTATCGGAACTCACTGCGTCTTATCGGAACTCACTGACCGTCTTATCGGAACTAGCTGCGTCTTATCGGAACTCACTGACTGTCTTATCGGAACTAGCTGCGTTTTATCGGAACTCACTGACCGTCTTATCGGAACTAGCTGCGTTTTATCGGAACTCACTGACCGTCTTATCGGAACTAGCTGCGTTTTATCGGAACTCACTGACCGTCTTATCGGAACTAGCTGCGTCTTATCGGAACTCACTGACCGTCTTATCAGAACTAGCTGCGTCTTATCGGAACTCACTGACCGTCTTATCGGAACTAGCTGCGTCTTATCGGAACTCACTGACCGTCTTATCGGAACTCACTGCGTCTTATCGGAACTCACTGACCGTCTTATCGGAACTAGCTGCGTCTTATCGGAACTAGCTGCGTCTTATCGGAACTAGCTGCGTCTTATCGGAACTCACTGACCGTCTTATCGGAACTCACTGCGTCTTATCGGAACTCACTGACCGTCTTATCGGAACTAGCTGCGTCTTATCGGAACTCACTGACCGTCTTATCGGAACTAGCTGCGTCTTATCGGAACTCACTGCGTCTTATCGGAACATCGGAACTCACTGCGTCTTATCGGAACTCACTGACCGTCTTATCGGAACTCACTGCGTCTTATCGGAACTCACTGACCGTCTTATCGGAACTAGCTGCGTCTTATCGGAACTCACTGACTGTCTTATCGGAACTAGCTGCGTCTTATCGGAACTCACTGACCGTCTTATCGGAACTCACTGCGTCTTATCGGAACTCACTGACCGTCTTATCGGAACTAGCTGCGTTTTATCGGAACTCACTGACCGTCTTATCGGAACTAGCTGCGTCTTATCGGAACTCACTGACCGTCTTATCGGAACTAGCTGCGTCTTATCGGAACTCACTGACCGTCTTATCGGAACTAGCTGCGTCTTATCGGAACTCACTGACCGTCTTATCGGAACATCGGAACTCACTGCGTCTTATCGGAACTCACTGTGTCTTATTGGAACTAGCTGCGTCTTATCGGAACTCACTGACCGTCTTATCGGAACTAGCTGCGTCTTATCGGAACTCACTGACCGTCTTATCGGAACTAGCTGCGTCTTATCGGAACTCACTGACCGTCTTATCGGAACTAGCTGCGTCTTATCGGAACTCACTGACCGTCTTATCGGAACTAGCTGCGTCTTATCGGAACTCACTGCGTCTTATCGGAACATCGGAACTCACTGCGTCTTATCGGAACTCACTGCGTCTTATTGGAACTAGCTGCGTCTTATCGGAACTCACTGACCGTCTTATCGGAACTAGCTGCGTCTTATCGGAACTCACTGACCGTCTTATCGGAACTAGCTGCGTCTTATCGGAACTCACTGACCGTCTTATCGGAACTAGCTGCGTCTTATCGGAACTCACTGCGTCTTATCGGAACATCGGAACTCACTGCGTCTTATCGGAACTCACTGCGTCTTATTGGAACTAGCTGCGTCTTATCGGAACTCGCTGACCGTCTTATCGGAACTAGCTGCGTCTTATCGGAACTAGCTGCGTCTTATCGGAACTCGTGGCGTCTTATCGGAATTCAAGGAGTCTTATCGGAACTTTTTGCGTCTTACCGGAACACACGCCGTCTCACCGGAACACGGCGTTGGCTTCCCGTGTCGTGTTCTGGAACGTACCCCGGTCCTGAGTCAGTCAGGAAACATTTGCCGATGAAAGAACCAACAGAAGGTTTTGGTTCTCTGATGTAAACGCTTCATGTTTTCTTTGGAGAACCAGAGACGTCTGATCTTCCTGCCTCAATGAGAACCATTGTCTGATGTTTATTCTGTGTGTGTGTGTGTGTGTGTGTGTGTGTGTGTGTGTGTGTGTGTGTGTAGCTGAGCTGTGGTCATCGCTGTAAGCAGGTGTGTCACCCAGGTGTGTGTGAAGAAAAATGTCAGCAGAAGGTGAAGCTCAGATGTCCCTGCAAGAGGATCAAGAAGGTACACACACACACACACACACACACACACACACACACACACATTTAACACATTCCACACATCTCCTCCCTGTGTATTTAGTGTGTGTGTGTGTGTGTGTGTGTGTGTGTGTGTGTGTGTGCGTGCAGGAGTTCCTGTGCTCTCTGTCAGATCAGTGTGTCGTTGAGTGTGTCGACGCCTGCAGAGACCAGCAGAAGAAAGTCAGCCAGGTACACCAACACACACACACCTGTACAGTCACTGAGTGGCACCCGAATACACAATGACCTGTATTCACAATAAAGTCCTGCTGCTGGTTTATAAAGCACTGAATGGTCTACTTTCCAAGCAGCGCTCATCTTTTCTGCTCCACATACCTGGAACGAGGTCCCTGAAAGGAGCTGAGACCCTCAGAGACCACCAGAGACCCTCAGCTCCTTTCAGTCCACATTGAAGACTGTTCTGTTTGCTGCTGACTTTAATTGATCCAGATTCAACTGCTGCATCTCACTTCTGCATTTTATTTCTTAAACTGCACTGCAACTTTTATTACATTTTTATTTTTTATTTAGCTTTTTGACTGTTTTCATGTTTTCTTAACTGTTTTAAATCCTGTTTTCTCTGCATTATGTTTTGATGCTCTTAATGGTTTTATGTGAAGCACTTTGAATCACCTTGTTGCTGAAATGTGCTACACAAATAAACTTGCCTGTGTGTGTGTGTGTGTGTGTGTGTGTGTGTGTGTGTGTGTGCGCAGGTGAAGGAGGCGGAGCAGAGAGCAGCTCAGGAGGAGGAGCAGAAGAAGCTTCAGGTCAGTAATCTGTAATAACTAGTTCTTAACGAATAAGCAATTAAACCTTAATAATACTTAAATGGTAATAACTGCAACAGTAAACTGTAATAACGTAATAATACTTTTGCACAGTAATTAACCTTTTATGAGTATTTAATGTTTGACACTATGAACTTTTTATAGTTTATTTTAATCTATAATCCCAGTAATTGAAACGATAGTAGTGCCTGCAGCTCTGGTTTTTGAGTCCTAAGTGATGCGTTCCCCGTCAGGAGGAGCTGGAGGCGTTCGAGAAGCGGCAGCAGCGAGGAGGGAGGAGGAGCAAGAGGCGAGGGAGGAGGGAGGAGGTGGAGGAGGAGGCGGGCCGGGCCGGCCGCTGGTGGAGGAGGTGCGCCGCCTTCGCCCTCGTCCCGCTGGGCGGCGCTCTGCTGGCCACCGCCGCCTACTACATGCTAACCGATTAGCTCCTTTTATTTAATCACTGCACGTTTTAATTCAGTTCATTTCCTTTAGCGACGGTTGAGTTTGATTTAAAGTTTACAAGCCGACAAACAGCTAAAACATTTAATTTAAATTGTGTTAAATTTCTCATTTAGAGCTGATTATTATGTGAGTCGTCGTTTGTTCTGTTCGTCTGTAAGGTGCGACATATATATTCATTTCTAAAGGTAGTTTTTTCGTCAGTATCACCTGGATTGGGATACTAATAAGTTAATATTTGTTGAGGAGACCGCCCTTAGTTAGTCTTTTACTTTTACTGTTGCTCCTGAAATGTTTAACATTGTTGAGATATTCAGATGTAAACTCAATTCTTCTTCTTTTTTGCCTGCCTTTTGCAAACATTTGAAAAATAAAATGCATAAAACGATCGTTGTTTAACGAACAGGTTTGCCGTTTATCATTTTTTATGTTTATTAATGGGTTCAGAAGCGTCAGACAGTCACAGTGGTGGCGCTCCGTGTGGAAACAGGAAGTGAGCTGGAAGTGTTTCCGGCAGTGAACAGAGGGGGCGCTGTTCCTCTGAAGGTATTCGAACAGGTGGCGTCTTCACATAGTTATGTCCATTAAAATGGGTTTTAACTGCGCTATTGTTGGGCCTTCACTTCATCACTGTAAATAAACAGTATTGTAGTTTTTATTACTTTTTTCTGATGTATTTGTGTTTTATAAGCAGTGAAAAACCTTTTGGAAACCAAGCTGTTTTCAAGCCGGCGGCTCTTCTGGGTCCTGAAGCCTTCCTGGTGCGCCCACATTTCTAAAACCGCGTCATACAGCAAGTGCGGAAGCAGATGAACATTTCAATACCCAGCATGCCCAAATCAGCCAATGTTTTGCCATAAAATAAGTAATTTTTCAATTTTTTAACCGAACGACACAGTTTTTTGACTGAAGCTCCTTCCTAACATACCAATGCTTTGTTTTATTGTGATGTTTGTTGCTGATTCTGATTCTTCAGGTCCCAATCTTTCCAAAAAGGTGTGTTATTAGTATGTGGGCTGTTGTTAAGGCCCTGAACCATACCGTTTTAAAACTCTGGGACCGCTCAGGACGCATTTTTGGGGAATCTTGCTCATATCATGTTCATAGATATGATCAAAATATGGTATAAACGTGTACAAATTCTGAAAGAAATGATATAAAATAACAGTAAGTAAGTATATATAATAAGTATTATAACTCATTAGGGTTCGTACGACTACTTGAACTACTTGAACACGGAAAAAACAACCAGGTACGAACAATTTAAAGTCTCACTATTCAAAAGGTCCTCACTTTGAGAGGTGGTCCTCACAAAGGTAGAACAACAGTATGAGTGTGTGTGTGTTTGGGGAATTTAAGACAAACACACACACACACACATGGGCACGAGGCTCAAGTCCCAGCATGAGGGGGGGTCTAATCCCACGATTAGACTGGTCACGTGCACCGACCTGAGGTATGTGAGTGCACGTGAGAGAGAGAGAGAGAGAGTCTTGAGAGAGAGAGAGAGAGAGAGTCTTTAGAGAGAGAGAGAGAGAGTCTTAGAGAGAGAGAGAGAGAGACAGAGAGAGTGTCTTTAGAGAGAGAGAGAGAGAGTCTTAGAGAGAGAGAGAGAGAGACAGAGAGAGTGTCTTTAGAGAGAGAGAGAGAGAGTCTTAGAGAGAGAGAGAGAGAGAGTCTTTAGAGAGAGAGAGAGAGAGAGAGAGTCTTAGAGAGAGAGAGAGAGAGAGTCCTTTAGAGAGAGAGAGAGAGAGAGAGAGTCTTTAGAGAGAGAGAGAGAGAGAGAGAGAGAGAGAGAGTCTTTAGAGAGAGAGAGAGAGAGAGAGAGAGAGAGAGAGTCTTTAGAGAGAGAGAGAGAGAGAGAGAGTCTT
>JBAMJR010000234.1:332500-363562 GCA_038501785.1 Myoxocephalus aenaeus | reverse complement strand
TTCTTAAAAAAATATTAGAAAAATGATCTATGATGTAATTAATTGAGAATGAAAGCTCGGCCGTTATGATGAAGCTGCAGTTGAAAAGTTAAGTGAAAGTGAATTTTGCTGCTAAACCTGCAGCAGCTGTTACCGGCTCGAGGTGAGCGGAAACTTCATGAAGGACAGAACAGTTTATCTCATGAGAAAAAAACACGGATAACCGGCACTGACTTCATTTCATCAAATAATCCCACAGTCCCTCCCTCCTGCTTTTCTTCCTCTCTCTAACCCCGACGGCGTGTTTTTCCTTCCCGACAGAGTGCGGCGCGCTGCAGGTGAGATCTGACTGACGCCTCCAATTTGATGCAGAGCGCGATAGAGGAGACCCTTCCTCTGGCTGCCTATCACAGCAGCATCTCCAGCTGCAGGAGGAACATGAATACACTTCATCTCTGTCACTGTCACATTAATACACACACACACACACACACACACACACACACACACACAGAAGCGCAGCTCGTTTCAAAAGCTGCTTTAGCGGCGTAGAAAAACATTTACACTTCAAAGGCCCGAGGAAAGAAATGGCAAAACCGTGTAATAATATTCAGGTGTTCATGTTTTCTCTTGACAGGCGGCAGACTTCCTCCGTGTTCCTGCAGGTTTATTAAAGCACGATGGAAAACAGCTTGATCAAATCTGGGTTTCCATTCTCCGTCAGTTGATTCAGATCAATGGGAGGAAAAATATAGAATATGCCAGAAGTTGTACAGAATTCAAAAAATGCGTAACTGTCAATCTGAATTTATTAAACTGTTAGTTTAAGTGTACGATCAGTTTCAATATTAACGATGTATGCAAAAATGTGTATTTTTCAATGGACTCTTTTTTAATCATTATAAGCCACATGTAAAAAAAGAAAAGAAAACGTAGGTTTAGGAAAAGATCGTGAAATACTTCGTTAGGTTTAGAAAAAGATCGTAAAATACTGAGTTAGGTTGAGGAAAAGATCGTAAAATACTTAGTTAGTTTTTTATGATCTTTTCCTAAACCTAACTTAGCATTTTACGATCTTTTTCTAAACCTAAGTTAGGTTTAGAAAAAGATCGTAAAATGCTAAGTTAGGTTTAGGAAAAGATTGTAAAATACTTCGGTTTGATAAAAGATCGTAAAATACTTTATTGGGTTTAGGAAAAGATCGTGAAATACTTCGTTAGGTTTAGGAAAAGATCGTAAAATACTTCGTTAGCTTTAAGAAAAGATCCTGAAATACTTAGTTTGGTTTAAGAAAATATTGTAAAATACTTCGGTTTGATAAAAGATCGTAAAATACTTAGATTGAGGAAAAGATCGTAAAATACTTTATTAGGTTTAGAAAAAGGTTGTAAAATACTTAGTTAGGTTTAATAAAGATCGTAAAATGTGTAGTTAGGTTTAGGAAAAGATCGTAAAATACTTTGTTCGGTTTAGAAAAAGATCGTCGTTTGGGTTGAAATAAATGCAGCAGGAATATTAACACAGAAAAGTCAGATATAATGAAACATTTTACTGATCAATCAATACTTTTACTAAACTTTTACTTCAGTACGGTTTTGAATGCAGGACTTTTCCACAGTGTGGTACTGGTACTTTTACTGCAGTAAAGGATCTAAATACGTCTGAATAAAGACATTAAATAAACCCTCGTGGTCCAAAAACCAAAACAAAAGGTTAAAATAAAGTCATTAAAATGTAAAAGTGTTCAGTAAAAGACATGATTCCAGTTAAAAATACAGAAAGTTTGTCTCGTTAGTCACAAACCGGTCTGACTTTACTTTTATCTTCTTAGACTTCAGGATTCAGATTTTAATGTTTTTTATGTCTCTCTGTCACACAAACAGTCCACAGCCGCCCGGCGAGGGGATTATCATCTTTTGATTGACAACGTTTTGATTTGTGATGCATATTCAGACCTGCTGCCGTGTTTGTCCTCGCAGGAGAGCCGCTGAGTGTGTGTTGGGGCGCTGTACCTCGCTAAGCCGATAATCCGCAGCCTGGCAGATAAACGCCTATAAATATTTACAGGAGGCGGTGTTGACACGGCCGCAGCAGCTCTGCATCCCGTGTACGCTCAACGCTGAAGGCTCGTGTTATGCTCCAGATAAATATGAAATCATTAAAACCTTCATTCCTGGAGGCTTTTCCGGAGAAGGTGCATGAAATATTATCCTTCTGCCGGCTGGACAGGTCAAATATTGTTGTTACACCTGGAAAGCACTAATCAGGTGGTGGGGGGTTACAAAAAGGTTAATTATGTCCCACAATGCACTTCTCCAGTGATGAAAGTATTTATGTCCTTTACTGTGAGCAAAAGTTTAAAAAAATACAATAAATCAAGTCATTGACTCATAGACTTCTATACAATCAGAGGAGTCACCCCCTGGTGGTCAGTAGAGAGAATGCAGCTTTAACACATGAAGCATATACTTCTATACAACCAGAGGAGTCACCCCCTGGAGGCCAGGAGAGAGAATGCAGCTTTAACACATGAAGCATATACTTCTATACAACCAGAGGAGTCACCCCCTGGAGGCCAGGAGAGAGAATGCAGCTTTAACACATGAAGCATAGACTTCTATACAACCAGAGGAGTCACCCCCTGGTGGTCAGGAGAGAGAATGCAGCTTTAACACATGAAGCATAGACTTCTATACAACCAGAGGAGTCACCCCCTGGTGGTCAGGAGAGAGAATGCAGCTTTAACACATGAAGCATAGACTTCTATACAACCAGAGGAGTCGCCCCCTGGTGGTCAGGAGAGAGAATGCAGCTTTAACACATGAAGCATAGACTTATATTTTGATTGTCACACAGTTTTTTTTTTTTTTTTTAGCTTTTCAATGAATGACTTTTACTTGTAACGGCGTGTTTCTGCACCGCGATAACAAACCGCTGTTTGAACAGATGGCCGATGCTGTAATTTCTCTGGCGCCTCAGATCGTCCTGCAGCAACTGAACCGGGACCAGCGCTGCACTTTACAAATGAATCATGTGGGCTTCCCTGTCGAAACCAGGGAATGTGTGTGAGGAAATAAGCAGACGAGTGAACGGAGGGAGGGAGGGAACTGAGTGGAGCGTTTATCTGAGCGGCTGCCGGCTGCCAACACACTCGTTTTTCATGCTGTCAGCCCTCTTTTTCTCTCTCATCTGCTGTTCTCTCCATCCTCTTCCTCCTCTCTTTCATCTTATTTGACAGCTAACATACAGTTACACCTCCTCTTCCTCCTCCTCCTCCTCCTCCACCACCTGTCCTTGGCGGCCTGCAGTGATCTGTGTTTTGAGGCGGTGAGACCGCTGTTTCCACTTCTTTCTTTCTTTCTTTTTTTTGCATTTCAGTTCGACGTTTGTTTCTTTTAACCTTCGTCTGAAAGTCGACTGAGCCGTTTCTCAGAGTCACCTCGTGTCACTGCAGACGGAAAAGACGGGGAAGTGTTGCAGCAAACTTTTTTGCATATCTGTGAAGCACTTTGAAATGACGTTGTGTTGTTCGTGAATGTGAAATGTGCTCACTGGTTTACTAATTTAATTCAGAGTTTCCGTGTCAATTTCTCTCAAATGTTTCGGGTTTCAAGATTCATTTGTCCTTCGGGCCGAGAGTCCCCCCATAGAACGGACGCTGGTTTCCTTTGAACCAGTCTCCATTTCCAGTACAAAAGAAAATGGAGATTGTAGTTAGATGTTAATGGCGAAGTCTTGTTGTCAAAGCTCGGCGGGAAGAGAGACGGATGCCTGGCTGGTTAGCTCGGTCGTGTGCCACGGGTTAACAGATGATGTTTGTCAATTTAAAAAGATAATTTTGCACGTCAAGAATCTCACAGTTGTCGTCGCAACATTTAGTTTCCTGTGAAACCGCTCGGGGAACTTCTCGTCTCTCGGCTAACACCAACACGGCCGTTAGCTCGGCCTGCTAGCTGGCTGGCTAGCTAGCTAGCTAACTTGGCAACGCACCAAACGTAACGTTATCTCACCGAGTGTTGTTTTCAGCCAGCGCCTCTCTTTGTCATCCCAGAAGAGAAAGAAGGCGTGAGACCCGTTGTTGGCATCAGAACATCCTGGCGCTGAACACATCGCAGCTTCAAAGAGGCGACACTTTTAGCTGCGACGTCGTTCTACTTACGACAAAATGCAACTTTCTTGATGTGCAAAAATGATCTTTTAAATCAACAAAAACATAATTTTGTGTAATTCATGGTTCATTCAAACGGGATCAAATAGTTATTCGTCTCGCTTCGTTGACTTCCGTGCATATTTCTTTGTGAAATAATGTCCCGCGGCGGGCCATGAAAAAGGGGCGGGACTTCGCCTTTATATAGAAAGGTTCAATCCTAAAATGGGACGAGACCGTGCGAATGAAGTTAAATTAAAAGTCTTAATGTTTTATTCGTTACGGCAAAACCTCACCTCAGCAACACGAGCGAGTCTAGTCTAGTTTATGTAGAAGTTAGCTCGCTACAAAATGGCCGCCGCTCTGATCATCCACAGGAATGTCCGTTCTGCTGCAGGTTTATTTCTATGGAGTCCCCAGTGAACACGGTCGCTGCATCTGAGGTTGCGAGCTCGTAAACGCATCGTTTGTACCGAACATTTATAAAAAGAACAGAGTCCAACCTCTGAGTCTGTGTGCTGGTGTTTGAACACAGGTAACGTCGTCGTTCTGTCAGATCTCAGGTGAGTCCCGAGCAGCTGATGGAGGAGGAATCACATGTTTAAGAGTCAGGAGATGATTTATTACTCAACTCCTGTCGTTCTCTTTCACACTAAATTGCCGAAATGGCACATTTCCTCGACGAACAGTGTTTTTTTGTTCTTTCTTTCTCTGTTGTCTAGATCTTGCTGAGTCGTCAGTGTAGCACAACTGAGCGCCGTGTCACCTTCAGGGCTGTCGGGGAGTTTTACAGGCTGTGAATAAGCAGCAGAGCTCCGATGGAGATGTGTCCAGACCGCAGCAGATGATGTTCTCACCGCTACGTCCACGCTAACGCGGTTCTGTTTAGAAATGATGATTCAGCATCGTTTTAGAAAGAAAGAAAAAGTGGGACTTCAGATTTAGTTACAAGGCTCTGAAGTCTCCGTCGTCCCGGAGAACATTTAAGCTTTTGTTCCTTTACGGTTTCTGTGTGGACGTCACAATACTTCTGCAGAACAAAATAAACATTAAAGCCGCAAAAACATAACTTCAGATGTACAAACGAAAACACAAGGACGTGTCAAGGTTCATAACAATATACTGTCTTCACACACACACACACAACACACACACACACACACACACACACACACACACACACACACACACACACACACACACACACTCATCTCAATTCCCATTTTCTGCATCAGGACTATTTTAATTGAATGTAATTGAGTTAAAAAAACAAACAGCTTAGCTGCAAATCTATTTTCTGCAGCGGAGATATTTTAATTCAGTTTAAAGAGTTTACTTCTTTTTTTAATGCATTTTGTGGTCATTTCATACTAAAACTGTTCCTCTTCTCTCTTTTTCTGGTTTCCCCTTCAGGTTTGGATGTGACCTCAGCCCCTCTTTCAGTCAGATCGGTGGTGCGAGACCCGCCTCCGCTAGTCCATGTCGATGTGACACTTAAACCCGAATGGCTCCCCGTTGCTGTGTCTATGATGTATATTACATCATACAAATGTAAGTCGCTTTGGATGAAAGCGCCAGCTAAATGAAATGTAATGTAACATCTAACGAAGCGAGAAGGAAAACAAACCGACAAACGCTACAATATAAATGTTCTATTCTCCCGTGGACAGCACAGAGGTTTATTCAGGGCGTGCGGTCCATTAAGGGTCGTCCTCTCTCTCCTCTCCACTTGTTTGATGTAGTTTTGTCCTCATTGTGTGTATTGTGTGTTTCACCGCCGTGCAGACGGAGGCTGAGGGCGGAGGGGAGCTGGACTCATCCTCACAAAACGCCTCTTCATCCGTCTGGAAGCGGAACGCGACGAGGTCGCACTGGGATCCGCTGGCAGCCTCCGTGTCTATCTGGAACTGGAAGCAGCTCTCTGATCGTCTCCTCACCTCTCAGTCCACCCGACGCACGCCGCCGTCAAACAGGAAATCGAATTTGCCGCCGCGAGCCAGACGCAAATGGAGAGTCGAGGCAGTTCATGTTCTCCGAGAGGGCGTCCAATTTCCTGCTCTCGGATGAAAAGTTTGAGTCACTCAGGAAAAACCCATTTAGAGGCTGTTGAAACGCGTTGGAGCTGAGATGAGGTCGCTGACAGCTGCCGCCTGAATCATTTGGACCGAAATATCAGTTCTGTTTCCGGCAGCTGTCACATGAACACACCTCCTGTCAGACGACTGATCTGACAACAACAACCAGGCGACACACGGAGGAACTCTTTAGCGCCGCGACTAAGTCCACTGTCAACCCACCAGGGTCATGAAAGGTCATCAGATGTTACCTGTTGTAGTGGTCATCGGGGTATCGGTCATACTCCAGCTCGTAGTCAGATCTGAGGAGACAAAGAGAGAAACTCAGGTTAATACAGCCGGCCGCCCGATCACTGCAACTATAAAAGCGTCAATAGACTCGACCCTGTCGACAGAAATAACAGCGTAACATCGCAACAATGTAACGCAACAACGTAACGCAACAACGTAACGCATCAATGTAACGCAACAACGTAACGCAACAACGTAACGCAACAACGTAGCGCAACAACGTAGCGCAACAACGTAGCGCAACAACGTAACGCAACAACGTAACGCAACAACGTAGCGCAACAACGTAGCGCAACAACGTAGCGCAACAACGTAGCGCAACAACGTAACGCAACAACGTAGCGCAACAACGTAGCGCAATAACGTAGCGCAATAACGTAGCGCAACAACGTAGCGCAACAATGTACGCAACAATGTACGCAGCGCAACTACGTAGCGCAAAAACGTAACGCAACACCGTAACGCAAAATGAGTGTTATACCTGCTAAATAAGGGGCCTAAAAGTAAGCCAGTGTTTTCTCAAAAATAGAACAAAATAATACAGTAAAGTCTAAATAAAATAAAATACAATAGAGCAGAAAGAACAATAAAGTAAAGAATAAGACATTAAGTAGAAAAAAGAAAACTGAGACTTCAACAGAAACGAATAGACTATAATACAATATAAAATATAATATAATCCTATGTTGAATATGCTAATATAATAATAAAAATAAGAAGAATATAACTAGATTATCATGAAGAATGTTATGTGATTACTGGAATAAATAATCCCTATTATAATAGAACATTTAATCACATTAAATTCTCTGCCACACAGCAGCTGAACCGAGCAGATGGCATTCAGACCTACTTCACGCAGTGCCAGAGAGCCTCTGGGCAAGGCAGCAAACCAGCACCTCTGCTCTCCAACACTTCAGTGAAACCTCAGGCTCATGCTAGCTGGCTCATGCTAGCTGGCTCATGCTAGCTGGCTCATGCTACACTGTATTATCTTCAAAATATACTTAAAGTAAAGGTACTTATTCTGCAGAATATTAAATATTATATTATTGTTAATATTTTATTCTATTTAGAAGAAGAAGAAGAAGAAGAAGAAGAAGAAGAAGAAGAAGAAGAAGAAGAAGAAGAAGAAGAAGAAGAAGAAGAAGAAGAAGAAGAAGAAGAAGAAGAAGAAGAAGAAGAGAGCTCTGATGGAGAAACTAAACTCATATCCTTCCACCTCTCCGTAGTCGTCCGTATCGTCGCTCCTCCTCTCTCCCATCATTCGTCTTCATCAGCCTGTTTATCAGTGGTGTTAATCAGCGCTTAACAACGGCATCGATCCAGGGGCCCCGGCTCAGTGGGGCCCCCGGATCGATGGTGCGTCTCCTATTGAGCCGTGTAGGAGCAAACCTTTAAACACGAGTATTGATCTGCAGCGCCGCGCTGAATGACTGTTATGGATCACGCTGGTTTAACTGCGTGGTTAGGCATCGCAGCGGCCCCGAGAGGCCGACACCAGGGGCCCGAGAGGCCGACACCAGGGGCCCGAGAGGCCGACACAAGGGCCTCGAGAGGCCGACACCAGGGGCCCGAGAGGCCGACACCAGGGCCCAGAGAGGCCGACACCAGGGGCCCGAGAGGCCGACACCAGGGCCCCGAGAGGCCGACACCAGGGCCCAGAGAGGCCGACACCAGGGGCCCGAGAGGCCGACACCAGGGGCCCGAGAGGCCGACACCAGGGCCCAGAGAAGCCGACACCAGGGGCCCGAGAGGCCGACACCAGGGGCCCCGAGAGGCCGACACAAGGGCCTCGAGAGGCCGACACCAGGGGCCCGAGAGGCCGACACCAGGGCCCAGAGAGGCCGACACCAGGCCCCCAAGAGGCCGACACCAGGGCCCAGAGAGGCCGACACCAGGGTCCCCGAGAGGCCGACAACCAAACCTATCACCTTGGTTGTCTCTCCTATACAGAAAGAATGAAACTTTGGTTTCTTTTTCATCAAACTTCTCTATTTCACCCCATTTATGTAAATATAATGTATTTAAAGTGTCAATATGTGTTATTAGGAATGGGATATCTGCAAATTAACTACAAAAGTACAATAAAAAAAGTACACACAAATTTTAACACACAAGTATACATTTATACTTGTGTTTTAAAATACTTTCTTCAGTAAATGTACTGAAGAGCTGCTGCTGTATAGAAGCCAGGAGTTGCGTCATCTTTGTGCTCGTAATCACACTGAAGGAGCACCCTTGGGTGCCAATAAGCCTTTTAATTTGCTCTGCGCCAAGCTGCTGGAGCCTAATGGTGTTATTAGAGACCTCAGACGTGGTTCTCCTGATGGGAACAATTACACAGCAGAGAGAGAGAGAGAGAGAGAGAGAGAGAGAGAGAGAGAGAGAGAGAGAGATCAATGATGAGTTCAAATATCCTGTCTTTAATCTGCAGAGGGGGAGGGGTGGTGGGAGTCGACTCAATCTGAGCAGAGAGGGAAGTAAACATGGCTGAACTGAACCTGAACGCAGCACAATGATGAGGAGATGATGAGGAATTTGCATTTATAGCTGCTACTTAGCGCTCAGCGCTAATGACAGCATTCACACACCGAACAGCGACATGTATGTGTGTGTGTGTGTGTTCATACATATTCATGTCTTCCTGGGTTGAGCGTCTGGTGGCAGGTGAAGACAACACACACACACACACACACACACACACACACACACACACACACACACACACACTCCACCGCCACCATCCATTTATTCTGATTTACCGCTCGCCCTCACCGGCCCGCTGCGGTGTCATAAATCAGCGGCGGCGTGCTGTAGCTGCGTGGTTAACGGGCCGTGCAGCCGGCGGCGTACCCGCCACCTCGTCTCGCTCGGCTCGGACCGAGGGAGCGGGTCAGGCGGCGAGGCGGTGACCTCGGCCTGCTGGGAGGTCTGCGGAGGAACTTGTGTCGCATCGCTGCAACTACCAGAAAGCTCCAGAAAGTAGTTAAGAAGAGGGCGGAGTCAAGGTGACGTCACTCGTTGGTTTAAAGGACGTTTTGAAGCCACCAGTATGACGCCATCTTGGCTTTTTGCAACCAGTGAACAGGAGGATATCACTATAAAGTGCCTTTGGTGTCCTCATCAGAATCACTCAGTTATTATGAAAATGTAACAGAATAATGAAACTCTGAGGTGCTTTTATAAATGGCCAAACATTTACACACATAGAAATACAATGATAAGTCTCTTAAAATGTGTTTTCATTATTTTATACTGTTTTGTTTCATTGGCTGTACGTGGTTTTGGCATGTCCCACACACTGTTCTGCTAACTACAGTGTGTGTAATAAATGGTTAAATTATATTAAATCCCCCCAAAAATGATATGGTTTTATTGTCCACAACAAGTTATTTGATTAAATGAGTCATTTTGATCATGTAAATTCTATTTTCATAATCATATTGAAAATGTTCCACGTGTCCCTGACGTTGCTGTCCACCCTGTCATTATGGGGAAACTTCCCCTTTAAGAAAACCTCTGATGTTTTCAGTGACATCACTACCACCAATGTGTCTTTCTTCCCTGAGGTGAAACAGTGGCATGTTGCAGACTATAAGTATTTACACTTGTATATCGTAGTTTTCATCCTATTAACGTGTGCAGTGTTATGTTGTCAAGCTTATCATGTCCACTCTGTCATAGAGAAATATCAATTAATATAAAAACCTTTCAGAAATTCGAAATCTATTTGTTAAACAGTACACAGTCACCTTGCTAACTGAATCATGTTGCTAACTGAAGGTCCATCATGTGCTCATTAAATGCTAATATTAGCCAAAAATGTCCACTCTGTCATTGAGTGGACATTGACCCTGTCAGCAAGTTTTCCATTGCAGGGTGGACATTGTTTGCATAATTTAATTATCAAATAAAATATGTTGTTGAGAAAGGGACTTAATATCTTTCTGAAAATTTACAATTTATAATCACTATGTAATTACAATGTATTTACTCTACTTTAAATGTGTCCATGACATGTGTGGCTAGTTAATTTATTAATTTGTTAATTTATTGTTACTTGACCAACATGCATTTCTAACAGCATAACATCTACGTAATACAATGCATATGAAGTTCAATGGAAAATCTTAGTTTTTTGGGGGGGAATATATTGACCAAGGAAGTGACCATATATGTTTGACTCTAAATGACCATAATTTACTAAATGAACATCATGCTGTATTGAAGAAGACTTGAAACTAGAGATTGAGACATAAACTCATGTTTACAATGTTTACTGAGGGAATACATCAAGAGAAGTAGAGTCATTTATATAGACTTCTATACAACCAGAGGAGTCACCCCCTGGTGGTCAGGAGAGAGAATGCAGCTTTAACACATGAAGCATATACTTCTATACAACCAGAGGAGTTGCCCCCTGGTGGTCAGGAGAGAGAATGCAGCTTTAACACATGAAGCATAGACTTCTATACAACCAGAGGAGTCGCCCCCTGGTGGTCAGGAGAGAGAATGCAGCATTAACACATAAAGCATAGACTTATATACAACCAGAGGAGTCGCCCCCTGATGGTCAGGAGAGAGAATGCAGCTTTAACACATGAAGCATAGACTTCTATACAACCAGAGGAGTCGCCCCTGGTGGTCAGGAGAGAGATGTCAGCTTTAACACATGAAGTATATACTTCTATACAACCAGAGGAGTCGCCCCCTGGTGGTCAGGAGAGAGAATGCAGCTTCAACACATGAAGCATAGACTTCTATACAACCAGAGGAGTCGCCCCCTGGTGGTCAGGAGAGAGAATGCAGCTTTAACACATGAAGCATATACTTCTATACAACCAGAGGAGTCGCCCCCTGGTGGTCAGGAGAGAGAATGCAGCTTTAACACATGAAGCATATACTTCTATACAACCAGAGGAGTCGCCCCCTGGTGGACAGGAGAGAGAATGCAGCTTTAACACATGAAGCATATACTTCTATACAACCAGAGGAGTCACCCCCTGGTGGTCAGGAGAGAGAATGCAATCATATAGAGATGAGACGCTGTTCATGACAATTAGACTTAAATAAAATGTACTTTTTCATTCTGCAGAGCAGGAAAAAGGGAACAACGTTACGGTGCGTCTGCTGGATAACGTCTATATGCGTTATATTATATATATTACACGTGTTTGTCTCTCATTGTAAACATTTCACGGTGGATGAGGTGAATTGGCCGCCGCCATCGCAGCTCCATTAAACGTGACATTTAAATTTAGACAAAAGGAGGCTGTTTAGTTTTATCTCAGTGTATCTCCCCTGTGTGTGTGTGTGTGTGTGTGTGTGTGTGTGTGTGTGTGTGTGTGTGTGTGTGTGTGTGTGTGTGTGTGTGTTAAATGTGTTGGGGGGGTTAAATGTTTTCTTGTTTTTCTTGAGCAGCCTCTTTATCGAGCTGTTATTTTTCTCCTCAAAGGAAACGCTGATTCATCTCTTTCCACTAAACGCTCATCTCAGCCGATCGAGGGACAAGAAGACATAATTACAGTCTCCTCTCTCTCTCTCTCTCTCTCTCTCTCTCTCTCTCTCTCTCTCTCTCTCTCTCTCTCTCGAGGCGGTGTAAACACAGTCCACCGCTTACAAAACCGCGGCTCAATGTGAAAACTGTACCAACCGAAACCCTGCTGGGGGCCCCGGGTGAAGCTTCCTCCGTCAGTTAATTAAACGCTGATTCGCATGGATTCCCCAGCATGCCGTGCGTCTCTTAGACCAAGGACGTACCCTTCCAAAATCAAGCAACCGTTCTGGTTAGAGGGTACTGAGAAAAGGTGGAGAACCCCTGGACCAGCATGCCACATGTCGGCTGGTTTACTGCAGCTGTATGAACCCAAAATAAATGATGTAGCGGATTAAAAAGATTAAAAAGCCAAAATTACGACAGTAATGTAAATGATAATTTAAATTGCAGTTTAGATCGATTGGTGCCGAGATGTGCTAACGTTGTAGCTGCTCCATCAACAACATGGACTGAAAACACAACATCAGTGTTTGTACCATAGAGAGTCTGGAAGAAGTGGACTGACGGTTTGAACGCCTGGCGCCGCCCGACGTGCACGTCTACACACTGACTAACGGTCCTCACAAGTACAGTAAAACAAACATGTGTGTGTGAGTGAGTGAGTGAGAGTGTGTGTGTGTGTGTGTGTGTGTGTGTGTGTGTGTGTGTGTGTGTGAGTGAGTGTGTGTGTGTGTTTGGGGAACTACCAAACAGTGAAGATGCAGCCATCGATCATACTGTAGTAAATTTAGTGAAGCCTGGGGAACAATGCCTGTGTGTGTGTGTGTGTGTGTGTGTGTGTGTGTGTGTGTGTGTGTGTGTGTGTGTGTGTGTGTGTGTGTGTGTGTGTGTGTGTGTGTGTGTGTGTGTGTGTGTGTGCTCCCAGCAGGAGACTGAAGACATGATGTCATGTTAAACCAACAGCTGCTGGACTCTGTGACAGCGATCATCCAACACGATGACAAACAACTTCCCTTCAGGGGAAACAAACAGACGCTGGAGCGCCACGCGGCACAACACAACAACACAACAACACAACAACAACACAACACAACACAATCACACAACAACACAACACAACAACAACACAACCACACAACCACACAACAACACAACCACACAACAACACAACAACACAACACAACCACACAACAACACAACAACACAACAACACAACCACACAACCACACAACAACACAACCACACAACAACACAACAACACAACACAACCACACAACACAACCACACAACACAACCACACAACAACACAACCACACAACAACACAACCACACAACACAACCACACAACACAACCACACAACCACACAACAACACAACAACACAACACAACAACACAACCACACAACAACACAACACAACCACACAACCACACAACCACACAACCACACAACAACACAACACAACCACACAACCACACAACCACACAACAACACAACCACACAACAACACAACCACACAACCACACAACAACACAACACAACAACACAACCACACAACCACACAACAACACGTTTTTATTACTCATATATTTTCATATTGAGTTTTCATGGCATCAGTTTTAGTGATGTAGTGTACAGTGTAGTCATCCTGCTGTGATTGTGTTTCTGATTTCATGCACATTTATAATTTGTTTATTATTCTTTTCCTTTGTGGTTCATCTCCTTGTTCGTGTTTTGTGAAATTTCTATATTCCGATTCTTTATTTTACCAAATTTATTTTGATTGGTTCTCGTCCTCTAGCGAGCTGCCTGATCGTAACACTAAGAAACCAATCAATTAACAAACCAATCAATTAACAAACCAATCAATTAACAAATCAATTAACAAACCAATTAACAAACCATCAATTAACAAACCAATCAATTAACAAACAAACCAATTAACAAACCAACCAATTAACAAACCATCAATTAACAAACCAATCAATTAACAAACAAACCAATTAACAAACCAATCAATTAACAAACCAATTAACAAACCAATCAATTAACAAACAAACCGATGAACAAACAAACCGATGAACAAACAAACCGATGAACAAAGCTCGGAGCCATCTCAGTGACGCCAGAGGGCCGACAGACCCTTCGTCTCACGTCTATGAAGACGCTGCTTTAAAAAGTCTCTTTAAAACATGAAAGGACGTCAGCCTGAGAGACGAAGACGAGCAGACGAGACGAAGGGTGAACCGTAGAAACCATAACAGCGGCGCCATCGCTGAGGCGATCCTGTGCGATGTCTTACAAGAAGATCATCAATGCTGTTAAAGTAAAAACTAACATTTCCCTTTGAGAAGAAAGTGGAGTAGAAGTATAAAGTATTAGGAAATGGAAATACTCGAGTTAAGTACGAGTACCTCAAAATAAAATTGTACACAAGTACAATATTTGAGTAAATGTACTTTCCACGCTGTGAGTTTGTCATGAGCCGGTTGAAACAAAACGTCTGTTTCTTTAATCAGATTTGACTCTTTAGATTTAAGATCGCTCAAAAAGAATATATATATATATATATATATATATATATATATATATATATATATATATATATTCTCAACCCAAGAAAAACTGCAACTTCAAATGATTGAAATACCACTTAACAGATATATTCAGTGAGTAACTTGAGGAGTTGATTCTATCGTTCAGACTCAGCCTGACCTGTGAAGTCATTCCTTTTCTCACAGGGCTGATGCATTGTGGGAAAGTCTCCGCGGCGTCGGTCCATCCGAGAGCACAGATCCTCGCCGGCTGCCCGGACGCCCGGCCGTAAATCCCGGCTTTAATCCACCCGGCGGCGGGCGCGGCGGGATTTGGGAGGACAGTTTGGCTTCGGTTTCCATGTCAACAGAGGATGAGGTGAAAGGAGGAGACAGCTGGACCGCCAGCTTACAAACACTAAACTACTCCCAAATACTGCTAGTACTGCGAATAGTACTACCGTTAGGAAACATGCTGCTAAACGCAGACGTGGGATTTATTCACTCACCTGCTGGAGTCTGCTTTCATGCTGCCTTTACATTTATAATCTTTAAGATGTTCACGACAGGAAGTATTCTGATGCTTTACTGCTGTAAAAGTACTAATACTACACTGTTAAAATACTCGTCCTGCATTGAAGATGATCCTTCAGTGAAAGTGTGTCAGAAAGTATAATCAGTTAAAAGTACCCAGTAGACTGTTACTATTGTATATTATAACATGATTACTCAATAACAATAATAATAATCACTTGGTTTGTTAAAATAGTTAAAATAATAATAAATGGCATCACAATGACCAAAAGATTATTACTAATATATTAACATTATTACTAATACATTAATATAATTAACATAAGTAATGAATTAACAGTAATAATGGTACCACTAATACAATAATTTATAATAAAAAAGAACATGATTAATAATATTAATAAAACATTTTAGTATTATTACTACATTAACTACTTAGTTCGGTTTAGGAAGAGATCGTCGTTTGGCTTAAAGTGTCGTTACTGAAGGACGCAAGTTGCATTCAATTAAATGTTTGTTGTCGAGCCCAGAATCACAAATCACAAACTCTCCTCAGAGGGTTTTACAATCTGTACTCATGCGACCTCCTCTGACCTTTGACCCTCACATCAGAACAGGAACAACTGCCCAAAGAAACCTTTAAGGGGAGAAAAAGGGGCAGAAAGCTCAGAGAGCCACAGAGGAGGATCCTCCATCAGGATGGACAGAAGTACAACAGATGTCACGTGACAAGAAGTACAACAGGTGTCACGTGACCAGAAGTACAACAGATGTCACGTGACCAGAAGTACAACAGATGTCACGTGACCAGAAGTACAACAGGTGTCATGTGACCAGAAGTACAACAGATGTCACGTGACCAGAAGTACAACAGGTGTCACGTGACCAGAAGTACAACAGGTGTCATGTGACCAGAAGTACAACAGATGTCACGTGACCAGAAGTACAACAGATGTCACGTGACCAGAAGTACAACAGGTGACACGTGACCAGAAGTACAACAGGTGTCACGTGACCAGAAGTACAACAGGTGACACGTGACCAGAATGAACAACATAACAGAGAAATAAGTGAAGAATAAATCTGCGTTCACTTCCTGTTCTTCTGGCAGAAAGATCACTGTGTGCTTTAACGGTCTTTTTACTTCCTCGTTCATGATAATATGAAATTATTTTTGTGCGACGTCTACAACAACTCCGCTGCATTCTTTTTTTCATAGGTATAGCTTTGAAAGCTGGCTACGACGCGAGCGAGCAAAACAAATTGAAAATCTGTTTTATTAAGTTAAATTGAGGAGGAACGGCTGGTCGGTGAAGTTGAAATGAGGAGTTATCGTTACGAGCCCTCGCTGTTTCGCTAAAACGAACAAACGAAAAGGAAGATGAACGGTGGCGTCTGCCCGGTGGAGACTCACCTGTCGGGGGCGCTGTTTCCTCTCTTGGCTGTCGTGGCGTGACCGGCTCTCAGCTCGCCGTTCATCCCGCCGTCTGGGAAACAAAAAACTAACCGTCAGATCAGAGGCTGGACACCGACGCCGGGGTCTCACCACCTGACACGAGGGAGACAGCGGTGAAGCTGGACCGGTAACACACACACACACACACACACACACACACACACATGCTCGTGTTTCCATCACTTAAGAGGACATTGTGAGGACGTAAACAGATGTCCCCACAACGTGAGCAACACAAACCCCCCCACACACACACACACACACACTTGGACGCAGCCGGCCACCTTAACGAGCGGCCTGAGAATCTGATTGGCCTCCATCTGTTAGACTGCAATTTATTTCCTTCCTCATTCAACAGCAAACATGAACCTGTCTGTACAAAACACGGAAGTATGAGATTATCTTTTAGAAAATGCCATGAACTCTGCTGCCTTTATGAAATCTAATCTCAACCCTGTGGTTATCATCTAACCCATGAAGAGGAAGGTCCCCTAACCTTCAGCAGGCACCTATTTTAACCTCGTCATCTTTATGCGTAACCCTAGAACCTGATTGTTACAAACAACGCATTCGGTTGACCTGTTGACGTGAAGTAAAAAAGATTTAAACATGTAATCCAGCATGTATTTTGCATTAAACTAAACTGCAAAAAGGGAATCTGTAGCAAGGTAGAACCTTAAAGAAAGGTTCTACCAGAAACCGTAAGTTATTTATTTTTTTGGAGAATTATGGCGTTTTCAGACGATTCAGGGACTATTCTGATCCACGCATTTGCCCCTTGGTTGATTTGTGTTCACACGGTAACATTCAAGAGCAACACAAAAGCTGTCAACAAAATGCCATGCGAGCTGTTCTCTCATTGGTCAAAGATGTTACCGGGAAGATACATATACATATACAAACATATACTTACATTAACGTTATCTGTTTGTCTAAGCACTTTATCTTATACTTAATTTAATACCCATTGCACTGTTGTTGTCGTTGATTGTTGATTGTTGTTTGTCTCGTCTAAGGTCTCATGTCTAATGTTATGCACCTTCCGCCAAGAAAAAATCCTTGTTTGTGTAAACATTCCTGGCAAATAAACGGTTTCTGATTCAGATTTCTGATTCTTCTTCTTCATTATTATTGAGCACCGCTGGCAGCCAATTGTTTGTATCGTGTGTTTTTTGTGGTTAATATACTAGCGTTCATTAAATGAACAAAATATCCAAACTGCAACTATAACTAATGTCCTGATCTCATTAGACGACGCGCTACCTCGGGGGTTCTCCGGTGGATATTAGCTCTGATGGTGCGTACCACACGACAACTGTTCAGGTAAACGTGGTTAGACTACCTTTATAAACCAGAGGAGGTGCGCTTGTTTTAAACTGGTCCAAACGAGCTGCAACACACTTTTCTGTGTTGTGACCTTTGAGCTCCTTCCTTGTCGTCACACAAAAAAAAACTGAACCACTCTAAGTTTTCCTGTTTCCCTCCGTCAGACTGAACAGTCACCGTTTGGATTTTATAATTGGAAGCTGAGCGCATTCTGTCTCTGCGGGACCTCCATCAGAGCTCGGTGCACGGCTCCCCGGACCCCCGCAGGCCAAGCAGATTGTTGAAAGTGTGTGTTAAAAACAAGCCCACAGAACCCAAAGAACTACGATTGTAAAACCATGATTGTTGAGATTTACGCTGCAACCACATCACCACGGCCCTTATGGGTTCTAGATGAAACCCGTGGAATATGAAAGGGTTCTAATAGGAACCGCCATGGGTAGGTTCTAGATGAAACCTTTGGAATATGAAAGGGTTCTCATAGGAACCCCCAATGGGTATAGGTTCTAGATGAAACCCGTGGAATATGAAAGGGTTCTAATAGGAACCGCCATGGTAGGTTCTAGATGAAACCTTTGGAATATGAAAGGGTACTCGTTGGAACCCCCAATGGGTATAGGTTCTAGATGAAACCCTTGGAATATGAAAGGGTACTCATTGGAACCCCCATGGGTAGGTTCTAGATGAAACCCTTGGATTATGAAATATTACTCATTGTATCCCCCAGTGGGTATAGGTTCTAGATGCAACCATTGGAATAAGAAAGGGTACTCATTGTATCCCCCATTGGGTAGGTTCTAGATGCAACCATTGGAATAAGAAAGGGTACTCATTGTATCCCCCATTGGGTAGGTTCTAGATGAAACCCTTGGGTAGGTTCTTGATAGCACCCTTAGAAGGTGAAAAGTATCTGGATAGAACTTCCAGAGGGGATTCTGTGAGGAATCCGTAGAAGGGTTCTTTGTAGAACCTTGCAGAGATGGTTCTGGATATATCCCTTTATGTTGGATTCTAGGTCGAACCATTGGCACCTTTATTTCTCAGAGTGTAGCGGAGCTGTTGGCCAAATTAACACATTTCTGGCAGAAAGCTGTGATGGAACCCAAAACGTTCCGAGTGCTTGGTTTTCTTGTTTTCAACATCACGGCCAAGTGACAAACAAACTTTCTCATTTTAATGCTCAACAGTAAAAATAACAGCAACAGACTCTCGATTCATATTTGACGAGCGCCGCCTGTAGCTTGACTGTTAAAAATCAAGAGATTCGTGATTCATAAAGTTGGGGTGAAGTCCCGATCGTGCAAATGCAGATCTGACAAACGGGCGTATCCATCACACGACGCTTTGACAAACGTCTTTCTTCGTTGACGTTTGAGCTTCTTCCTTCTTCCTGCTTCCCTCCGTCAGACTGAACAGTCACCATTCGGATTTGGTAATTGAAAGCTGAGAGAGTCTGTCTCTCCTCGACCTCCATCAGACCCCCGCCCTCCCATAGAGTCGTGTTCGGGGAAAGGCAGCAGCTGGCCCTTCGCCTCCCATCATCGCCGCTCGCTCCCACCCGCAGCGCTGGCAGTCGGCGGCGAGGTTGTTTATGGGTTCCACGCCGGCTGATGCTTGTAGGACATTAGTCTTTTAGTGCGAGGTTTATGAGCGCCGTCACTCACCATCTGTTAACCGCCCTTTAATTGTCACCCTCCCCTCCCTCCCCTCCCCCGGAGATCGATAAGACCGCCAGGTCGCCGTTACGCCCGAGTGATTGTGCTTCATCGACTGAGTGATTACAGCTGTTTGCTCGCTTATTGCGCACCATTGTTTGGACGACACATCAGCTTTAGAGAGATGTAGGGGGAGATGGAGGAGAAAAGAGAAGGGGGAAAGGAGAGGGGAGGGAAGGAAGAGAGAAAGACGACAGGACAATTTCACACCCTCATGGTTATTGGCTTTCAGGGGCTGGCTATTCAGAGTTTGGCAGAGGATCCGGAGCAGAGGCCGGCGGCGGCGATCACTTCTGTCCGTCCACGTTTTATTTTTGCTATGTTCTCACCGTTTGTCTGAAAATATCGGTTTGACGGTTTACGCCACAAAGAAATGTGTCTTGGTGGCCGCGTTCGTTTCGAAAGGAGTTTATTAACATATTCCGTCAAATTTAAGTCCTTTAAAAAAAAAAATCTGTCAGACATTTTCAGGCTTCTTTCACTTTGCTGTGCTGCTGTATAAAAAAAAAGACTTATCCTCGATCGTAACATCGGAATCCTATCCTAGGTCCTATTAGCTTCGTTGACTCAGAACTTAAAGTACTATTAGAGCAAATTAAATGAACACATTCAGGTCTCAAGTGGAAGTGAAGCAATTTATGCTTCATCATCCTCCCAAAACTCGAGGCCGTCGGCTAAATAAAGCCGATAATGTATGAAACTAAACCCTAAATGCCTCGATGTTAACGAACGTGAAGAATAATACGTGAGTGTGATGAGTTCTTCCTGGTTTCCACCTTTCCACCAAGTTTCATGAAAATCAAGACAAACAAACAAACAAACAAACATTTGCGCCTAATTACTCCGAAGGTAATTAAGAAGCGTTTTCTTTACTTATTCTGATGATGTTATTATTATATCATATTATTATAGTATTATGATACTAGAAATTACCTGAACATAAAAGTAATTAATACAATATTATTTATAATTAATTGGCACTCAAATTGTTTAATTTAACTGGAATGAGGGAATAAATAAGCAGTTTCTACTAACACACAATTATAACAACAGAAATACAATCCGTCATGTTTCTCTTCTCAGCGCACAGAACCTGAAGTTTACCACATGCTTCAAACATCATCCTCAGTTCTGTAATGAGATCCAGAAGAAAAGGTTTAATGTCCAGGAACATTTACTGTAAATCTGTGTGACTCATATTAATCCATCATTCAGCCCAAAAAACTAACAGGTTAAATAAAGGAAGAAATAAAGTGTGATCTTCTCATTGGCACCATCTGGATGATCAGAGAGGAAACAACAGATCCTTTTGACTTCTTCTGTTTCAGAGCTTTCTCCATTACTGCCTGTTCACCCAAATGATCACTCAGTACAAACGTGTCTGAAGTTCATCCTGTTGAAATGTGAAACACAATAACTCCACTGATCATGTTTCATGAAACTGGAGGAAACGATGCGTCTCGCAGCTCATTTCAGAGGATGAATGAGCGTGTTTACTGCTTCCTTGCCATCAATTACTGAGTTTCATGTGCATAAAAAAAAGAAACTGAGTAGAAACAACAGGCTGAAAGAAAAAAAACAGCTTATATATTGTAATAACGTCTTTACCCTTGGCTGAAGTGTAAAAGGTTGTGTATAGATGGGTAGGTTGGTGGGCAGGTGGGCAGGTGGGTAGGTAGGTAGGTAGGTAGGTAGGTAGATAAGTAGGTAGGTAGGTAGGTAGGTAGGTAGGTAGGTAGGTAGATAAGTAGGTAGGTAGGTAGGTAGATAAGTAGGTAGGTAGGTAGGTAGGTAAGTAGGTAGGTAGGTAGGTAGGTAGGTAGGTAGGTAGGTAGGTAGGTAGGTTGGTAGGTTGGTAGGTTGGTTGGTTGGTAGGTAGATAAGTAGGTAGGTAGGTAGGTAGGTATGTAGGTGGGTAGGTGGGTAGGTGGGTAGGTAGGTAGGTAGGTAGATAAGTAGGTAGGTAGGTAGATAAGTAGGTAGGTAGGTAGGTAGGTAGGTAGGTAGGTAGGTAGGTAGGTAGGTAGGTAGGTAGGTAGGTAGGTAGGTAGGTAGATAAGTAGGTAGGTAGGTAGGTAGGTAGGTTGGTAGGTTGGTAGGTTGGTTGGTTGGTAGGTAGATAAGTAGGTAGGTAGGTAGGTAGGTAGGTAGGTAGGTAGGTAGGTAGGTAGGTAGGTAGGTAGGTAGGTAAGTAGGTAGGTATGTAGGTATGTAGGTGGGTAGATAAGTAGGTAGGTAGGTAGGTAGGTAGGTAGGTAGGTAGGTAGGTAGGTAGGTAGGTAGGTAGCTTGGTTGGTTGGTTGGTTGGTTGGTTTGTTGGTTGGTTGGTTGGTTGGTAGGTAGGTAAGCACTATAAAGTGTACTGTGTTTTGACATGCATGTCATCAGCCAAAGTCGATTGAAACCAAATGTACAGGGTCACCCACCCTTACTGGACAGTTGAAACAAACACAGGACTTTCACCCAGGAGACATCTGCTCGTGTCCTGTGTGATGCGACGTAAACCTAAAACGAAGTAAACGTTGCATGACTATAACGAGTGGAAACTGAAACGTCGTCCCTGACATCCAAAAATGATCATTATTAGAGTTGAAAGTGAAAATGTGTTATCCTGTCTGTCAGTTAAATTAACTTGACATACAAAATAAAAAATAAATTAAAAAAATTACCTGATTCAGTCAAAATAATGAGTTGTCAGTGTCCAGTTCCACTCAATCCTGCAGCGATAAAACAAGTCAGAGTTTCAGGGTCCTGTCTTCACACCCTGATGATCAAAGCCTCTGCTGAGATATTAGCAGCCCGGTTTTAGAAACTGAAACACTGATGTTATTGCTCGTCTGTGACCGCGGATGGCGGTGAAGATGTGAGGATGTGAGCGCTGACATTTCCGCGATTTTCCGGACGAATAAACACAACCTTGAACTTGATTCACAAGTAACGAGTGTGGAGGCTGAAGTGGAGGCTGATCTTTATGGATGTTAGCACTGTTTTCATCAAAGAGAAGACCCGAGAGTCATCTGAGATAAATGTTTAAAGAGATGATTTCATAAAAGTCATTACGACATCTTACAATAGAGCAGTTTGTCACAACATTAAAAATCATAACAAATCACAAACACCACCGTCCATCGACTGAATCACTCACAATTTAAACACTTTGAGGAAAATCTGTTTTCCAGCCAGAGAAACCACAGGCCCTAAAACAACACAAGTATTGTGTTCATGTATCGGTGAGACAATGAAATACTATACGTTGTTACATTGTTACGTTACGTTGTTACGTTACATTGTTACGTTACGTTGTAGCGTTACGTTGTAGCATTACGTTGTAGCGTTACGTTGTTACGTTATGTTGCGTTGTTACGTTGTAGCGTTACGTTGTAGCGTTACGTTGTAGCGTTACGTTGTAGCGTTACGTTGTAGTATTCCGTTGTAGCGTTACATTGTTACGTTGCGTTGTTACGTTGTAGCGTTACGTTGTAGCGTTACGTTACGTCGTAGTATTACGTTGTTACGTTACATTGTTATGTTACGTAGTTACGTTACGTTGTAGCATTACGTTGTAGCATTACGTTGTAGCATTACGCTATAGTGTTACGTCGTTTTGTTACGTTGTAGTGTTACAATGTTGCGCTACGTTGTTGCGCTACGTTGTTGCGCTACGTTGTTGCGCTACGTTGTAACCTTACGTGTTCTAACCTTACGTGTTTCAACGCTACGTTGTTGCATTATATTGTGCACGTTGTAACGGCACTTTGCCGCATTACGTTGCCGCATTACATTGTCGCATTGCGTTAACGTATTACGTTGTCGTGATAACATGTTACGGGTGCTACGTTACGTTCTCACATTGTTACATTGCGTTGTTATGTTTGTTTTCAGTGTAACATATTATGTTAACAAAAAAGCATGGTCTTTTTTATAATCCGAACCAACTAGTTTTGTGACCGAAACTTAATGGATGGTTTCACAACGGTAACAACGTGGCATTGTGCGTGTGACACCTGGCTGATGGTCTGACTGCTTTTGTTTCTCAGACTCCTCTTTAAAGGATGTTTGGAGGCGCATCTCCATCACGTTCTCAACATGTTTCTCCATCGTCTGACTGGAGCTCTTTCAATGACCTCATCCTGTGTGACTTCTTCTTCTGCGGCGGTTTATCTTGACTCCACCAGCTGTTTTATCTCCATCAACCAAATGAACTCATATTCACACACAACGGCGAAGTGGATGGAAACATACATTAATGCAGATTTACTGGAAATGCAGTTCAAACTGTCACAACATTTGGGTGGAAAGTTGACTCCTGTGTCCCCAAATGAGGACCGGAGGGGATCGAACTGCCGACCCTGCGATTGGTCTCAAACTGGTCGTGAACAGTGAAACATCCCTCATTGCTTTTGTAAACCGCGAATGAATGAACGACCTTTCTGCTCAGTTCACATCTCACAGCTTTAAGGACGAGTCTGTCCATAACCAGTGCTGCTCTGGTTTCACCAGCTGAAGTTGCTTTAATTTAAAGGATGCACAAGCACACACACACACACACACACACACACACACACACACACACACACACACACACACACACCTGCACTTTGCCTCGCAGCATCTCAACAGTCACACGAAATCAGCATCTTCAGTTACAACATCTGTGTGTGTGTGTGTGTGTGTGTGTGTGTGTGTGTGTGTGTGTGTGTGTGTGTGTGTGTGTGTGTGTGTGTGTGTGTGTGTGTGTGTGTGTGTGTGTGTGCTACTCACGTCTGTCTCGGTGAGAGTCGCTCCTGAAATGGGTCATGACAAGAGAACAAGAGGAAGAAGAAGAGGAAGAAGATAAACCCCGACGACTGAGTCTCTATGACGCTTCCCTCACTGAGAGAGAGAGAGAGAGAGAGAGAGAGAGAGAGAGAGAGAGAGAGAGAGAGAGAGAGAGAGAGAGAGAGAGAGAGAGAGAGAGAGGTGACCGCTGAGCGAGGCGGTGGGTCGTACCATCTAACACTCCACAGAGAGGGGTGGAGGAGGGATGACCGGTTCATGTGTGAATGGGGGTGTAAAGCAGGTAAAAGTGGGTGAAATAGAAGAGAAGTTGACGTGTTTCTCCATTAATCCCGTACATCCAGGTCCAATAACAGTCAGGTGGAGGCGCTGCGCCCCCTAGTGGAGGAAAATATGGATATTTTAAAAGTGGAAATAAAATTGCATGATTTGTTCTTCTTCTGACATGTAAATAGCATCTTGTAAAATATGAGAAGGGATCATATTTTTAGGTTTAAATGCCACTTTTTTATTTAAAATAACCAGTAAATACATGTTATTCCTCTGTGGCATTAGGAGCAGTGGGCAGATGCTATTTAGTTAATAGTTGTAAAGTTGAGCTAGATATTTAGATTAACTGCCCAATAATGAAGCTCCATGCTGGTTGGTCAGCGTAGTGATTTAGATTAATTCTATAATTCTGTACTTTCAGCCGTCGTGTTGTTGGTGGGAAACCAGTGAGGGAGCAGCGCCTCCTGCTGGACGGCTGGGGTATCGCACAGTGGAGGGTAGTGGAGGAGCGTCAGGAGATCGACTGCACTTAACGTTATTAATGTTAATGCTTTTACACATCGGAGGTGTGAGGCATAAACAACACAAAAACATGAAAAACTCACTGGTGAATATTTTACGTCTCAGGCTTTTATTGTGAAAGGTAAGAACAATCTGGTCTGTGCTGTGGCGACAACCTCCAGGTCTGAAGAATGAAGCCGATGCTTCATGTGTTAAAGCTGCATTCTCTCTCCTGACCAGCAGTGGGTGACTACTCTGGTTGTATAGAAGTAGATGCTTCATGTGTTAAAGCTGCATTCTCTCTCCTGACCAGCAGTGGGCGACTACTCTGGTTGTATAGAAGTATATGCTTCATGTGTTAAAGCTGCATTCTCTCTCCTGACCACCAGGGGGCGACTCCTCTGGTTGTATAGAAGTATATGCTTCATGCGTTAAAGCTGCATTCTCTCTCCTGACCAGCAGTGGGCGACTCCTCTGGTTGTATAGAAGTATATGCTTCATGCGTTAAAGCTGCATTCTCTCTCCTGACCAGCAGTGGGCGACTCCTCTGGTTGTATAGAAGTATATGCTTCATGAGTTAAAGCTGCATTCTCTCTACTGACCACCAGGGGGTGACTCCTCTGGTTGTATAGAAGTATATGCTTCATGTGTTAAAGCTACATTCTCTCTACTGACCACCAGGGGGTGACTCATCTGGTTGTATAGAAGTCTATGCTTCATGTGTTAAAGCTGCATTCTCTCTCCTGACCACCAGGGGGTGACTCCTCTGGTTGTATAGAAGTCTATGCTTCATGTGTTAAAGCTGCATTCTCTCTCCTGACCAGCAAGGGGCGACTCCTCTGGTTGTATAGAAGTATATGCTTCTATGCATTTGTGAGGAGGCAGAAATCTTTAAACCTGGACGAATAAACGGAAACTATCAGCAGGAAACCTTTCAACATAAAACTTTCAGCTTCAGGTCGTGAAGTCGCGATCGCCTCAGTTAAAAATAAATATGTTTCCCTCTGGAATCTGGGACGCTCTGATTGGTTGATAAAAAGTTTAATCAGCGTTCATAATTCGACCGTTCAAATCTTTAATTACAAAACCACGACGAGATTTAATTTTAATTAAAGCTGTCGCATCTAATTAAGAGATGAAGATGAGGAGAAGATGTGTTTATCTCAGAGTTTAACCTCCCAGCATGCATCTCAATGAGGGTCAGTGCAACACACACACACACACACACACACACACACACACACACACACACTTCTTCCCTTAACAACAAATATATAAATAAACAAATATTTGATATCTTTTAATAAATAAAATAAAAAGTGTTTTGAAAAGTTCTTTTTTGTAGTTTTTTCAGTATAAATACTACTATATGACAGTATAATCTACGCTGTGTACTATTATGACACAGATGAAATGAACTCACACGTTTCGTGTCAACGAGGAAGATTAAGTCAACAAAGAATGAACAAAACAGATTGAATATTAAAACTTATGTCTGAGTTGTGTCAACACAATATTTCACTGAACCTAAAGAATTTAAAACAACGTCTTTAATTTAAAACTTCCATTCAAAACCTTGTTGAACTTTAAAAAGAGTTAGAAGAGTTAAACCGATGACTCTGATTGGTTGAGCCAGCTGTCAATCATGCAAACACACTCAAAGGTAACCGCCCTAAAGCCTGAATATCTTCTTTAAACTTCACTTTATTTATTTTAAACGACAATACAAGTTAAATATTGGATCTGAAATGATCAATGAATCAATTAGTAAATACTTTATACTTTATACTTTATTTTATTGTTAATAAAAAAGGAAAAAAAAATAACGTATAATACAATCCAGTAGTGGTCCATTATTAAAATACTAAAAGTAGAAATGTGGGGCTTTAATGGTACTTTATATATAAATATTGTACTTTTTACTGCTGCACATTAATTGTACATCTACAAAACTTTATAAAATAAGATGCAACAAACCAACATTCTGCTCTAACATTAAAAATAATATAATATCTGATAATATAGCAATTCACAGGGATTGAATACTTTTACTTTTAATACATTTAGTGAAATGTACTAAGATATTTTAACTTAAGGAATGTTTTGTATTCAGGACACATTAAATGAAGTATTTGTACATGTTGTATTAGTACTTTTACTTTAAATACTTTAAGAACATTTGGATAAATGTACTAACATACTTTTACTTCAGTAACATTTTGTGTTCTGGAGTATTTTTACATTGTTGTATTAGTACTTTTTATATTTTAGTAAAGGATCAAAATACTTTCATTAGCAGAATAAAAGCTTCTTGTTTGATTCCAGTTTCATATTTTCACAATAAAACAAACAAAGATAAACTTTCTTTCTTCTTGGGTTTTGTTTTACGGATCAAAGCTTCATATTTAATGAGAGACTCATAAACTCAACATAAATAATAATTTACCCAAAACGAGCCCAGCCACATGAGAAGAAACATCTCTGACTCCTTATGTTATATTATAATTATTATAACTATATGTTTGGAGAAAAGGGTTGAGGTGAAAGACTGAAGCGCCGCCTGGTGGACGCCGCGCGCACTGCAGATAAAAATATACATTTCATATTTTATTATATTTAAAGAAGAATCTTCTATTTCCTTCAAACTGCAGTGAGGGAAATGTAACAGGAAACAGCTTCTCTATTATAGAGCAAATATTTATAATTTAATGTTTCTGTTGCATTTCTTATTTGATAAAATATAAGATTTATTATCATACAATGTGTCGTTTTGTTAACTTATCTCTTTATTATATATACAGATTTCATTATGTAATAACAACCTTATAACGGGGAAAGTTTGCAGAACAAAAGAAAATTTCCATTTTTATTAATTTGGCTTAATTTATATTTAGGTTTAGGTCATTTTTTTTTTTAAATGTGATGTTATAATGTACATAAAGTTTAAAGGTCACAGAAATTCATAAAATCCAGGAGGACGTCTTATATTTTTCAATAAATAAATAACTTAATTCAGAGTCAGGACAGTTAAAATAGAGGAACAATATAATAATATAAGATGAAATAAGAGGATGGGATCCCTGGAGGGACAAAAAGCTGACAGGTTGAATTTATTTATTTTTGTTCCGCTCAACGTCGTTGTTTTGTTTAGTTCAGAGCAAAACAAATAAAAAAAAGATGAAAGTTGTGAAAGAAAAGAAGAATGAAAAGAAGAGAAGAAGAGAAGAAAGAAAAGAAGAGAAGAAAGAAGAGAAGAAAGAAAAGAAGAGAAGAAGAAAGAAAGAAAAGAAGAGAAGAAGAAAGAAAGAAGAGAAGAAAGAAAAGAAGAGAAGAAAAGAAGAAAGAAGAGAAGAAGCAGCGTTGTTGCTGTAATGAAGATGAACAACTAAAAGACTTCTTCTAATTTGAGATTCTATTTCTGGGGATGCTGATGAAGGGAAAGTCTGGTTCCAGATGTCGGCATCGCCCTCCTCTTCCTCCTCTTCCTCTTCCTCTTCCTCCTCCTCCTCCCCTTCCTCTTCCTCCTCCTCCTCCCCTTCCTCCTCCTCCTCCTCCTCCTCCTCCTCCTCCTCCTCCTCCTCCTCTAAAGCAGCCGGAGTCGAGCAGATGGTTCAGTGTGGCGCTGCAGTCGAGGAGTCTGGAGCTACGAGAGCTTCTTCAGGATGAAGATCGTTCTGCTGCTGCTGTGCCTTCATCACATGTCCTCCTCCTCTTCCTCCTCTTCCTCCTCTGCTGCTGCTCAGGTGAGTTCAGGTGACTTTGTTGCCGCGGTTACAAGATGAGATGTTACAGAAAACTCAGTTTCTCTCGTCTCTTCTAAAAAACCTCATCAGAAATCTGCCCTTCATGTGTTTTATCAAAAAATAAAGTTTACTATTATTAATAAACCCTGACCAGTGGATGGAGGAATAATAATAGTGAAACTTATTATTATTATTTCAAATATGTTTTAGTTTATTTCTTTATTATTATTGTTATAATTTTTTCTTCCCTGCATTTATTTTATCATTCACTTAGTTTTTGTATTTCATTTTTGTGAAACATGTGCTCTCTTAATAAAGGAAATTATTAATATTATTAATATAATAATTAGTATTACACCCTGCCCTGGTTAGGTGGAAAGAAAATTGATGGATGGAAGAATAATAATAATCTCCTTACTCTATCTCTAAGGCTGAGCCCTACAGAGGAAATTCATCTCCTTACTCTATCTCTAAGGCTGAGCCCTACAGAGGAAACTCATCTCCTTACTCTATCTCTAAGGCTGAGCCCTACAGAGGAAACTCATCTCCTTACTCTATCTCTAAGGCTGAGCCCTACAGAGGAAATTCATCTCCTTACTCTATCTCTAAGGCTGAGCCCTACAGAGGAAACTCATCTCCTTACTCTATCTCTAAGGCTGAGCCCTACAGAGGAAGCTCATCTCCTTACTCTATCTCTAAGGCTGAGCCCTACAGAGGAAACTCATCTCCTTACCCTATCTCTAAGGCTGAGCCCTCCAGAGGAAATTCATCTCCTTACTCTATCTCTAAGGCTGAGCCCTACAGAGGAAACTCATCTCCTTACTCTATCTCTAAGGCTGAGCCCTACAGAGGAAGCTCATCTCCTTACTCTATCTCTAAGGCTGAGCCCTACAGAGGAAACTCATCTCCTTACCCTATCTCTAAGGCTGAGCCCTACAGAGGAAACTCATCTCCTTACTCTATCTCTAAGGCTGAGTCCTACAGAGGAAACTCATCTCCTTACTCTATCTCTAAGGCTGAGCCCTACAGAGGAAACTCATCTCCTTATTCTATCTCTAAGGCTGAGCCCTACAGAGGAAACTCACCTCCTTACCCTATCTCTAAGGCTGAGCCCTACAGAGGAAACTCATCTCCTTACTCTATCTCTAAGGCTGAGCCCTACAGAGGAAACTCATCTCCTTACTCTATCTCTAAGGCTGAGCCCTACAGAGGAAACTCATCTCCTTATTCTATCTCTAAGGCTGAGCCCTACAGAGGAAACTCACCTCCTTACCCTATCTCTAAGGCTGAGCCCTACAGAGGAAACTCATCTCCTTACTCTATCTCTAAGGCTGAGCCCTACAGAGGAAACTCATCTCCTTACTCTATCTCTAAGGCTGAGCCCTATGGAAACTCATCTCCTTACTCTATCTCTAAGGCTGAGCCCTATGGAAACTCATCTCCTTATTCTATCTCTAAGGCTGAGCCCTATGGAAACTCATCTCCTTATTCTATCTCTAAGGCTGAGCCCGGCCCCCTACCTCGTTCTTTGGGTCTTGACCCAGAGTTGGTGACCATAGGTGAGGGTTGGAACGTAGACGACCAGTAAACTGAGAGCGTCTCCTTTCGGCTCAGCTCTTCTTCACCAAGACTGTTTTACTGCTGCAGCCGCACCGATCCGCCTGTCGATCCCTCACTCTTGAACAAGACCCTGAGAACGTGACCTCCTTCACTTGGGGTAGGCACTCGGTCCCCTCTGGAGGGAGCAATCCACCGGTTTGAATAATCACCGCAGGCGCTCGCTGCACTTTTATAGCAGAATTTCTCGTGAGGTTTCTTTTCCATCCCTCCAACAAGTTGAAGCTGGAAATCATCTCCTCAGCTGGAGGTCATCTCCTCAGCTGGAGGTCATCTCCTCAGCTGGAGAACATCTCCTCAGCTGGAGAACATCTCCTCAGCTGGAGGTCATCTCCTCAGCTGTAGGTCACATCCTCAGCTGGAGAACATCTCCTCAGCTGGAGAACATCTCCTCAGCTGGAGGTCATCTCCTCAGCTGGAGGTCATCTCCTCAGCTGTAGGTCACATCCTCAGCTGGAGAACATCTCCTCAGCTGGAGAACATCTCCTCAGCTGGAGGTCATCTCCTCAGCTGGAGGTCATCTCCTCAGCTGGAGGTCACCTCCTCAGCTGGAGAACATCTCCTTAGCTGGAGGTCAGCGCCTCCGCTGGAGGTCATCT